>JASANH010001446.1:600000-1047059 GCA_030248295.1 Mesodorylaimus sp. YZB2_4 | reverse complement strand
GCTTAGGCTTAGGCTTAGGCTTTGGCTTGGGCTTAGGCTTGAGCTTAGGGTTAGGCTTAGGCTTAGGCTTAGGCTTAGGCTTAGGCTCAGGCTTAGGCTCAGGCTCAGGCTCAGGCTCAGGCTCAGGCTCAGGCTTAGGCTTAGGCTTAGGCTTAGGCTTAGGCTTAGGCTTAGGCTTAGGCTTAGGCTTAGGCTTAGGCTTAGGCTTAGATATAAAGGGTGAAAATGGATTTGCGGAGGTTTTTGATATTTATTGTTCAGAAATGAGAATAGATGCATCTTTTAGAGCTCGTCGAGCTGTACAACATATGTCACCCCCAAAAAAAATGATCGGGCCGTTATCGAGTTGCATTTTACATGTTATTAGATATTTACTATTGTGTGTGGAAATAAAAATGCTTGTTACTCCCGAATGCAGCGTTGTTCACGGATGTGGTATAGGCTCAGGCTTGTGTACGCTGTGGAAAAAACTTCCGAATTCAAGTTTTCGTCGAACCAGACCACATGTTGGCTTCAGAAGCCACTGCAATCCTGTGGTGCAATCCTCACCTCCCTTTTCGCTGGCTAACGTTATTCGCCAATGGCTGACTTAGGAGTATCTTGCTTTTCATGTGCAACATGACATATTAACGTTTAGATGCATGGCATATATTTTTTCAATGAAGAGCGGTGTCAAGACCTCATTAATGATAGGCTTGACCTTTGGACCTAATCTTATCCGCATAGTTCTCATTTATCGCCGCTCATTGTGGTCTGTTATTGCACTCCTCCGGTTGCTGTAGACCTAACATAATCTGCATAGTTCTCACTCATCGTCTTTCATTGTGTTCCAGTGCACCGACTGCTCGATCTTGCGAGAAAGACTGGATTTCCAGCATGATTTCTGTGATCATTGATTAGTGACAGGGAACCGTACTGTTGGGGGGGGGGGGGGACTTGGGGGGACTTGTTACAGGCATTCTGCATGAAGCTGATGCGATATACGGATTGTTGCTATTTTACAAGGACAGAGTAAAACCTGTTATCGCGGACCTTCCCAAGATCTATAGAGCTAGAGTTCTATCATGGGGCAGCATTTGCCTATTACAAGCTACTGTAGTCGATTGATAGTCAAAGTGAAGATAAGGAGGTACTCGAGGAATCAAAGACCGTAATTCTTAGTGGAATGAGATCAGAAGTATCAATTTCTAACAATACGAGTCACACTTGAGCGTTTATTAACAGTAACATCAGCGTGTATCAGTTTGCCTGGTCACAAAACGTCGCTGCGTTCAAAAAACATTCCATGCACACGATCAGTATTGCGGGTCGGAACATAAATCTCTAATCGCTGACCACTCGGCTCACATCCTTCAGGCCTTCTTCGGCATCTTCTTTCTACTACTCGGCGTATTTGCACTATCCACCGATGCCCCAGTCCTCAGCGAAAAATGTGTTGAGAGGCCCTAAAATAAAAGTGATGGTCATCGCAGCACGCGAAAGGCATGCACTGTTTTGTGCGTCAAAAAAAAAGAGTAGGGCAATATCGAGAACAACAACAGAACTAACAAAAAAGAGCCAGCCGACTCGAACGCCTGAAACTTACCGTGTCTAGCTCGTCCAGATCAGCCGGCATTTGAGGGGTATGGACGGCGATCGACGCTTCTCGTTCATTGGCCACAATAACGGAATCGTCGTCGTTATCTTCTTTTCGTTTCTTACCCTTCGAATCCACCGATTTCGTCTTGGATTGTGGAGCAGACGAACCTGGATCGCCTTTGCCTTTCGGAGAAATCGGCTCCGGTTCTGACGAAGGTAGTGGCGGTGGCGGGAGGTCCGATTTCTTTTCTCCTCGGCGACAGCATGCGCAAAGGAGAACGGTGATTGAGAAGGTGATACTGACAGCGATCATCATAAACGACAACGAGGTTGAAGAGGGTGCAGCGTTGACGCCGACGGCATGAAATTGCGCCAATGGAGCCATGGTGATTTCTGCTTTACGGGCACTTGTACAACCTTGAGGTGGCGGACAGCCGATCGTAAAAGCGTCGCAGTTGGACAACGCGGAGATAATTTCTACTGAGCTGAAGAGGCAGCGTAAAGTGCAGCAGAAATGGCACTCTGGCGGTCTGAATTAGCCTTAAATTTTCAATACCGCACGCAACCTCTGACCCGCACATTGAGACAAATTTCAAACGAAAGCCAACTGGCTTTGGTTCCTCCACGTTTGTTCCGCTGATTTTCATCTGGTCCCAGGTATAAAACCTGAGCGCTCGCTGGTGGAAACCAGCAGCAGATAAGCACGACTGGACGTCTGTAAGAAAACTCTGCCTAATACCAGAAACGCGCTGTGCATATCAAATCTTTTGTCTAAGGATAAGAAATGACTTTTTGACGCTACCCCTTCTCCCACCTCATTATACTATAAAAACCCCAGGTACATCTTTTTTTTTACGCCTAGGAGTAGTTCAAAAGGGGAGACTGTTTGCGAGACCGCTGTAATTTAAGAGACGCGGGTTCTCATTGTTTCCCTGGTTCTACGTTTGGCCTTACTGTTTCCTTCCAGTTCACGATTAGCAAGACTCTTGCGAGCACATCAGGGAAACAAACGACACCAAATCTGACATTGCAATTGGGTTGCCTTGGGTCTCGCTGTCCATCTCATGAACTACTCATTTGGTTTCAACGGAAAAGTGTGCGGTGCGCCAAAGTCGCATGTGGTGATTTACAGTAGTCATCGGGGATCTGCAATGTGAGGCAGACAAAATTTCACAGATTAGATTTTTAATAAGGCTCTGCTTACAATTTCGTCGGGCAGAGTGGATGAGGATGGTCGGGTGGTCTTTCACGTTAAACGGGGACTCTTCCTGTTTCGGCTTGCACGAGATTTTTACCATCGCACATCCTCCCTCGTCGACCTCACCGACGGAGCCGTGGGATGAACACTTCGGGGCCTAGTCGCCTTCAAGTTTGAACGTCGCCTTGTTCATGCTGCTGTTATTCAGCCAGGCCTATCTTTGTCTTCATGCCACTGCTGTCAGTCAGTATCAACGAGTGAGGTTCTCATGCATAAATCGTGAGGGTCATTTATCAATGATTCTCACATGATCTGCTTGTTTAGGTCTGCAGGACCAAGGCCAAAGGCAAACAGACGATCAAGCTTGTGGGTAGGCTGCGTTATAAAGGCCAGACACTGCTGCATGTGTATGTGCATATACAGCAGTGGCAAAACATAATACATGGCCCCATATTGGGTGAACACACTGTACTATAAATAAAACGCCCGTGGGGTAAGTGCGTTAGGGTACAAGCCATCAGAAACCAGTAGTTATCGTCAAATGGTGTCTGGTTAGAAGTAGCAAGTACAAACCATAGTCAAGTGTTCGCCTCCTAACAGGCTGTTTTGGAACTGGCCTAAGTAAACTATCCTTTTCAAGTACCCCATAGCACTCGAAATCATATCCCCTCTCAACATCTTTGAACATTCCGCTCGCTTCTCGCTAGAACTCTAGTGCTCCTGGAAACAGATACAGTCCATTCTCTCTCGGTTAGCTGGCTGGTCGCGACAGGCAGAACTAGCTACTTGTGTTGGTGCTAAGAAAGTGCAAAGTGCGGAATGTGAGTAGGGAGTATGGGACAGTAACCACGATAGTGATAAAACTTGGCATACCAGTTTCAGGTCGATCGACATAGACAATCCCCGAATGACTACGCTGTACATTCCGACCATGGAACTATTGCGAGATAGGCTAGCCAACTATCTGCACTCGGAGAGAAAATGGTTTCGAGACTTCTTGGGAGAGTTCTTGGGCACAGCCTTCCTTGTGGTATGCATCTGAGCCCTATAATGAGTTCTAAAGACAGTTTTAGGCATTAGGTCCCTTTTAGGCATTGGGAGACGGGGCGGTGGCTCAGACTGTACTCAGTCGAGGCAAAGGTGGCGAATTTTTCTCCATCACTTTCGCCTTCGCAATGGCCATCACTTTCGGAGTGTACATCAGCGGCAACACTTCGGGTACGCGTTAGTGCTTACGGAGCTAAAAGGTTGGCGACACTACGCTTTGATTCAGGGGGCCACATCAACCCGGCGGTGACGATGGTTATGGTTTTACTGGGACGTACGACTTGGAGGATGTTGTTGGTCTATTGGCTGGCGCAGTACCTAGGAGGCATAATGGGAGCGGCCGTGGTTTACGGAGTGTACTATGGTATTTGACCTGAGATCCAGTCGCTGGGCTGGTCTTACTGTGAGCCCTTTTCAGATGCACTGAACCACTTCGACGGGGGCATAAGACAGGTACATTATTATACCAACCTTTACATTACAGGTACATTACAGGTACAGGTACATTACAGGTACAGGTACATTACAGGTACAGGTACATTACAGGTACATTAGTCTGTATAGCAGCCCTGTAGCTCAGAGAGTTATCCTGTTGTTGGAATATGATAACTTGCACCACTGCTAATGCTTGATAACATGACAGTTATTGCAGGTTTATGGTGAAAATGCCACGGCAGGTATCTTTGCCACGTACCCTCAGAACTTTGTGAGCAATGGTAATGGATGGGTGGACCAGGTAGGACGATCGCTCACCCACTATAAATGCTTGAACTAACAGCTTGATTTCAGATAGTTGGGACGGCAGTGCTCACCATGTGCGTCTTCGCCGTGACTGATCCTCGTAATGTGGAGGTGCCAGGTCATTTCTTGCCACTGCTGGTCGGCCTGGTGGTAGGAATGATTGGCCTAGGTAAAGCTGTCCTGGCTCAACGACAAGAGATAGGCTAGATTTGTCAGATTTTCAGCTTTTGGCTTCAACTGTGGCTTCGCCTTGAATCCGGCTCGTGATTTGGGGCCCCGCATTTTCACCGCATTTGCTGGCTGGGGTGTGGATGTGTTCAGGTAAAAAGCCTGTGCCTCTGCACTTTGCAGTCATTGAACTATTATCCTCTTAGATTTCGGAACTACGGTTGGTTCATAGTACCAATCATAGGTCCTCACATCGGGGCGATCATGGGGACCATCATTTACATGTTGTTCGTTGGTATCCATTGGCCTGTCACTTTTGATCCGACCGTTCGGGAAAGACGTGAATCAACTCACTCGTTTGTTCCTAGCCGTCGTGTGAGCACCTTGGAACCTCCTCAGTTGACACCCAGCCTGAAGAAAAGCGGTGATTGGTCCGGTGAAGAAGCGGCGTCTATCAAGAAAGAGGAGAGAAAGAGACTCAGCAGAGAGTTGAGAGAGTGAAGGGCCTAGATGACTGAATAAGCTTATCGAGCAGTAGTGATAAGATGCTCACGTTTCGATTGTCCTTCAGCCCTGTAAGGGGCCCCTTACAGCCCGTCTGTACCAAATTGACTCTTTGATTAATCTTTTCAAGATGTAGTAGTTAATTAAAAGAGTGATTTTTGTCTGAAAACTGTTTCTTGAAATGCGTAACTGCAGTCCGCCACCAAATACTTCTCTCCTCGCTGAACGTCAAGCAGCGTGGGCGCAACTCCGGCGCCCTGATTCTGGAACTAAAGGGCAGGAGTGACCTTTGCATTCGATAGGCGGGTCCAGATGCTCTTGGAGACATGCGAATTCTAAAAAACAGCTACTGGCATACAGAGACTGCGTTCGTGTTATTGGCCCGTAATGTTTGCAATCAGCCATCAAGCTGAGCTTCTTATCCGATCTGGCTACGATCGAGGCTAACGATTAGATTACCTTCGGGATGTATGTTACTAAGGATACCAGTCGCTTTGTGAGCTATACTCGTTCATAGAGCAGCCATTGTCGGACGAGCTCAAAGATTGCGTCTACATGGTAGGTACCTACTGTAAAGTTAGCATTACTAACGGTAGGCACCATGTCCATCCGACTGTATTTTCTATCTTTTATTATCGCCTGTTCTGTAACAGGTAAGCATTTCTAACCGGAAGTAGTTCTGCATTCTAACAGTATTCCTTATCTAAAGATGTCAACGCCAGCGAGGACTGTCCGCCCAATTTCTGGCATATCTCGAGCTACTGTCTGTACACGATCACTGCACCCATTCTAAACACATGGCAAGAATCATACGATGCCTGCCAGGCCTTATATGGTTCCAACCTACTTGTGATAAACAACGAATTCTTGTGGCAAGCTATCTTGAAAGCTGGGTAAGCTTCATACCTGCGAAGAAGCCGCAGTACCTTGTAATTTATGTTCTCACAGAGCTTCTCAACTCAACATTGCCCCAGGCGGTATTTGGATGGGAATGAACTATACCCATGCCACGCATACGTACATGTGGGTGGATGGCAGCGAATTTGTCCCAGGTTCAGACTGGGCTCTGTGGGCACCTGGCCAGCCCATAATACCCGACAAGGACAAATGCATTCTCTTGGAGAAGACGTATGTGATCGCGAGACGTTTCGGCTGGGCACTGGTGGACTGCGATGATCTTGACACGACTGGTGTGGCTATATGCGTTACTATGGAAGGTGAGTCAATCGCAGGAATATGGCATTGATAGTATAGATGTCTGGTGCTTTTCAGGAGCCTATTCTGGCAACCACCCTGGGGGAGTTCAAGCCACACTCAGAATAAGCTGGGATCTGCTTACTGTGTCCATGATGCTGCTATGTTTTAGAAGAGCGCACTAAAAGAATTATTCATGATTATTTGTGATTTTAATGTCGGCAGCAACGTTTTCTGTTTTCTACTTGGAAACGACATACCCTCAGGAGTAGTACGGTATCCTGGGAACCCGCGCCCGCGCCCGTACTACTCTCCTGGGAGTATGGAAGTATACTTTGTACTCTCGCAACACTTCATTAAAAGGCCATGGTCAACTTTACAATTAGACATGCATGATTAACTACGTATATCTAACAATGCCCGGAATCAAACAAGAGGTTTCCTAGAAGCATAACCAGCTAATCACAGCTAGTCAACTTAGCTGCGAGTTTACAGACTAAAGAATCCCGAGTACCTAAATAAACTTCTTCAAGCCGTGTTGACTGAACACTCGACCACCTCGAGTATTGGAAACCTAAAGGCGGTTCTTTGATCTCTTCTCTAAAATGTGCTAGTAGAAGTGCAGAGAGAATCACCTTGCGGACGAAGTAACGAGATCAGGATTCAACGTTAGGCCTCTATCCCAATATGTAAGTGCTGCTTTTTTATTGGCTCCCTCAATTATAAAAAGCACAATTTAGGCCGAAAAAGGAACCAGCCTCACCACCTTCGGAAACACCAGAGACACCACCACCGGCGTACCCGTACGAAGGAGCTCAAATGATTCAGATACCAACTATGCTCATTGTAAGGGCCAAGTTGGAACGGTACCTGCAAACGGATAGGCAGTGGTTGAGGGACTTTCTGGGCGAGTTCCTCGGCACGACGTTGTTGGTGGTAAGTGAGCATGGCCTCATGAAGGGTTGGAAAACCGACATGAAAAGAGACAGAGTGTTCCAATATTAAGGCTATTATTTGTGGAAACGCGGCTCAAGCCGTATTGAGCAGAGGAAAAGCAGCTGGCAAGTTCTTTCCTATAAGTTTCGTCACTGGTATGGGAATCAGCTTCGGAGTGTACCTTAGTGGCAACACGTCAGGTACGATTCTTTGAGTCCTTTCTTGAGTAGTGCAGGTCATGGATGCACTTCAGGTGGCCATATCAATCCTGCCGTGACCATGGTTATGGTGCTAGTGGGTCGAACAACATGGCGCATGTTGCCCCTCTATTGGCTCGCGCAATACCTTGGTGCCTTTTGTGGAGCGGCCATCGTTTACGGAGTGTATCACGGTAAGCCCCGTAACAGTACGCGCGCGCAGAGCGTATGTTATAACGCGGTTCAGATGCGATAAACCATTACGATGGTGGGGTGAGACAAGTGTTTGGACCGAACGCCACAGCTGGCATCTTTGCTACTTACCCGCAGCCTTATCTGAGCACTGGCTTTGGATGGTTCGACCAGGTAAGAGCACAGGATGCTACTTTTTTCGATGCCCATCGAGACGTAATAGAAGACTTGCAGGTGGTGGGTACGGCCGTACTGACCATGTGCATTTTCGCTGTGCACGACGAAAGGAATGTGGAAATTCCAAAGTACCTGTTGCCACTCGTGGTCGGCCTTGTCATGTGCCTGGTTGGACTGGTAGGGCCAGTTTTGACCATATGAGCCACGCACAAGGGATTTTTGTGAATTCTGTTGCTTTTTCAGGCTTTCGGATGGAACTGCGGAGCTCCAATCAATCCGGTATGTAATCTCAAAGGCACGTCACCTAGATATGCAGTGCCACAGCTTATTGTTGCAATTTAGGCACGCGACTTGGGTCCGAGAGTGTTCACGCTAATCGCTGGCTGGGGGCGGAACGTATTTCGATATCGATACTACAACTGGTTTTGGGCAACCCTACTTGGTAAGCGCTGTAGGACAATCGTATCTGTGCGTATGTACTTTGCATAATATTGTCAGGACCGCATGTGGGCGCCATCCTAGGGACAGTTCTCTACATGCTTTTCGTCGGCATCCACTGGCCTCAGACTTTCGACCGGGGCTATCAAGCAGCACGCAAAGCCAGTGTGGCAGCACCATTGCCTCCAGTGTCAATGAGGGCTTCGGGAGCGTCGAGTCGAAAAATCTCATTCGCCGCTTTTCCTTCTTCGCACAAGCAATCTGTTATCTCTGTTCCTGAAATCCGTGTCGAGCCAGAATCCCCTAAGCCGATGCTTCGTCAGTCGTCACGCGGCAAGTTGAACACGAAAGAATATCAATTCGATAATGAGATCAAGATTATTGTTCCATTGTCCGAAGATCCGAACGAGGACAGCGAGACTTCACGATTAGACGCAAGTGATGAGCAGAAACATGAAGTTACGCGTTTGTGAATAAGGTTATGGTAATGAAGGGTGACCTTAGCGTTTGCATAATTATTCAGTTGTCGCGATGGCAGAAGTAGGACCAGGCTAGGGTTCGTAAACATACTGTCGCTTGTTGTATTTTGAACCTTGTAATCACAGCTCCGATAGACCGTGGTACATCATACTTACTGGGCCTTCTCGACCAGAAGCATAACAGTCGGCCGTGCATGTTTTATGCACCCAGGAGATAGCATTTACGAGACGGCAGTGTAAAGCGAACTTTCTATTGTGAATTTCTCTCTTCGCATTGCATTATGCATTTCCTACAGCCCAGAGCGTTTGGTCGGCGGAGACCAGAGTGCGGCGAGAAACGATGGCCGGGCCAGCAAAGTCGTCCAACAGTTCTCAGCCATACGTGGAATGGAGACGACACGTGATGGTCGATAACGGGAGCGCTCTGCGAAACGAATATGCCCTGATGAGGAACGATCCGACAGGCGCGACGACTGCATTTCAATCCCATCCTGAACTCAATCGGTATGCCAATGTGTTTCTGGCGGACGAAACGCGGGTCTTGCTGAACGATGGGCTGTTGGGGGAGTACATCCACGCTAGTCGAGTGGAAGGATACAAGACAAGGAATGGTTTCATCTTGACTCAGGCAAGCCATATCGAGTTGCTTCGACCGCTCTCATTCGTAGCATCATTTTTTATCTCAGGCACCTACCGTCCGCACAATACGCGAATATTGGCGAATGGTTTGGCAGGAGCGGATACAAGTGTGCGTGTGCTTGACGTCGTTGCAAGAAGACAATGCAGAGAAAGCGGTCTGTTTCTTCCCAATGACGGCCGAGCGCCCGTATCGAGCGGGTCCTTTCCGAGTCATTCTGACTGAAGTCGACGAGAAAGTGAATCGCAAGGTCGTCGTGTGCCGTTTCAGGCTCATCTGCTGGTTCGCCTCGCACATTCGACGAGAGCGTGATATGCACTTTGTTTTCTACGGTGATTGGCCCGATCGAGGAGTAAGATTTTGTTGCCGAGGTGGATAGAGATCTCCATGCTGCACCACAGAACCAATCCTTGTGGAATTTCCGCTGGTGTAGTCCAGAGCACTGGGTCTAGATAAGCAAAAAGACCGGGCAACTCATTCTTCGCAGAATGCATTTCATTTCTCGTAATGCCCTTTTTCAGGTGCCGCAGAACCCGGCAACTTTCCTGGACTTATGTGAGACGCTTCGGCAACTGCAACAAACAGCGTGGCGTCAATGGCGGCCTCAGATTGATTTTGATAAGGCGCGACCGATGACTGAAGCTCCTCCGCTTCTGGTGAATTGCAGTGCCGGTGTTGGACGATCAGCCACGTTGGCCGTATCCATGATCGAAACAGAACGGCTCCACGACGTCCGACAGGTCGACTTGTTTGGAACAGCCCGTCGTGTTCGTCAGCAACGCCCTGGCTCCATTCAGAACGTCATGCAATACGTTTTCATCGGGCGTGTGATCGCCGAGGCGTGGCAGCGAATGATGGAGGAGGAAGAGAAATCTGTGGTGATTGCTCACCAATCCCTCATGCAGACGGTACTGGAAAAATGATGGCAGCCCGTGGTGATCTGCTGATGTGTATTAGACGTGTTGCACGCTAGCAGCGTTTACATGTACTGTATGTATACTGCACAGTATGCAATGGTTTTGAATATAAATGAAAAAATCCGTGCACTTATGCCACTACCACCCATTCAAGAGCTCGTTTCTTTTGTTCCTAGCAGCTCTGCTTGAAGTTTGCTTCGATATAGCTGGCTCTGTAGGACCATATGGCAGCTTCTCTAATGCGGCCTCCTTGGTTTCCACACGACAGTAGTCAAAGCCATTTCGACCATACCTGACTCTGTGTCTGTGTTTGAGGGCTGAGACTCGACGCACCCGTAGTTCGTCTTTTCACTAGAAGCCTTTCATTGAGATGCTGGGTGATCCACAACCTGCATTGAGTGGCCAGTCAGGGTTGTGGCTTTCGCCGCTGCGACTGCAGCGCCATGAACACTGTATATAGGTTCGAATCGCAGCAATTCCTCCATTTGCTTAATTCTTACTCCCGGTCCGTCAACTGCTAACAGGAGCCAGGACACCTAATTGTCGTGGACTCATACTGTAAAGGGATGAGCGGATAAGCACATACCAGCGAGGGGTAGGAGCACGGGTGGAACTGGGTGGAGTATGGGAGTCAAGCGATTGAATGGATAAAATGTGCGCAAGTCGGCACGGGAAAAGTGGAGCAAGAGGCGCGATTATTTCCTCATCTCGACGAATGGCGCGTCGCGGCGGCAGGTGACGCGATTACATTGACCTGGCGGTCGGCTGGCACGTATATGTGCGGTATGTAGTGTACCAGGTGCAATCATGTTTTATGTTGGTCGAGTTCGCACGGGCGCAATCTTCGAATAGAAGCACGGCTGGCTCAAACATCGTCACCCGTTTTCGTCCATGATCATGTGGGCCTTGGTTTTCATTTTCTTTCTCTTTACCGCGCCGACAGTAGGACGCGCGCCTTTCGAAGACTGGCACAAAGTGAAATGACGAAAGCGAACTCGGTACCGGGTGTCGACGAACGAAATTCGGCTGCCAGGTGGTGCCTTCGCAACTATACCACTTTACCAGTGCTTGGCACGAACCGTAAAAGGAAGCATACGCCACTGATATCGGCGACGGTGGGCGCTTGAGCCGTTTTCCCTCGCTCGCAACGCGCGGATCTGGAGTCATTTTTCCGAAACCCGCGCTGGTCGATGATGGTTGTGGAGAAAGAAATGATCTCCTAACAAACTGCTGCCTTTAGTCGTCCTCTATCATCAGCTTATCATCGGCTCCTTTTCTCACCATGGCATTGATGGAGGCTGACTGTAGCGAACTGACAGCAAATACCAACGTGCCTTCCTTGAAGAATGATCCTGTCGTTGGTTCTGAGGGAAAGGAGTTAGTGGAAAGGACTACGTCCGTCGTCAACGGCCAGTCGTCCAGTGCGGAGAGGTATGGGGAAGGAAGGATTTAATAAGCTAAGCTCGAGCAGGCAATGTGTCGGCATCCGTTATCACTTGTGGGATAGAGTGAGGCTTTTCATCCCTGGACCTTTCGTCAGCTCGGTCCACCACATTGAGCTCCACATCCTGCGCGCCCAATCTGCTACATGCTGCCACCATGCGACGACGGTGGTAGTGCTTGGTGTCTATTCTTATCATTACTCTTGTGGTGCGCATGCATCGCTTATCACTTAAACACACCTTGGCTTTGTTATCAGCGATCGCATTCTCCATCCCGCCTTTGCTTTTGTTTATATACTGTGCATAGAAATAGACGGTGCTGACTACCCTTGTGCGTTTTAGCAGCAGTAGCAATCGCTTTCTGTCCGGTGGGGAGAGAATTCTACACAGACGGAAACTGCATCGATGCTTAAACGACCTCAAGCAATTTTTGATCTCAACCAACCGAGATGTGGTCAGCAATATGCCCGTCGATTCCGATCCTCCGAATGCATGCGGTGAGAAGCGCATGACCGGTTCCGATGCCGTACGCCGCGCTCTAAAGCTCCTAAAAAATTATCATGAACGGGAGGAAGTTACAAAAAGAGATATTAGTGAGGAAACGGTCGAGAAGAGGGCGGCATTGAGAAGCGATGCGACCGACATATTGCGCCATTCATTGGCCATTGCTTCCTTGTCGACCCAGTGTTGGTCGTCGGAGAGCACAACGGAGACAGCCGCGGACAAGTGCGACGACATTGTAGAAGACCACGAGGTACGTACCACCCTCCCGCCCCTTCATTATTTTACCGTGTCGCGCATTTTTGGCGATGGCCAGCCGCACAGGTGCCACCCCAACACGAGGCGCGATGAATGGAACGCGCGTACGCGTCATTTATGGCAGTGCACAGCGTATTGAGAGCGAGGATAGAGTTCTCAACAACTCTTCTCCTTGATACACTAAGTCCAGGTGACGGATAGGTCGCAAAGATCAAAAAGCACATTCATGGTCCTTACTGGCGTACTGTAGGGAAGAGAGGGCTGATATGCAAGCTCAGGCGGTGGCATCATTTGTGCACAAGCCTAATTAGATAGTGAGCTTACAGTAAATGAGTATGACCGAGCAATAGCGTGTTTCGATCGTCCCCTCATTTCAGAACTCCATCCGCTTCATTGTTTCTTGTCGCGATGGCAGTCTGGTGAAAGTATCAGAAAACGTGTTCGAATGTCTTCAATTATCTCCCTCCACTCGGATGACAGGTTCACCATTCGTCAACTTATTCAGTCCCGATGATCAGCCCCATCTAGTCGCCTTTATGCTCAACGCGAATCTCTCCTTCTTGGCTTCTAATCACTTGCCAAATCCAGCCTCTCAAAGCTCATCGTCCGAGCATGACGATTCAAACAGGGCACCGAAAATAGGACTTTATGCGGCCTTGAGGTAAGGGACTTTGATTTGTGTTCACAATGATCGAATAAGAAATGCTGCAGGCGTGGATCGCTGACGTGTTCGCGAGCGGACGAAGCGAAGTACGTGCACTGCCGTCTTGTGTGCAAGGTTATACAAAGTTGGGAAGTGGAAAATCAGGAGAATAAAGAAGAGACGGTCAAGCTTTCGATAGCGGCCTTACCGTTGACGGTACTCATCGGTAAGTCCAAAGTACTAGTTATAACACACACGTAGGGTATGTACTGCATGTGCGGTGGAGGCTGGGGGGACTCAAGGGGAACCGAATTATATAACGCTTCTAAGTACACACTGTAAGTCGGGTCATATCACATTTTACCTAGCTTGCAGTAAGACATACGAGCTAGATAGGGTCTGGACTGCGTCAAAGTGGCTCTAATCACTCCCATCTCAATCCCATTGCTGCCAATACTGCAGACTGCCATTCGTTTTTAGGGCCGAAATACCCGGAGACATCGACATTGCAGGCATTCTACACGAAGCACACGCCTGCCTGTATTTTTACGCACGTCGACCCGGAGTAAGCAACCAGTGCTTTTTTCAGATTATACTCTCAGACTTATCGTTATCTTATCGTCTGACAGATGCGTGAAAAGTTGGGGGTATCTTCCGCGAGAATTAATCGGTCGATCGCTGCTCTCGTACGTATCCAAAGAATCGCTCAAGTGGTTAGAAGCGGCGCACGAGCAAGGCATCAGTCAATGTTTTGACCTTGTCTCTAGATAATACCACTTTTTGCATTGCAGCTGTAAAAGCCAAAGGAAAACCGGTGCGTTCAAAATTGTACTATTTCATGTTACGTGATGGAAATATGGCCACAATGAGAACTGAGTGGTCGCTTTTTGTGAACCCGTGGAGCCGGGAAACAGAGTTTGTGATCGGATATCACAAAGTGGTCGATCGACCCAAGGATGCCCGGTTTTACAACCTAGAAGATGCTCTCTCGATATGTCCAGACATAACCAAGCTGGAGGGTAGAGCGGCCAAGGCACAGTCTCGAATTCGAAGAGCACTGGCCAAGGTAAGCCCAAGCTGCCACAGTCTGATGATACTTGTGGCAAGAAGTAGCTGGTTGCAGGTGAAGCAGCAAAGATATTACGCATACAAGTCTCAAGCGATAGCCAAAAAGCCAGTCACCGCCTGCTCATCAACCACTGATAAAGAGAATGCAAGCACCGCGGGAAGTGGAGCGATCAGTGGCACCACTCAAACTGAAAGCATGAGTGGTGGCCACACTTCGAATTTGTTGTCCACGTCGACCTCTTCTAAACCTAAGCGAGCGCTGAATATGGGCGCTTTCCTTGATCGAATGATCGAGAGTGAATTGTTTCGAAATATGGAACTTCGACGCGAAGAGGAGTTAATAGGCGGGTCTTTGGTTAGACCATTAAATGATTGCGAGGTAACGGTACATGGAGACGGTGAACATAGTACGGAGAACAGAGCGGTTCATCATCATAACTCCCCCGTTTCCGCTGGGGAAAACATTTCCTCGTCACCCCCTGACAGTAACGGCTCTGGTCCGACTTACAAGGAGATAAACTTGAAAGAAAAAGTGGCCAGGTAAGACGGCTGTTTTTTTGGAACACTGTTTCATTGACTTGGTCTTTAGTGATTTCGGTTTTAGGTTTTTAAACAGCCAAACTACAGGTCACTCCAGCTCTTCACCTCCTGATGGTAGCAACAGCTGCAAGTCACAACTAAGTGTTTATTCACCACCATCGTATCACCATCCAGACACTCATGCTGACCATGCGAATGTTCATGCGACCACAATTACAGAATCGGTGTCGCGTCCACCAGCAGACTCGACTATGGGGGCCATTGATCTGAGCACGGTTGTAGCAGCCTCCATCATGCATAGAAGTCGAAGTGCAGCCGCCGATTTGACTCAGTATCGCCATCTGACTGCGGCTTTAGAAGGCGACACATGGAATGTTCCCTTGACACCTGAGATTCTGCGCCAGTTCACGAAGGAGAAGGAGCGTGAATCAAAGGCCGATTGGAAAAGGCGCTTTTCGGCGGCCGATGCACCCGTAGGCTTAGCACAGAACCTGCCACTGCTGCCGAGACCCGTCGTAGAAAACCCGCGGCAACAACAGCCAGCAAGTCCGTCAAAGCGTGGCCCATTCGATCAGGCTTTCGAACTAACGTTAGCCAACGAGGCGCCACCTCAAAAAATTCTTCGCTCGGCGGCCGAACAGTTTTACATTCACCGGGAGAACAGGCCGTCATCTATGCCCGTCATATCCCGAATGCCCAATTCAAACATGGAACTCGCGACTAAGTCCTTTCCTTGGCCAGCATGCCCACCGCCTACGAGAAACACTACTGATTATTATCGTTCCTTAGGCCCAACACCAGCACCTCCGCCGGGCAAGAACTTCCAAATATCCAGCGCCCCGTTGCCTGTGCCCGTCACACCGACATCTATGCTGGACCCGTTCGGAAGTGCCAATGTGGACAAGAATGCATTCCCCTACTTAAACCAACCTTCCGCCTACCCGCCATTGCACCAGTCTGCATTTGCTCCACCACATTCCAAACCCACCTTTGGACCAGGCGCAACTATGGTCAGTGATGTACATCGTTCAGTCATCCAAGCATCTTCAGCCTCGCCGTTCGCAACCCCACCGCCGCCTCCATCGCATTGGTTGAACATTCCTGGAACAAGCGCCAGCGCTATCTTGCAACGAATGGTAAGCTGATGGCCCTAATTTCGCCTGGTGTTTTCTTACACTCCTCTTTCCACCAGGTCCCCAAAGCACTGGCTAGAGAACAAGCCGAAGCTGCAGCATCTGGGTTCTGGCCATCGTCACAGCCCCAACACAGTTCGACTACTGACAATCAAATGCCAACAGTGGATGCCAATCGCGATTTCCAAGGGAACGGCCAGCCACCACAGCCCGCCCGTGACTTGCGTTCGTACCTTGATTATTCATCCATACAACAAGGGAACCATACCATGACCAACTATAGTCAAGTGGAGAACATGTGCAGCGACTTTCCCAACAGCACTGAGGCAAGGGCTCAGAAGTCAAACGATGAGGTGTGAACGGCAAGTACGAATTAAGAGAGCAAAGGAAAGTGGCAGTTCGGAGTGTTTCTGTTTTAGATTATTTCAATTCGAGAATCGCTCATGTTATTGGAAGAGAATTGATTAGATATTTGATACAGTATGTGTACATGCGTCCGTATGTCCTTTGTCCATCTTCACCGTACCCGAGTACACTACAGAATACCAAATACGTGTACATAAAACTTAGCGGTTATGACTTGTACATACTGTAGTGTACATACAATAAGGAAAGTAACTAAATATAGGCATCCAGTTCAGAAGAATGTCACAGCAGAACAGCCTCGCGGTTATTCCATACGTGATGCCATACTACCCCGCCGACCGTGTTTCGGTGTTTTTGGCTTAACCATCATTTTGGTTTGTTCTGGAGCCAAGACCTGCCGACGCGTCTTTGGCAACTTGTCCCTCGCTTGGGCATGGCTGTAGAACATTTCGAAATTGGATACGATAACGGGCATGGGCAAGGCCAGCGTCAGCACTCCAGTGAGTGCGCATAGGCAACCGACGACCATACCTAAGACGGTACGAGGAACCTGAAATGAATCCTGGTCACCAAGTGTCGAGGGTGCAGCATATAATACAACCTACCATGTCACCATACCCAATAGTGCACATAGTTACAATGGCCCACCACAGACCGTGCGGTATGCTATCGAAATCGTTTACGGCATCTGGACGTATCCGTTCAGCGTAATAAACTAACGCGCCGAACAAAACTGTGGCCAAAATTACAACGAACACCAACAAAAGCAGTTCGTGCGCACTGGCCTTGAAGGTTTGCATCAGAATTTTCAGACCGGCCGAATGCTTGGCCAGTCGAAATAGGCGCATTATCCGAACGATTCCAACGAACTGCAAGCCTTCATAATAGATTGTATTTGGCCAGCAAATGCGACTTAGCAATTCCACAAAAAATAGGAAAGTAGCTAGAAAATCAACCATATTTAAAGGATCCTTAACGAATCGGGCTCGACTAGGTGACACAATGAACCGAACTACCACTTCGAAGGCGAACCAAATGTTGAAGATCAGATCGACGTACATAAGCGAGAGAAAGCTAACTTGTGACAGTTTCGAGACTCCAACGGGAGAATTTCTGGCTTTATTCAACCCGCTCCGATTAAACGGGAGTGGCAGATCGCTGTTGATAATTTCTATGGTGGGAATGTTAAAAGCTTGCTCAGTTTTCAAGCAGAACATAAAAGTGGAAAGGCAGATGAAAATCACAGTCACTGACGAGACAGCCTGAAAAGAAAGGAAATCGAGGGAGGTTTTACTGATCTATCGATCAATCGATCACCAGGACACTGGATACTAAAGATCGAAACTGGCTTAAAATAATGAATCAATTAATCAGACTAACTTTTGCAGCTGATGATGACCAAGGTTGATCGAACAATGACCAAATTTTAGGTTTTAGCCGTTGCCAGTCGGTCAAGGTTCCAGCCACGTAGTCATCCTCCCATCCGAACCTAACAGCAATTTCTAAAACAAAACCACGTCACACTTTTTTGGCCGAGGTGATTTTCTGCCCTTGACCTACCCTCTTCAGTCAAGGTGCGATTTTCGAGTCTTTCAATCACGGCCAGTACTTCTTGCGTGTTTCTGTAAAGATGGTTTGATTAGAGCCAACTGATTGGATACACTCATGGGGAGTAATCCAATCAATCAGAGGGTCATTGAACCGAACTCATTATAAGTATAACTGTTTGGCAAACGCACTTTTTTTTTATTGCTTGACAGCCACTGGCACGTGATGTCATGCCAGTACATTATCTTTCTAACAAGAGCTGCTGTGCTTCGCAAAGCCCCAGAACCAACAAAGGCGAATTACGAGACTTGGAAAGAACCTTATAGATTAGGTCGATTCAGAACATGACAGGTACGCCACTTGGCAACTTGACGTACAGGCCCTTTGAATAAGAAGCGAGTTGAGGCTAAAAATCGAAATAGAGCTTACCTGTGTCGCGTGTAGGTCATCCTAACGGAAAAAGGAGGCAACTGTAAAGGGATGAGCAGCACAATATGAGGGAGGGTAGCACTCACCAACAACATGGCTCCACTTGATTCGAATCAAGGCCCCAGAATTCAAGCTCCTCTTCGAAAAGAGGCCCGCACACATTGGTTGGATAATGCAGTTTACCTAAAAAGACGCGGACTGAGGCAGCTGCAGTGATGCGTACCATTATTGAGGTGACACGGGGAGTGGTCAGGAAATCAGGAGCAAAGAAGCTAGAGTCAAGTGCAGACTGTAGAACGCAACACAATGTGTCCTCATCAGAGAATGTGGCCTCGCGGAAAGAACTCAAACGCACCGAAAATGTATGCTGTACTGATCTCAATCGTGGTAAGACAAAAATTTAAAAGCCATCAATTTTTCCTAAAGCCCCATGATCTTAATCATTTGTCACAATTTAGTCAACGTGGCATGCGTCTTCTGTAAGACAGCTGACAATACAGGTTTCCTTAGTTTATCAGCACCTACACGTTCGTCATGCCTGTTTTGAACTCTAGCTTCTCCCTCTCTGAAACTGTGCCTCCATTCCAAACTCACCCGTTCTGTAGTAGTTAAGAATTTGAGCGAATACATCCGGATGGCGATCGAAAAAGTACTCTTTAAGTACGGCATCGTAATTCCCTAAGTTTTCGGTAAGTTTAGAAAGCCTGGTTGCTGGGATTTTTTTGAGGACATGCCGATATGTTTCGTGACGGACACCGCCCACGTTGAGAATAATACGATTGTCAGGATCCTGTGACGTTGTGGTTGCCATCTGAGCTAATTCTTTGCACGAAGCATGGCTGAAAGCACATTAGAGATAGAATTGGTGGGATGAGACGATGATGATAGGGTCAGGAAGAATAAGGTTCTTCAGGATGGACTGGCATCCGCGGATAGGCGAGCACGAACTGGAGTCAAAGTGGTGAGTAGGCTACATAAATTAATAGATTGTGCCTCCTTTGTGCCTCTTCCATTTTCTTGTCGTCATCCGAGTACGACTCGGAATCAATGGACCGTCGGGGAGGACGGGGTGTCATTTTTACGTAACCAGAGAACAGATGAGCAAGAGCCATTTTCCGCCTCGGCGACGTTCGGAGCGGAATCGGCGGCCTCGAGACGGAAAAGTCGACAAGACAAGCCTCCAGCGCCTAGGAGACGGTCAAAAGCTTATAAGCCACTTGAACGTAGACTAAGCGCACGAAACGGACTCGTTTGCTTTTTCCAATCGCCCTATCTTCCCTCCCATTCCACCACTCGAATGTGATAGTGATAAGAAAGGAGCGACTTCTGCCGATCGCTAGGAAGCCACGAAACATGAACGAGAGCTGCAATAGGGAAAGTCTTATCTCGGTACACTACATGTTCCATCGAGATTACTGCTCCTTTGGCCAACTAAACTCGACTTGACGACGTCTATTTGAGTTCGATGACAATGAAGCAGTCCCAGTCGACTTCAAGGGAGGCAAAGGTGAAACTGACTCGAGATACCTAATTAAAGGCTGACTGTGCTTTTTCAAATGAACGGCGGGCGCATGCCGCTTGGTTGCTCCCTATATAAATTACAGGGCTCCTTCCCCGGAAGGGAGATATAACGAGCCAGTGATTAGCGGAGCGAGTCGAAAAGTGGAAGCCGACAACGCCGACAGATATTGGTTGCTATAGTGCGTTTACCTGCTGCACGCGATAATGGCTAGTAGCAGCGATGTCTGAAACTGCAAATGAGTAAAGGAGCCTGCTCTTCTAATGCGCTGCAGGCCTTCGCAGCCTTTTCATCCTTGAGAGCTTTTCGTTGGGGCAAAATATGATGGTCGCTGTTTTGCACCGGTCGTCGTTCTCCCGCTTGCAAACACAATATCGTACCATTTATGGGCGTTCCCTTTTACGTTTTACGGTCCAGTTATGTCGAGTACAAGAGATGGTAATCTTTGTGCGGTAATGAGCACCGTGTGAAGGTCAAACGGGTCCGCAATTTTCACTCGGCCAAGGTCCCGTTGACCAATGACCGTTACAAACGCAGTAAACAGGCATCTATCAAAATGGCCAGTGCCAAGTGAAAAGAGAATGAGCAAGGACGAATATGAAGGACGACACCCGACTGGCCATTATAAGAAAATGACCGAAGGACGGGAAATGTTTTATTGGAGACGGTAGGGTTATTCGCCTCTGCTCGACCTTTATTGACCATCGCAAGTAACCTTCAACACGAACCACTCAGCGAGTTCACCGAACCGGAGTGGTGACGCCCAACTAGACTGGGCCTTTTCGAGGCAGAGTGGACACTATATAATGACGGACACTGGTCAGTTTGGTCATTCGCTTCTTGACGAGTATCGAAAATGAAAACTGCTCTCCTTCTCATCGCTATCCTCGCCGTCGCCTTCGCATTACCGGCCAAGCCGGATGACAAGAAACCCGAGGAGAAACCAGCCGACAAGCCGGCCGAGAAGCCAGCCGAGAAGCCCGCCGACAAGCCGGATGAAAAACCCGAGGACAAACCCGCTAATAAGCCGGACGATAAAGCAAATGAGAGGCAACCGGGCGAAAAGCCAGCTGAGGAGAAACGCCACGGTATGGCATTTGATCATTCAGTCTTCAACGGTACCGACCCCTTTGTTTCACAGGATTGGAATGGCCATTGCCCGACCCACAAGACGAAGGTGATCTCATGCGCCATGGTGAGCACTTGTTCGATCGAGTTGAAGAACTGCGCAAGGCCAAAGTAGAGAATGACGTCGACAAGATGATCCTGGCCGTCGGACGCAACTTCTTGCGAAAGGCCCAGAAATATTTGGAAGCTACAGCTGACTTCAAGTATGCGTCTGCTTCTGTGGGATGTAGGGGAGACCAAGAAATGACTATGGGGGAGGGGAGCGTCCCACTAAAGCGGCATGCCAAAGCACAAGTCAGCTTGCCGATGGCCACAAGCACAATTAGCCCATGATCTACCCGTGGGGTGTAAGTCTCATCCAAGAAAAATGAGGTCTTTTCCCTCAAGCCCGTCATCTCACCGTCAGCGAGCTCACCTCAAGTGAATTACATCATTTCCAGGATCCCTGCAACTCTGTGCCGTGATTCCCGCGAATTGAACGAGACCCGTTGGGAGATCCGTGTCCAGCCCGAGCACGAACCAGCTGGCGAGAAAAAGGATCAAGAAGAAGCCAAGGAGAAGCAAGCCCAAAGTGGTGACCAAGATAAGCCCCAGAACGACGCAGCGTCCCCTGACGCCAAGCCCCAAAACGACGCCAAGCCGGTCAAGGAAGCCAAGGCATCCAATGCCAGCGAAGCGGCCAACACCACCGAGGCCCCCATCACCTCCCAGGCTCCCAAACTGGAAGCCGCCGACTCGTACGAGGCTCGCCGCGCGGACAATTACCGTCGCATGGGCGAGAACTTCGCTCGTCTTCTCTTGAGGCGCTACCGCAAGGAGAGCCTATCGGCCGAAGAGGACAAGTACATCGACGAGTGGACCGAGGACGAGGCCATCCACTACGGAGTCATGGCCATCTACTGCAACGAAGGCGAAAATGTCAAGGAATTGATCAAGAAAATCGCCTCCTACGTCGAAGAGAAATAAGCGACCATGTGAGCTACACCGAACTCCCCTCGGATCATGATAACAGTATCTCTTTCCCTTTGATCTGTCATTCGTTTTCTACTTCCCGTATTTCCCGTCTTGCACCCATGTTCACGCACACAAGTAAACTCGCACGCAATTTATTTCTTTTCTTAAAATGTCCCATCTAATCGACCCACACACCTCTTCAAGATTTCCATACTTAGCACAACACAATGGGAACTCTTCACAATGTTAGTACATGACCAGGTGAACAATCATAAGTGTACCTCCATTACCCTCGTCACAACTGTCATCTTAACACGCCCCACATTTGACCGAACTTGAAGTTTGTTACTCACTTTTAAGACTTTACACACTGGCCGCAAGGCACCAAGATGAGTCATCGATCTTCAACTTAGCTCGAAACCTGACGCCGATTCAATGGCGTACAGGAGTTTGTCCCGCAAAATGGACACGTCACTAAAACGGGGTAACTTCAACAAATTACTGCACGTGGCCGCCGTCGGCAATCGATCGTGCTCGCCTTCTCGAAGCGTGTATACTTGGATGCAAAACGGTGGATGAAGATCCTGACGATGAAGCACAAGACCAACGTCAGTCATCATAGCAAACGTCAACACACTGCGGGCGTCTTACCTTAAAGCCCAATAAAGGCGGTCGCGAACAGCTAGTAACAAATTTTAGCAACTTTTTCTTCTGTTCCTCATTAAATCCTTGCACGATCGTCCAAAAGTGATTGACATACGAATCCGTCAATTCTTCACCTTCCTTTTGGACATCGCCTAAAACATTATCACCTTTAAGAAGTTGCTAACAAAAACTTGTAAAACAGTGATCACCACAATAGGTCGTATTGTTTCGCAAATCGATCACATCGATATCTCGATCGGCTCCCGATATTAATACCTGCAGTTCTCGGTAATCGAACATTTGCAACCAATCCAAATCAATCAAATCGGAGAGGCCGGCTCGAAACGCGTCCGTTTGTCCCTTTATCTGTAAAACATGTCCACAGTCAATTACCACGTGCAAAAACGCTCGTATACTGTATTCTTACCTGATTATTCAAATAATATTCTGCAACCAGCTGCGTGTACTCCAATCGATTCTCATTGGTTACTGGTATATTTGACCCATTCGGCAGCAATTCCACGCACTAAAACAAAGCGCGTCAACACGCTCCGAACAATCTACATAGTCCGCTAAGCACCACTTACAGATACTTGACCCAATTCTTCCACAATGATACTAAAGTCTAGATTCAAAGCCGAGACGTCCTCCTCGTTCTTCAGTCGGATCAAATTCCTAAACACACGTACTGACAGAGTTACATAATACAACTGACGGAACCTTCAAGGTTCACGAGTTTTAAAAATGTAATGAACGTACTTGTATAAAACCGGATCATAATAAGCTAAATGATGCACGTCCACTTCGCTTGACGACCGTAACAAACGCGCCAAGAAGAACCGCGAAAAACGCAATTCCGCCAACTGGTTCTCGTAAATAAGCTAAAAGCAGATAACACTAAGCCTTTTAAACAAGATCATCTCACCTCGTGGTACCTTTCCCACCATCCGCCCCAAAAAGAAGAAATGTCGCCGATACTCATTTTCTCGAAATAATTTCGGCGCTAAAGGATTAGGATATAATGTCGTATCGTGTGGAGTCGTCACGAAAAAACCACGTTGCGGATCAAAACCAGTTTTTAGCAGTTCGTTTAAAAATTCTCTAAAATATATAACAAAACAGGTGGTAAATCTTGACGGAAACCCAGTTAAAGAATTCCAGCAGTTTACCGAAACAATCCACCGCCATCGACACCAGCTTCTACGGCACCAGCCCAATTATGTAACCTTACGCGGATCCGTTGACGCAAATCGTGCACTAAAACATATCAGTCAGCCCCACGATTGTCTTGCTTGCCATTCTTACCATTCTCTTGCGACAGATTATCAAACGCATCTTCGTACAAGAAGTTCCTGCGAGCAGTGATCATATGACCTTGTTGCCAAAACCCTTGTCGGCCGTGTTCTTGTTGATCGTTGCTGATCAGTTGATAAAGCAGCTGAAAACCACAAATCACTTTTTGAATATGAAAAATCAAAGCCTAACCTACTCACCTCAACCCGTTGTTCAAACGGCACCACGAATGGAAGTTTCCGAAGGATCGTCAAATGACGCAGCTCCGCTGAGGATTGCACAAACGACTTTTCATCTTCTGAAAAAATTTTAATTCAACAAAATGTAATTCGAATCGTCAAACTAAATCATACCGAGCTCCTGTCGAGTCAAGTACCGCGGTAAATTAAATAGACGACGTTGACGACGAGCATGCGGATGACTGCTTCTGAACAATTTTACATGCTCTAACGTGATCCGATTCTTAACACTCCACGATCCGATCGGACAAAACTGCAGACGCTCGTCACGATCATGCAGCAATTGCAAAAGGCGGACTACGGCCTAGAAAAAAAGCAGTCAACTACGCTCATCTAATCGTCATGAATCCTTACCTCAAACAATTTATTCCACTCGGTCGTATCTTGCCTCGAGAAATCAACCCCCATGACCGTCAAAGCCGCTCGGTACTGCTCACTGACAGTGGGACGGCTATCTGGCAAGGCTAATTCAATCAGCCCCAACGCAACATCTCGTAAAATCGACGACAACAAAGCTAAGGTGGGGCGAGAAAACGGCACCGTGCTGCCTAAAAACAAAGATCACAAAACTATCAAAATTCGAACGCATCTGAATAATCGCAGAAACTTACTACTTGGCTTCAAATTCAAATCGTGAAAAAAATCTTCGTCATTGGCGGCTGCCAATGTCGTTGAGAACAAAGCGCAAAATACCGATAATAAAGGAATCAAACGGCGGCGATCTTCCAGTGTAATCGCAGATCCTTTCTGTAAATTTTCGATCAACGGACGGGGTGGTCTATAAGCACAAATAGGAAACAGAAATATCTGAGAACATAAATTAGTTGCGAATAGCTCGTACCCCATTATCGAAGGCGTCGTACAAGATGTTATCGATTGCCACAACCGGCGGATCAATTTCGGTTGATAGGCGAGCATTTGGAGAAATCTTAACAGGTAAACAGTACTAAATACACACCCAACATGAAATCTAGAAACTCAAGTTACCTGCAGTGCTGGCCGCCTAAACTCTCTGCGCTCCAGTGTATCCTGCACAATTCGATCAAACCCGTCAACTTAATTTCATCGTGAGCGCTTGCTTGTGTGTCGGCCATTTGAGTTAAAAATGCAACCATCTTTTTGTCGTGATTAATCTTCAACCATTCGCTGATAATCCACCGACGATCAAACTGAAAAAAAAGAAAAGTTGACCAAATCCGGCTCAGTTGGTTAAGGCGTTGGTCCCGCATCGCACGGGCCAGCAACCCTGACTGGGAAGCCGCAGTTCTGTTCCGGCTGAGGACAGTAGCTTAGCAGGCCCCTTCTCAGAGTGGAAGCTAATCTTAGCAAGTCCGTCGCTGGCTTTGCACCCCTGGCTCTGGGCGACTCACTGGGTACCGTCAAGTGGCGGGCGCCAAACGAGTAGGGAATCAGGAAACTGCTCATCGAACACCAGTCGGGAAGGACCCTTCCTTCTCGCCCAGTATCCTCTTTAGATGCTGGTGCTGGCACAGGATGCTTTCTGTGTGTGCTGATCACCTCACGGCCTCGCTTATCATATCATGACTGCTGGTTGGCTTGGCTACACGCAAAATGGGTTGGAAGTCCCGCGGGGAAACTGGGGCGGCACTGGGCCCAACTCATAAAATTTGAAAAAAACTTCGAGAATATCTCAAAAGGACTTACCCCAGGCTCCGTTAATTCCAATTCCATCGGAACAGCTTGTTCCTCCAACTCTTCGTCGATACCACGATTCGATTGTGATGGAGATATTTCCAACAAGGATTCACTGACGTTGGCATAAACGGCGATGAAATTATTGTCCGCAAAGTCTACAACAAAAGCAAAATATACAAAATATGAAAACAAACAATCCATAAGGTCTTACTCAAATCCAGCTTCGATGCAAAGTAAGCTAGCGTGAACGCGAATTCCGGCGTTTTACATGTTGAGTATGATTTGGATAGCGGCTGAGACGAATCGATGACACATCGGGCCAAATCATTTAGCGATGACATGCTGATAAAAGTAAGGAACGTCGGCAAGAAGTAAAATCGAATGACTGGTGTCATTGGTGACTTTGCAAGAAATTCCGATACTATAGCGTACCAAGTCGCGCATCTTAACCAGAATATCTTTTAAGGACGTTCAAAAAGCGAAATCTAAAATTCTTACAGCATTTGAGCTACGTCCGCTTCGCGTCCGGGAAAGGTCGTGCAAAAGGACTGAAGCAAAACCAGCGGACGCACTGCGGCTTTCATGAACGATTCGGCTTGGTACGTCGGCGCCTTCGTTTGTACGGATATGAGGTCGGATGAAGGAGTCCGATAATCGAATAAATCACGGAGAACGGCGTAATAGCCTGAAAAACGGATGGTAAGGAATGTCATTTAATTCGGACACAACTCAGGCTTACCGCATCGAATCAAACGATCAAGCAAAACCAGATTCGTCCACTGTTCTTCTTGTTCAACAGCTTGCGATTCCAGTATAACGACTTCGAGACAGCGAAATGGCATGGCTATTGAAATCGTGTGATCTTTCCGAGCCACATATTTAAGATACTGTAAACAACGGACCAAGAACAATCTTAGTAACGACGGTGAATATCGATCGCCGGTGTTGAAAGACTTGACAATATGCTGGCACAACCAGATCTAAACGAGACACCATAAAATAATTTGAAAATTAGAAATCACAAAAACGCCAAGCTTACTAAACGTTCCCCGTCGATTTCGAGTTTGAAAAAGAGTAATAGGCGCCTTATTTGAGTTTCAATGCCTGCACAACTCTTGTCCTGTCCGAGCTGGGCATCAAATGTTCGTCGACATTGCATTTTCTGGAAAACTGGCTTGAATAAATACAGTAAACACATAATTTCCCGTACATACCATTTCACTCCAGCTCCTGTACCGGCGCCAAAACGATTGAATTTTTAGAACAGCTTCAGCTCGACGCCTTGCCGCGCCCCGCTGTTCTCTCTCATCGTGCAACTGACGGATAAGTGCATCTCTCGAATCGATAGCACCGCCAGTCGAATTAGAAGCCGAAAATGACTGAACTGGTTGACGCGTCGGCCGACCATCGAAGAAAGCAGTCGCCAAAACCGTCCGATTTTGCGACATTGTAACTTTTTGCGCGCTTCACTCACGATCAGCCGTTAACTAAACCCAAAAAGTTTCCGAAGTTGTCCCCCGAACCTTATTTATTTTAGGGCCTCGAACTGAACAGTAAGAACATAGGCCTACAAATTTGGTTTTTCGTAAATTTTGCTGGAATAGATCCCCAAACGTACAGAGGGAGGTCTACTGTAAAAATTTTTCAGCTTCCCAGTAACAATGTCTTACCTCAAATTTTAATAATATTTCCAGTTACAGGCCTATTTACATAAATTAGCCAATTACTAACCAATTATTCTCAGCGAAACGACGGCGGACAAGAACGCATCGTCACGAAACGAACATTTTGTCAAGTGGTAATGTGTAACACCAGTCTGCTAGTAGTTCCCGCCAAAACTCTGTCTGCTAACTGCTTATGACAAGAGGCACAACTTTCCAATGAGTGTGTTCCAGATTCGTTTTCCAGAACCAGAACAGAACCAGCCAGCGAGAAAAGAAGAACTTTTGATGCATTTTTATTTTTATTTTTTTTTTGCTCTGTCTTTTCTTTTTAACTTGTTTTTATTATCGACACTTTTCGTGAGTTATAGAGGGATGCACATGTACGAAACTTTCTCTAGTTTCAATGTTTGTGTCGTAGAACTTAGCCCAAAGTTTTGCGCAATTCTAGCTGAGCAATGGAACGTCTATCGCATGGCTATATGGATCCACCAATCAGCGAAGAAAAAAATTGGCGGTATCAAAGAATGCAAGAACAGTCGAATTGTCCAGAAGCCATATCAAACGGCAATCTAAATCAACCTGTTTTTATGGGCAGCTCATCGAAGTTGGTACAAAATCGATACGGACGAGATGATTTTTTGGCCCTATATCCTGCAGCATCTTATCAGTCGTTCTCCGAAGTGCGAAATACCTTCCCAGAATTATATGTGGAAGAATCAAAGATACCGGCTCGCTCGCAGCGTTTCACTGTTGTTAAACAAGTACGTAAGACGAAATCTTGTTAGATTTCTTGTGGGAGGCCTGCAGTACGTGCATATATGTGTAGTACCTGCTCATTAGAGCCGTACGCGGCACTTCTTATCGTTAGAGATGCAAAGTACTTTGTGGTTCTAGCTTCTCTCTAAACCAGTCTTCTCTTTAACGGGGTCTCGAGCCTAATCTTGAAGGTTTTATCACTTTTTACAAACCAACGAAGTCTGTAGGGACTTGACAGATGCATGAATTAGTATCTAGCTTTTACTGGTTCAGAGGGACAACTTCAGTTGGCCACATCGAAAACTAAACAAACTCTCAAAGCCAAGACGCATTCGACTGTACGACCATGTCGCAATCATTTTTTGCAGGAGCAGAACCAAGCGGAGGCCCGTCCAATTAAAGCCTTGGGTCGAGGAGTTTCACTGGCTCGCCCGCCTGACACATCTCGTCTATCGTATAGTAAGTTTTATTTCATTATCTTATTTCCGCGCTTGGTTAGCGTGGATCTGAGCAACCTAATTTTTTTTAGTTGGCGGAATTGGACGTGGGCGAGGCCGATTCCTGCTTGCGCCGGAAGCGTGCCTTAGTCAGCCTGTTGGAACATTTAGTGGTGCTTCAATGCCGAATACGTTCCGATTTGATTCGACGACTGAGGTAAGAGCGGGGGATTAATGCACTTCGTTGTGTGTGTCTAACGAACGGTCACCGCATAATTTCTCAGCCATGGCAGTCTTATTTGTAAGTTTTTTTAGCTGCTTGCTCAGCCTTCGCAAGATCTGGTTATGGATTATGGTCAGCTTTCTCAGCCGCCAATGTCTGCTACGGTGGCTTTATCTTCTTCAAATCCAGCGGTGCAGACCGTTGGAAAAAGCTCCGCTTCGCAACGCTGGTATTACATTGATCCTAAAGGAGAAACTCACGGTATATGAGATTTTATCTTCTTTGACTCAGTTCAGGGTTGCTATGAACGTTTTGATGATAGGGCCGTATACGTCAAACGTAATGGCTGGGTGGTTCGCGGCTGGCTTTTTTCCAATGCATATGAAACTACGACGCGAAGATGAGACAGAGTATATTGGTTTAGGTAAGATCAAATTTTGTCGAGGCTGATGGCTTTCATTGTTCTTTGAATCGGTTCTTTTCAGGCGATTTGATCAAGAAATCTGGCTGCGTTCCGTTTAGCACCAGCGATGAAACTGAGGAGCATTCGATGGAAACTCCATTGTCAGACGATGGTCCTAGTGCTAGTGATGCGGCAAATGAGAGCGTTGCCCCCAAATCAATCATCGATGACCATACGACTCTGATTGATGCTACTTCGATGGGTCCGAAGGCCAAGCAACTTTGCGATGGTAGGATTTTTATTTTGAGCTCGATTTTTCTGATTGATTATTCCTCAAATGTTTTAGCTACGAATTCAAAATCTCGGGAATCAGTGGCGTCAGAGAACAGTGGTCGCAGCAGCAGTTTATTGGAGCTAGGTCCCATTTTCGAAGATACTGAAAAGGTGAATTATCCACCTGAAAGAAATCTGATGGAATCCGTCACTGCAGATTTAAAGGCGAAGTTAGCTCTGCTCAAACAAAAGAGAGAGCAAGATCTCGAGGAAAAGAAACGAGCTGAAAATGAACGACATAAGAAACTGGCTAAAGTAAGATGTTCAGAGCGGCGTGCTTATTGAACGCAATAATCGAATGAAAGTTTGCAATTTTGCTTGCAGGAGGAGGAACGTCGTCAGGAAATATTACGCAAAATGGAAGAAGAAAAACAGAAATTACTAGAGGAAATAAAGGCGGAGGAAGAAAGGCGAAATCAGGTGTTGGAAGAGTCTCGTCGCTTGTGGGAAGAGGAAGAGAGGCAGAGGCGAGCTTTGGAAGATCAGCAGCGTCGATTGGAGGAGTTCGCGAGGAGGGAGCAAGAGGAACGTCGACGAATCGCTCGCGTGCTTGCCGAGGAAGAACGGTTAAGGTAACACGTTTGCTAAAATACGACTGAATCGCGAGCCAACAATCGTTGTGATTTAGGAAGTTGAAGGAAGAAAGGACGCAATCAGGTGCACTGAAGCCGGCTTCGTGGGCGGCGCAACAACAAGGACAACGTCCAGATCCAGTAATGGTTCCGCCTAATGTTCTATCGATGACAACGCCGTCTTTGCGAGAAATTCAAATGGAAGAAGAAAGACAGCAGCGGGCTGAGAAACGCCAAGATCTCGAATTGGCTCGCTTAAAGAAGCAAAGCAGCGTGGGGCGGGTAAGAGTATTTGGCGAGGAAATTTGTTTGTTGTAGGGCTTTTTGTTATAGCACTTGTCGAGCGATCGTTGTAGCCGAGAACGATGCACTGGCCATAGCAGTGCTGGCGACGAAGGCTTTTGGGCTACTGACGGATTGAGAGACGGCAGGTACGATTGTAAGAGCTCTTTAGGTCCTCTAGCTAGCCACAGAACTTCCAATTTAGGTGCGATTCGGAAAGCATTCCGAGCAGCGCTGAGGAGGTGCCCACCGACCCGTTCACAAAGTGGTGTCTGAAACAGATCAAGGCATTGAATTCAGATGTTGATGGTGAGCTAGCTTTCCTTTTCGTCCGGCACACCCATTTGATTCACAGTTTGAACCCGTTTATCGTTTAGCCCCGCTTCTGATCGAAATATTAAAAGACCTCACTTCGCCAAGTGACGCAGAAGAACTTGTGTTTTCGTATTTCGGCGACTGTCGTCCATCGCGCGAATTCCTGGCGGCTTTTTTCCAGAAACGCCAGCTTGTGCCGCAGAAAGTAAGTTTGATATACTTGATGTCACTTGATGAAATGCAGCGGCAAACTTCACAAGAAATATTGAATCTTATTGGCGCATGGCACTGCACTTGCATCCTCTTTAGGCTGGCGCTATTGGGCATGATCGCCAAGGCCGTGATAGAACCAAAAAGGGAATGAAGGCAGTGAAGATGATCGTCGATGACAGCGCTCTTGGCTTTAAGTTCAAAGGGAATCGACATCTGACCGGTATTGGTGACATCGAGAATTGAGCTTAATTTAAGGTTAAGTGATCGTGAGATAAAATTATATTCGTTGAGTGAAACCAAAATTTGTGTTTTGTTGACGCTTGCTATGTCGTGCCTTTGAACTTAATCGAGGTTGGTGCCAGTAATACTGTAAATGCGTATGGGATTTCAAATAAATGGTAAGAGTCGTGTGTGTTAATGCTTGGCAAGCAGGATTGAAGCGGCTGTCTGAACATCTCTAATCTCATGTCTCATTGTCAGTTTCGTCTCGGCCATGCACACTGAATGCGCCCCGCAAGTGTTCGGTCCAGTAAACTATTTTGTATTTGTGACGCTTTCACCGCACTCTAGGGTGAGCATACCCGCGCTTTCAGTTTGTCATGCGCCAAAACAAAGACATTGGTCTTGCCAGCGTGGTCAATCGATAATCAACACATTCTCCAGTTTCGGGTGACACCAAACTATCGACCGGCTTGAGCTGTAACGTTCCATGGTGTTGTGCGAGCTATTGGATCTTGATGCCTGCCTTGTAAGCTGGCCAATTTTTGAAATCTCTCGAACAGCTGTCCCCTCGAGTATTCCCTTCAATGGCGCTCTCTGGTCATGTGTCATGCGCTGTTAAAAGGGGAAGCTCCAAGCTTCTGACTTTCACTCGAGCAAAATCTGTTTTGCTCAAAGCGCCAGCTGGCCTGTGTTGGAGCCAGCACACGGCCTCTGTCTTCCACTCGTACCACCCCTGAGACACCCTGTCTGCTCGTTTGTGTAAGTCACCCACCATCTGCTGATCGTGAGCGAGGTTAGTAATTTACAATTTCGCCCACCCTACCATTTATAATTTCATCCACTATTTCATTTATAATTTATAAGACACCCACGGCCTGGCGAGCGACGCTTATAATTTGTCCAAACCGACCTCCATCTCACTACCGAACCATTACACTACTGCGACGGCACACTTTCTTAGTACAGCACAGGTGCCTATCGTGTCCGCGATGATAGTGTGGCTATGACACTGACTTGCACTGAAGAAAGGCGAGGCTGGGTGAATCATGTCTGCGAATCGGGTGTGCAAACTATCCATTTCTCAGACAACCTGCCTCTTCTACGGGCACCCCCCCCCCCCCTACTCCACTGGGCGCTAGATAAATCTGCTGAGTTTGCCAGTCTCGGTATCAGGCTGATGTTGTGGAGAGCATGGATACGAAGATGCCACCCCGAATGTGTCTTAAAGTTGAACACAGTTAGCACCAGGGCTCATTCCTCAGGTAATGGCGGGATTAGGGTCCGTATCTTACAAAATGAGGGAAACAAGACCAACAAGATGCCATATCTTGCTTGGAGTTGCCTATTCTCACTTTAGTCCGATCACCAAATATCGCTTTGATCGCGACTGATCATCCCAAATACAGTTTTTCATGAATTTGAAATACCCCAATTCATCGGGTTCAGAAACGAAGTTGGGCGAGCTTGGTGATAGAACGAGGATCCAGAGTGGGCAACAGAGAGGGTAGAAACCTTCCCGAACACGATCGATGTTGGTCACAAAAAAGCACTGATTCATCCGTTGCATTTACTGCCATGAATTATTGATTTCATGCGCGAGTATGCACTGCATAATTCGATAATATGCCTATGTGAGTGCAGGGGTGCTTAACAGAATCTCTCGCTCTTGGCGCGACTCTGAAATTTGACAGTGATCGATAACACGTCGTAGCGTGGAATTTAGAGTAAGTAGTACATTCGGTGTGAAGATGACTGATGCAAGGGCGGGATCCACTTTTACCTGCCGCCTGACTGGGCGCTTTGATGTCTCGATTGGTGCAAGTTGGATAGAATGTGCAATGCAAGCAGGGGCAATCACTGATTGTACGCATGAGTCTACCCGAAGCAGAGGAGGAGTATAGAAGGCTAAATTATGAGACTATTCGATAGATTTTGACACGAATGGCATCCGTCTGGGCGCACGGTAATTAGGAATATTGCGTGCACAAAACCTGGATAGCGCCCTCACCTGAGCAGGGTGAGTTCTTTGTTGTGTTCGCTCGATCTTAACTTGCTCCCGTTTTTGGACTGGAACGGGAGAAGATGAAAACTGGAAAGTATTGGAATGAAGTATTGTTCCAATTCTGTTTGTCTTACGTAGGCTGGCCATTTTAGCGATGACGAATCATTGTCGGGTAGCAGCTGGATTGGCAGCGAAAACATAGAGTGATACCGAAAGTATAAAAATAAAGTTTTAAAAGGCGCGAGGTTGGCATTTGGTGCAGATCTCATTTCGTTCAAACAAAGTAATAGACTTCGAGTCAAGTTCGTCTTATCGTTAGTGTACTGCAGGCCCTAGAACAGGCCGTCGACGTAAAATCTTCGATACGCTTGAATGGTGTCAGCGTGTGGGTAACAGTGGCGATTAGGACTTCCATCTCTTCACTCGGCCCTGTGATGTCTTTATTCGAATTAGCCCTGCTTTGTGTGTCAGCTTTTTATGCGGCTGCTATTGCAGGTAAGAGGATGTTCGCAATGTGCGAGGTTGAGAGTGAGTTGGGAGGAAAATGGTGGAGAGATGCTAGGAAATCAGAATCAAAAGCTGTGGGGCTTGAATGGCGCGCAGAAGCTAACATGGGAGGTGTTTCAAGCTTATGGATTATATCGGGTTGGACATGAGCCAAGAGTGACTGCCATTAATTTAAAGTGTGGCGTCATTCATGCTTTCTGATGAGTCCAAGGGAGCGGGCGAGCCAGTTCCGGAACCGCCAACTTTAAATTTGTAGCGCTTTGCCAAAAAAAGTGCCACAGCCTCAAGTACCTGTTTCACTTCCGCTGCTACTTTTTTTAGCTACCCCGCTGAAGTCCGATTGTTTTTCTCTTCACGACAACACCAAGGTGGTCGGTGTGATTCCAAAGTTAGCATCGAATGTGTCCGCCTTACACGAGTGCCACTTTTTGTGTCGCGCTCACACGATCGGGCAGTGCGCTGGTTATCAGTACCATTCCCTAAATGGGCTGTGCGAGTTGTTCGACCAAGAACAGGTCAGTCGATGGACAAAGGTCGAGAAAGAAGATCATTGGGCCTTGGTCGACCTGAAGGTTAAGTGCTTTGATGAGCGATTGGAAGATGGAAAGGGCGAGACAAGTAAGAATTAGCCCTGCGGGGGCAGCCTGTGCAGGTTGCGTGGCTAGAGGCATCCGAGTAGAAAAAGAAGTCGAGGACGTTGGTTTTTGGCTGGAAGGCATCCAGGCCCAATCCTTGCGCGGCAGAATAGATATTTAGGGCATGAGCATGGAGTGCCATGCTCGATTGCTTTGTAGTTCTTTCACGAGCGCAGGTGTATTATGAAGAAACCAGTCGAAACAAGGACACCCACCCGACGACATTGATGAGTGGTACAAAATTGACTTAATTTGTTTTTCTTTGTAGATCGTGTAAAACGGCATCAGGGTGGATGGTCACCATGGAGTGGGTGGAGCGCATGTTCGGCACCTTGCGGCGGAAGTGGACTAAAAAGTCGTAACCGCCAATGCCAGGCCTACGGTGCGTGTCGATCCGGTAGTTCGACGGACATTCGAGAGTGCGGCCCCCCGCCGTCCTGCGGAGGGCCAAGGTGGTCGCCGTGGACTGACTGGTGTCAATGCTCGTCTACCTGCGGTGGGGGTACTCAAAGCAGAACCCGCCAGTGCCCAGCCTACGGAGGGTGTGGATATGGTGGGGATCAAGAAGTGCGCGGATGCAATCAGATGCCTTGCTTCGTGGATTGGGCGCCGTGGGGCGAATGGTGCCCTTGCTCAGCCAGTTGCGGAGTAGGGACGCAGACGAGAACGAGGCAGTGCCCATCGAGTGCAGGGTGTGGACGAGGCAGCGATCGCGAAGACCGACAATGTACCAGCGGGCCATGCTCCACATGGTCACCCTGGAGCGAGTGGTGCGCATGCTCGAGCACGTGCGGCGGTGAGGGCACTCAGACCAGAACTAGGCAGTGTTTGGGTGGTGGTGGGTGTCCGGGCACTGATCGTGAAGACCGAAGATGCAGTCCAAATCCATGCGCATCTTGGACACCCTGGACTGATTGGTGCGAATGCTCGAGCACGTGCGGCGAGGGCACGCAGTCGAGGACCAGAACCTGTTCCGGTGGTGGTGGATGCGGTGGAGACCCTCAGGAATCGAGATCATGTAACATTCGTCCTTCGTGCTGCACAGAATGGTGCGAGTGGAGCGAATGTCATTCGAAATGTGGCCACGCGGAACAGACCCGAGAGCGCAGCTGTTACTCTCCAAAAACGCAGACCTACGAGCCGGAAGTTGAGAAGAGACCATGTCAAGTTCAAAAGCCGACGTGTGCTCACTGGACTCCGTGGTCAGAATGGTGCGAATGTTCGGTCAGTTGCGGTGGTGGTGTTCAAACAAGAAATCGAACATGCTTTCCGCCAGAGGCTGCACCCGGCTCGTGTCCTGGTAAGCCTACCGAGGAACAGGTCTGCGGCACCACCACCTGCGTCACCTGCCACTGCGAGTGGAGCGAGTGGGGCACGTGCTCTGCGACGTGCGGCGGAGGAAACCAAACCAGAGTCAAAAAATGCGAACCAGCGCCAGCTTGCCGCAGCAATACCACTGAGGCCGTCGACTGCAATTCGTTCCCATGTCCCAGTTGGGCCGAGTGGGGACCGTGGTCCGACTGCTCAGTCACGTGCGGTATGGGAAATAGGAACAGGAAGAGGTTCTGCGGGGGCAGCGGAATTGAATGCCCAGGCAACACGACCGAAACGGAGTCCTGCGAACGTGGTCCATGCCCATTTTGGAACGAGTGGGTGGCTTGGACAGACTGCAGTGTCACATGCGGCGAGGGGTTGCAGACCAGAATGAGGACCTGCAATGGAACGGGATGTACTGGAGAGTTTAAGGAGATCACTACGTGCCGGAGAGGGCTTTGTCCATCATGGAGCGAATGGGTGGCATGGTCCGACTGCACTGTCACGTGCGGAATGGGAAGCCGGACCAGAACCAGGACGTGCAGTGGAGGTGCAAACTGCACAGGAAATTCCACCCAAACTGAAAAATGTGATCGGGGACCCTGTCCCTCTTGGACAGAGTGGATCGCCTGGACGGACTGTAGTGTCAGCTGTGGGAACGGAACGAGGACCAGGACCAGGACGTGCACGCTCCAGACAATCCTAGAGGCACCCGTGGCCAAGAGGGCTCGGCGGTTCACAAAAGAAATCGATCTGAACTGCACAGGCAACTCGACCGAGACTGAGGACTGCAATGATTACCCTTGTTCCACTTGGCTTCCTTGGCAGCACTGGAGCAACTGTCCCGTCACGTGCGGCAACAGTACACGGATAAGGATGCGGGAGTGCACAGGAAATAACTGCGAAGGCAACAGCACAGAATCCGAATTCTGCGACACCGTGCCCTGCTACACTTGGTCCAGCTGGTCTGAATGGTCCGAGTGCACAGTGCTTTGCGGAGGGGGCTCTAGAAACCGGAGCAGGAAATGTCCAATTGAAGGTCAGTGTACAGGCGAGAACGACCAACCGGACATTTGTAATATGACCCCGTGTCCGGACTGGGGTGACTGGAGTCCATGGACACAATGCAGCGTCAGTTGTGGCAACGGCACCCGATCGAGAACTCGCTCATGCCCGTTGCCAGACGCGTGCAGCCCGGGAGAGGCCATCGACGTGGACCCGGTGCCCTGTAATGCCCAGGCGTGTCCATCGTGGGCCAAGTGGGGTGAGTGGTCCACGTGCAGCAAGACGTGCGGCGAGGGCAATCGAAAACGACAGAGAACGTGTAATGACGGCGAGGGGTGCCTCGGTCCCGGTGAGACAGTCGAACCATGTTTCATAAAGAACTGTATCCTAACCACAATCTGGTCCAACTGGTCGCCGTGCACTGCCACTTGCGGCGGCGGAGAGAAGACTCGGTCCAAAGTATCGTGCCCAGCAGGACCCCCTGACTGCCCCGTCGAAGAGGACAACCAGAAATGCAATGAGCAACCCTGTCCAGCATGGAGCGAGTGGAGCCCGTGGGGTGCGTGTTCCAAGACGTGCGGGGGTGGCCAGCGAGTTCGCGAAAGGACGTGTCCCATTGAGAACGGATGCGTCGGCACACCCAGTCAAATCGACCCGGTATCGTGTAACGCCCAGGGATGCGAGGTGCCATTATTTGGCAATATCACAACGCCCAATTCTGCCACCACACCAAGTCCTGCCACCTAGTTCACTTAGTGCTTTCCACGCTCTCCACTGCGCTGTTTAAATGACTTATTGTGAGCCTAGTTTAGACATTACGTTTCATCCATGCATTTACTTGGATCGTGTTGCTATGAAGTACACACTGCCATAATATAATGCTACCGTTGCCTCTTCTCTTTATTCGCTCCCCAACATTACCTTTCAAATACAGCCACGAAGAAACCATTCGTCGCGTCCTTTTTACGATTCGATCTAAGACACACAGTTCCGAACTCGTAATCTTTGCTTCCCCTGTGTTTCCACGCGCCCATCGCATTGACCAACTCGAATCCGTTCTCCCGAGCAGTTGGCAAGGCCTCCTCGATGACGGCCTCGTTTTCGCGTTGATGAACCGAACAAGTTGAATAGACGATACGTCGCAAGGAAGGCAGCGGCGCCGTCAACACTCGTTTGAGCATCATGGCTTGCAGGTTGCCCAACGAATTAATCCTCCGCTCATCGACGACTGTGTCATCGGTGTTCCCATCCAGCCACGCATCGCCACGGTTCACAATACCGGAGCCGGAACAAGGTGGGTCGAGCAAGATGTGAGTCACCTAAAAAGCGATTGTGAGTGAGGACAGTCACGAATGCAATGCGGTGATGCGAACCTTTCGAAATTTCTTGTCGCTCAAATCCAAAGCGAGGAAATCTTGATGAATGACTTGAGCACAAGTGACACCTTTGTGCTCCAACAGTGAACGCATAGTTTCGACCCGACGTTTGTCTTTATCGATTGCGAACAGCTGTCTGAAAACAAATTCAGGATTTAAAACTAATCAATAGTTCTAATTCAGAGCATACCCTCGATTATCCATGAGTGCTGCTAGATGAGACGTCTTCATACCAGGCGCCGCACACACATCCATGACGACGTCGTTCGGTGAAGGGTTCAAACAGATCGCCGACAGGCAGCTACTCTGAAAATACAGGGTCTTAATCGATGTCTGGGATTGCCGTCAAACCCATGTTTAGTCGTGGAGATTCAGACTCACAGCTAGAGACAGATGCACCCGTTCCAAACGAGCCGACATCTGATGATGCCGATATAGGGCGATTGTTTGAGTCTGCTTTTGGACTCTATCATGATCGGTTGCGTATGAATAAAACGAAAAAGGCGTAGTCCTACTCATGGGTTCTAATTAAAGTGAGGATAGGATTACATAATCAGTCACACTGACCTTGTCCTGCAGCACCAGTCGCCCATCAACCACCAATCGATAATCATGCAGATCCGTTCCAGGTGCGAAAACGAGCAAATTGGATAAGATAGGATCGACACAGAACTCGAATTCGTTTAACGATCTGATTCTTTTAAGATACCTAAAAAAAGACGAATAGGATGGCAAAAGTAGTCTTGAACGCCTAAGGTTAATGACCGGATCTGCCTGATCTGGTGAGACATGACCTTTCTTGCCTTGTATAACTTTGGAACTAGTTGCAAGCGTGATGCGCACTAGGGCTACCACCATATGATCAGGAAAATCAATCAATCAATCAGGAGAACAATCGGTCGGATTCAAGGCGTTCTGATTTACTGTAGATGATGTCACGACGAGCGGGAGAGGCAACATAATTTTGCCGAATGTGATTCACATGTTTCTTTGCTCCCCCCCATTCGCTTCTCGCGAGTGATATTGTTACTGTCTGAGCCAAGGAGAGCTGAGTCTGGGTCTGACAGGAGCCAGGGTAAACTGTGCTGATGCGCCTAACATCCGCACGATACCGGGAATGGGCATTTATCTGATCGTGAGATGGAAAGCACACACCCAATTTTTTACCTACCCTGGTCGCTCCAGGGGAGAATCAATTTTTGGCTCTTTTCCCAGACCAGGGCTTCATAGTCGACCTTGTCTTGCCATCGATTAAGGGAGGGAGCCTGCATTGTATCGCCCCATTGGGCTTCTTGCGTATTGACCTCCAAGGATGATGGGTGAGTCGCTCATCACCACGTTCTATGATAGCTGTTTTATCCCAGGCCCACTAGTTTTCCAGCTCTGCCAAGCAAACCATGACATACGCCTTGACAGCAACACCACCGAGATGGCAAACACACACTCGCACCAACTTACGATTTTCGTTTTTCGCTATCCACCTCGACTCGAACACACCCGTCTTCTTGCAACCAGGCCAACACCTCGTCCAATTTGCACTTCAATGTATTGACTCTAGCGTATCGAGGAATGACCCCTTGCTCGTCATTCTGAACCTTGCCCGAAGCTTGGAAACGTGAGTACAGCCGATTCTTGGTGGCAGCCAGCTGCGATTCCTGCCCTTCTATGGCTTTTCTCCAAGTTCGATTCCGACAGCGTCCAAGACCCGCCACGCCATAAAGGTATTCGTAGAGAAGAACCAAAAGTAGATGAGGATCATTGACGAATGGTTCTTGTTCTCGCAACGACGAACACTCGGCTGCAATATCCCGAAGTATTGGTCGCTTCTTCAGAGTTTCCAGACAGAGTTTATACAATTGTTTCTTGTTCTGCAGAAAACAAGGGTCAGGATTACCAGCGTTTCCTTACAATCGAAGCACAAAGGCCAGAATTGGAAAAGACAGACCCAAAATTAGGTCCAGAAGGAAATCTCAAACTGCTGCAAAATGCGTGCATTAAGTAGGTCAAAGCTATCATTGCTAATTCTTGGTCCGGGCAGCTTGCGGTAAAACCAGATGAACGGCAAAAACCCACAGGTATTTGACGGGAGCGTAATTATAGGCGTGGCAGTTATAAGGACTAAAGGGAAAGAAAACACTGGGGACAGAATTCAAAAACTTCTTCGAAACAAACGCTAATGGATTCTTCATAGCTTTTTTCAGAAAATCTGCCATACGCCCACATCTGCTGTAAATTTGATCTCTTACTTTGAAGGAGCTTTGAAACACCAAATTTCGAAAGCTATCTTGTTTCCCATCGACTTCTCGTAAAATTCGCGCCGACTCGACGTAAAGTTTATCCATTTCTTTCTCGAAACGGACGAACTCTAACCACGAATTTAGCAGTTTCCCAGTTACTATATTCGTCTGCAACAGTACCTCGTTCTAACCGAAACTTAATTTTACACAGCATCACACCTGAGGTAGAATGTTGCGAAGGTTTTTTCGTCCTGGAAATTTTTTCTCGAAAATCATCGATTGATTGCAAATCGCAAATTCTTTTCTTGTAATTATTTCGTTTAATCGATAAATTATGTTGCGAACGCCAACAACAAATTTAATCAAAATGGTGGTTCAGCGTCAATTGTCGATGACAGCGCCGGCCATGCAACAAGCCAAGAGCGACCCCATCAAACAAGCTTTCGCCGAAAAAGTGCGTGAATATGCTCAAAAACAAAAAGCATTGGGTGATCAGAAATTGGTGGATGCAAATGCCGACGTGAATAAGGCGTATCAAGAAGAATTGGAGCGCGTGCATCGTTTTTATCAGGTCAAATCGCAAGATGAGTTCGTCAAATTTCCATCTCTTCAATTTGACGAACCTAAAATCGATCCGATCGATTTGCACGAACCCAAGCAAGAAGATAATCTGCGGTGGTAAATTTAAGTGATTTAGGTGATCTTTCTGATTGGAAATTAGGAAATCAGTTTATCGAATTGAAAGATTTTCAAAATTAGGTGGTTTCGGCATGCAGCAAGACGTGAAACTTGTGGGTTGAGGGTTCAATGTGAAATTAGGATGGAGTAATTAGATATGGCGCCTTTTGTAGTCAATATGTTTGGAACCCCAGATGTCTTCTCATGGTAGAACTTTTTCGTACCATTATGATACTGCCGGATCACTCCTTGCTACCTACTTTGAAACTTTGTCCGTAGGCAGCTGGATGCGCACTTTAATGTTTGTCTTCAAATTAGTGTTGCTGTCAGCGACAAAATTCGATAAAAGCTGTCGCTGAAAATTTCAAAAACTTCTTATGATTCGATTGTTATCTCGGAATTTGAATTGGCGCTCTTTGTCATAAAGAGCAATGTGGCAAGTCTAAGAGTGTGTGCGCATCTGAATTCGCTGCTTGTCACACAAGCAATGCCCTGGTTCCGCATGGAGTAGGGCATCTCGACATCTTCTGTCTGTTATCTTGGTAGGAACTTCGTAAACTTCTTTGGACATCTTTGTCCGAAAGCTGAATTGAAAAAATTTTCTTTTCTTGTGATAGTGAGGTACGTAGCATTTAGTTCACGGTTATGTATAGAAGACTCTCGAAGCTTCGGTTGCTCTTCGTACATAATTGGGAATCGTACTGTACAGTATTTGCCATGAGGCTGCCCCTGTAGAGGCCGATTTCTTTGTATCGACTGGACTGCTTTTCCGCCAATCTTCTATCTCAGGCTTGAAATATATGGCATTGCTGGCTCAATATCGTAAATAGAACCAGGGTGTTTTCCGGTGTGAATTAAAGATCGGCCAGTTACCTACTGTGATCATGCCTAAGGACAAGGCGTACCGGCGTACCTATAGGCCTATTGTAGATGTTTTTACATGTGCTGTTTTTCTTTCGTACAGGAAGTCCTCAAATCGGTCAAGCTAAAGTTACATTTACGTTGTGGTTGTTCGATTGCAGAAACAGCGCAGCTCCTTTGTTATATCAGGATTTGGGAGCCGTCATGAAGAACGGGGCAATACTGCTGGGATTTTTCGTGGTGGGCATTTCACTGGATTGTTTATCAGCAGCAAAGCATTCGGGTAAGCAGCAAGGACTCTTTTTCTGGGGCTGACCTTATAGTTACCTAAGTCCGAGCAAGCAAAGAAAAGGGCTGTGAGAAGTCATGTTGTTTGTCAGACCACTCTTCCGAGGGTCTCCCGAGCTTGCGTCGATGAAAGCACTCTTAGTTGACACACTCTTTATGCCGCTCACGTGGATAGGATTTCTTAACGTAATTACAAAAGCTTCGCATTAACACACACAATAAGGTGTTGGGTTGCAAAGCTTTTGATGGCATTCAGGCTGGGTTGTAGTTGCTGATCAACTTTCTCCTGCGGACAAGCTTCGCTAATTGGTAGCTGCTCTTTGGCTCTTGCGGCTCCGGTTTCCACGCGTATTGGAATACGAATTCTTTCAGTTTTTGAGGCGAGCTCACGGTTTACTGTCTCCGAGTGGCCTGCGCATTTTGGCTTCAACAGTTGCAGCGGTGCATGAGCAGAAAGTAAATCGTATTGAGCTGTACAGTAGGTTGCGGCTTTCGGAGGCACGGCGAACTTTAGTCGAGTGTCCGAGGCCTGTGTTTGTATGTTTAACAGGGTAGCACACAAGAGCGGCGAGGCTGCTTGGAGCGAGACGCATGTATTCGCCGCATGGAACATGCGAAAGGGACTGTCGGCTTCGTGGCCAATTATCGAACGCGTTTGCTGCTACTCGAGCTACAAGGGCTTGGGTATTCGTTGCTTAGGATTGGCTAGACGGTCACTGTTACGCAGCCCGTGCAATAACACACGCCAGTGGGAACTTTTCCGTGCCCTTTCCGCAGGACTCGGCTCATGGAAAGAACGATTGCTTGTATGTTTAATGAGCCGACGTTCGTGTGGGTTTTTTTGCGAATATATCGCTTGGCTAGTCCCATTTGACATGGACCGTGAAAACGAACGGACGCAGGTTCAAGACGTTCTCATTCATTTTTCGTTACGCTGTGAATAAGCAGGCGGGATCGTCCCGGCATGACTGATGTTTCCATGGTTGGATTTCTGAAAAGGTCATCGATACAATAGGACGGCTTCTCGTCAGCAGTCTCGCCACAGGGGAGAAACTTGATCAAACATGTTGAGACTGAGCAATGGGATTTCAAAAGGGTTCAGGCATGAATACATTTTTGGCAAGCAGGTATCTTTTTCTCACTCGTTTCTCGACTCTGATGACGAGCCCGAGGCGATGTGCTTGTACTGTATGTATATAAGGGAGGGATTCGGAAGCAGGCGTATGGTCGTTATCGCACCCTCTCAAACATCTTTAAATGGGCAAAGGGTGCGAGAGTGGGAGAGTTTGGATTGTTCGTACACTCGAGCATCGTTTTCGATGATGAGCTAGCGCGTTATCCAGTTTTTATAACCGTCGTTTAATCGAAGATTGCGAGCATGTTAGGGCCGCGGGGTTGGCCCGTGAGTATTTTATTGACGTTTTGTCCACCATGACGGCCGTAACTAAGGTTTCGAGCAGAAAGAAACTAGGCAAAAAGCAGGATGCCGGCGCGTGACAAACGATGCTTCTTAGGCGTTAGCACAAAATCGCTGCTTTGTATAGGGAAAATGTTTTTCTCTCTTCTCGGGATCCTTGACGCAAGAGGTCTTGCCGACGGGCTTTAAAGGCGAAAAACTAAATTACTGGCCTCGTCCGCCTCGGAGTCATCTATTACAAACAGGAAAGCAGGGCTTCCATAAGCTTAGTTGAACCTTCTAATATGAATAAAGTACAGGTTTTATATTTTGGCAGAGCCAAGTCATACATCAAGTATGGACTTTGATAGTTTTCATTTCCAAATAAACTACCATCGAATACTAAAGACAACATTTCATCCAGTCTTCTATGGTGACGTAGCATTTGGCGTGGGCGCACATGTGACAAACGATACCTTTGACTCCGTGGAGATGGGGAGTGTTTGCGAAGACAAAAGATACATTGCAGGACAGTGAAGTCTTTGCGATCCAATCCAATCCAATGAACATTCCATGTTTTGCACAGTTGCATAGACATGAACAGAGTGTAGGTGTCGAATGTGAATCGATAATCAGTGATAGGATTCGGTGATATGTCGTTCCAGGTTTCGAGACGTGGTGTGCTTGAGGGAGAGAATGAAGGTTTATGCCTGATATAGTGGAGTAAGATAGAGAGGCAGTAGTTGAAGAGTATATTTCTTATTTTATGTCTTTTCGTGTCGACAGTCGGCCGCCTTACTTGTTTTAATACAGCAGGTTCGGCTTAGCGCGTCCTCGGTTGATTCGTCTTTTGATAAACTATTTCGTCAATTGGGTTGACAGTCTGAATTCCGCGCTGTGATTAAATAGTGTATCGGGCCAACATTACATTACAGGTTTCGCACCACGTTCGCACACCAGGCTAGGACTGGCAGGGTTATGGGCATCGTGTAATACTGCCGAAGTCATACGCTGGAGGTTGGATAAATTTTTTAGAGAAAACTAGTTTCTTTGGGTGTTGTCAGTGTGTAAAGAAGAAAGATGTAAAAAAGGATGCGGAGACAAGGAAGAACACAGCTGCACTGTAAATTAGATTATGTCCATCCCGAAATCCCGTTGTGATGACACTGTCTTTTTGAAGTACAATGACCTTTTAATTGTTTTAGCTCCCGTTTTGGATTTGCCGGCAGGAAGCAATGACCACTATCACGGTACAATCAAGGAAACCGATACGGTGGTGACGGTTAGCCCTGAGATTCGAGTACTGCCTGGAACAGGTACGGTTATGTGCTCTTTGTCGTAGATGCATTTACGGGTGGTCTTGTTTGACTGAATTGGGATGATTGCCAACAAATTCATATTACGTTCGGGATTAGATGATAAGTGGGTGAGTAAGCAAATTTCAGGGGATCCCGTATTAGTAGGAACAAAGTTGTTGGGTTGGGACGAAAGAAAAAGGCGAAACGAATCCATTTTATCCAATTGGATTAAAGGGAGCCTTTGTCCGTTAACTGTTATTTGGTTCGATGTTGACGGGGCTCGGTTGGTGTGACGGGCGTCTGTCCCCGAGCACTCGTTAAAACAGAATGCTGTTTTTTTTGTAGCTCAGAGGCAGCCGCTGCTTAGGCGGCCGCGTTTTCCGTTTGGTCAATCTTGTCCCTTTCTCTTGAGATCTATATATGGGCATAAAGTGGATTGTGCGGGTCGCGAACATTGCGCTTGCTTCTCGCTCGAGCGCCGCCTGCGCTTGTCCAAATGCGAAGATTAGTATTGATCAAGTGTAACGGAAAAAGGATATGTGTAGAAAGCGCCGTTGGCCGGGTAGGGACGGCGAGTAGAGAATAGAGAACAAGGGGCGAACTCGAAAACGACGAAGAGGGAGCAGAGGGCAAACGAGCACTGACTATGGGGCTTGTGCTTGGAGATAACCCAAGAAGGAGTGGTTGGTTTTGAAAAATGTTGTTCCAGCGAGGGAAAAAATTAACTCGAAAAACTAAGTCGACATTGGCCGAGCTTGTCAGTGGATGAAAAATATGTGGGCCTCGTAGAAGTGCTTGCTCGAAAATGCAATGAGTCAACGGGGAAGAGGGAAACAAGGACGGTCTGGGTGCTTATGAGCCGTAACTTCTTGATACGAGTGCAGGGGAGAAGACATGGTTAGGGACCGGCTGTGTTCTCTCTTGCATAAAATTATAGAAGGAATAATGGCTGATATTTTTTAAAGAATTGTGTTATCTCTTCGCCTAGGTCCGGTATGTTCGTACGCTGTGTCGGCAGTGATTACGGAGACTGGCACTGCGACCACGACGAGTGCGGCGATAACGACGACGAGAAAGCTGAAGAAACAAGAAGCCATCGATCGACGCGCTGCTTATGACAAGACCAAGACGGCTAGCCTGACAGAAAAAGAATACAGCGATGAAGAGGATGATGATGAAGACGAAGACTCGTCGGAGGAAGATGGGATCACAACTGGCGCCGATCTATCGATTGATAGCGCCGCATTGCCGTTCCGAGTCGAAGTATCGGAAAAGTCGAATGGACGCGCTATCATTCGACTGAAGGACGACGCCGTTTTGGACTGCACCCGCTCGTCGTACCAATTCAAAATAGCACCGAAACGATGCGGTGACGGGGCCATTGTCGGAGACAGGTACGTGGTCGCTTTTGACCTCTTCGTCAAACGAGGGACTAGCCAAATGACTGTTGATTATGGGCGTGGACGACAAGGTAATCGTTGCTTTTATAGCGCCCTCGTCGAAGTGCACGTTGAAGACACTAACAATCACGATCCAGAATTTGTTCGAACTTGGTACACGGTTGATGTAGACGAGGGGCGTCTGTATGATCACGTTTTAAAGTTGGAGGCCAAAGATGCGGACTGCGGTCATCCTTACGGAGAAATCTGCCGATACGAAATCACCAACAATGCGGCTGCCTTCCAAATCACTCAGACTGGTAAAAACTTCAAACAGTTTTTGTATACCTACTTGGAGAAACTTGATTTGCTGAGCTTTTAGGAATCCTGAAAATCGTTCAGCCGTTGAACTATAGCTTGTCGCACACGCACGTGGTTTCGGTGGTGGCCTACGACTGTGGTTTACGGCACTCGAAACCAGTCTTGGTGACGGTGAAAGTGAACGAAGTGTGCACTATCGGCCTGACTGGATTGAACAACCACGTTGTCTACACGCCGGGCGATGGAATCAAGCACATTTTGACCGGTGTCAGCGATTTGAAGTTGTGCGATCTCGCTTGTCAAACACGCAGCATTGAAGGCAAAGTTCAATTGAACACACGATCGAGTGGAAGAAAGACGTGCGATCGAGAGCGATTCAACGCGCAGACTTTGAAGACGGCATGTGGTATGCGCTTCGATGTTTAGTGCTGTAAGAGCCACAGATCATCCGTGATTTGATTTTAGCTGCCGATCCGGCCACTGTCGACTTATTGCCACGGCCTGAGGATGTTCGACTTGAAAACCCCTCATCGTCTTTGCTTTTGGATCCAAATTCGGTCTTCAGCGACGACCTGGAAGCGGATGACGTATACACATTCGACGGCGAGAAGAACGCCGTTATTGTTCCAACGGAAACGACCAAGCCGCACATTCCGGATACTCTGACATTATCGTTCTGGATGAAACACGATAAACCCATGCCGAAATCGGGAGCCAAGGCCCATCGATTGAAAGAGAACATTTTGTGCAGCTCGGATGACCATCGTAAGTAATGGCGCAGTTGGCTGTGTAGCTAATTATAGTCCAAGTGCGTTGTAGGAATGAACCGTCATCACTTCGCCGTCTACATTCGCAATTGTAAATTGGAATTGTTGATCAGACGCGAAACGCCAGCCAAGCATCGCGATAACGAATTCCAACCGGCTGAATGGCGTTGGCATTTGCCTCAAGTCTGTGATAATAAATGGCACCACTACTCGTTGAGTATGAAATTCCCGCAGGTAAGGCTGAATTTGCCGACTAAAACTAAATGGATTTTGAGATGTCTTGCTTGTAGATTGACTTGTACGTGGATGGCAAGGGTGTGGTGCAAACGGAGGACAATACGGAAATCTTGGACGATTGGCCTATGCATGTGGCCAATGACCTTAAGGTATGTGCTTGCATGTTAATTCTAAAGGGCATTACTTGATAATTTTATTTTCTTCAGACCAAATTAGTCGTGGGGGCGTGCTGGCACGGTGGTGCGGGCCGAATGAGCCAATTCTTCAAGGGTTATTTGGCAGAAATGATGTATCTGCCTGGCCGTGTCGAACGTCCGAATGTATTACAGTGCGCTCTGCAATGCAAAGAACGATTGGACTTCACGGGACTTAAGGACTTGAGAGATGGAGAGGTGAGAATGATGAACAATATGACCTTATGAGTGGAGGTAACCAAGCACTGTTTTAGGAGGTGGTTATCAATGGTGATGCGTCCGAGTTGAGCATGAAAGCCACGCACATTGTCGATTATATCGATCTGCTGCGTAAAGTGACCTACGCCAATTCGAAATCATCTCCGAGACCAGGCTCTCGAACGATTTCCGTCTCGACGACGCTGACTTGCGCCAAACCGGATCATGCCAAGGCGGAGCCGATCCAACTTCCGCTGGCGAAAATTAATGTGGAAGTTAAGAAGGCCGTTGAACCGACCATCTTCTTGGACGGTAGCCTATTGTTGAGTCGCCCACGATCCGATGTCGAACAAGGCGTAAATATTTTCCCCGATTTGAAAATATCCGTGCGTGGAGGCGGTTCGACAACTTTGGATTATTGCAAGATCCGCACTATCCCTGTCCTGAACAAAGAGCGCGAATATTTTAGCTCGCCAGCATCCTTGATCAATAACTTGAATTTGGATTTCGAACACGTAAGCGACGGCTTACTTTTGAAAGGTGAGTGCGAGGAAGCGATACTCACGGATTCTGCTCATATGAATGCAATTTAATCCATCTTTAGGAAATGAAAAAGCGAAAAGCTTTGAAGCTCTGTTGCAACAAGTTCATTATTTCAATAGTCGTCCCTCCGATCTGGGAAAGAGAATATTCACTCTCCAATGCTCGATGATGGATGGCCGCGTGAAAAGCAACGAGTTTATTGTTTCGGTAAGTGGACGTTTGGTTATTCCGTTTTTATGAATATGGGTTAATCCTCGGGGATAGGCTAAAGTCGAGTTCGCGGCTGCCATGGTTGACGTATTAGCAGTGGCAGTCTGTTGTTGCCTATACGGGGTATTACTGTAGAAAGAAGGACGTTTTGATCAATCACCCAGTGGTTATGTGTGGGCGCATTGAAGCAAGAAATGGTCTAACGGACCGAGAGAGAGTTCTTTTTATCGCATTTTCGCACGCGCTTTAATTTGATTGGTGTCATTTCTTGGGCTGTTATTTTAGATGAGCATCGAAGCACCGTTGATGCAGGAGGTGAAACCGTTGCCCGTGCCAGTTGCCAGTGTCGACCGTCTGGGAATTAGAAAGAACGAAGAGAAGACGAGCGCGACGGGTGGCGCGGAAGTGGCCAAGATAACGAGCGACAAAGGAGAAAGCAAGCAGAAGATGGGAGAAAAAGTGGAGAAGACGGAAACGTTTCCAAACGGGAAGGTGTTGGTCGCTCACGAGGAGCCCGAACATAAACAGCACCGTCTGACAATCGACAAACTGGCCGCCGACGCACCTCGACCAAATGTGGCTGGTCCGTTGCCTCTGCTTCACCAAGCTGGACTCGGAGAGAACTACAATGGCGCAGCTGGATCTAGCGCTGGCACAGGTTGGTTTGATTGGATTTTTTCCTAGGCGAATTCGAATACATAGTTGTAAATGAGATCACACTTTTTCAGGTAGCGCTATCGCTATTGTTGTTGTCGTATGCGTTGGCTTCCTACTGCTGCTGATCATTGTTGGTATCATGAAGATACGATCGACCCATCGTCGCTTATTGTCGAGACAACGTCATGGCCGCGGCCAACCGGGCCACGGCGAAGCGGGAGCCGCTGGTGGAGATTTGGCCTGGGACGATGCAGGATTGAACATCACCGTCAATCCCTTGGAAGTGAGTGTGAGCCAGAAATAGTGCCCTGCTTAATTAATTGGGCTAGTTGGTCACGTGCGAAGTTAGGCACAGCCAATAATGAGCCTCTTTATTTTAGGAAGTGACAACAGCAGCTAATGCTCCCTTACACGAGGACGAATATTCTGACAGTGGATCGGAGGACGACGATGACGGCAGGTACGTTAGATAAGTTATTGTTGCACATGACAGGATGAGCTTAGGGGTCGGTCATTTTAGTTACCGCGACGGCGACGAATGCTCGGATGAAGAAGACGAGGAGGAGGTGTTGCCGCACGTGTCAACGTCGTCGGGTAGTCGCCATGGGAGTGGTTGTTCACAAGGAGGCGCTGCGACGGGATTGGAATGGGATGACACGACCCTTCATCACCCAGCCGTTCATAACCCGCGTACACATACATATCGATTGTGATGGTCTAGCTGAGACCAATCACCGCGTCAAAGTGATGGGTGGTCAATCGAATGGAGATAGGAGGGAGGGGAGATGGTAGGTTTGGGTGGGAAATGTTTTATATATTGGGTGTGCGGTTAGCTAGGGAGATGCTTATGGGCCTACGTGTATTCCTGGGATGAGCAGTTTATCGATGTACTTATTCAGCCTGGGGGCTAGTTTTGTGCGTTTCGACCCAATCACTTACCAAGTCTGGATTCCATATTTACACTTTGTATATTTTCATTTTATGACGCCCAATCCACGCTGGCGTAGGTTTTTTCTTCATTTTTAGGCTACTTAATGCGATTGACCTCCTCGATTTATGTTTTTGCCCAAATTTTATGAGGACCTTTGATAGTTGGTTTGCACGAAGTGGTCAGTTTCGTCATGTTATGTGTGCTTATCGATGTGGCAGGCAGACGTGGGAACACAGGCTTAGGCGAGGTGGAGGTGTTAGATCGAGTGATTATGGCCAGGTGGACTGAATGCTGTTGTATGTAAGCCATGGGCATATTTTTTGATTATTCTGAACTAAGAACTGAGAGTGAAATGTTTTTGAATGTTTTTATATTTACGACTATCGTATATATCGCGTTTTTTGAGCATTTCCAATCCTGATTAGATTTCTCGATGGTTGTTTCAGCTCGTTCCACTTGGCTTATGATATCGTTAAGGCATTGTGAGAATCATGTCACTAGATTCAGTATTCCTAATTGAGCATTTCCTTTTTGGTAGTAGGTGTGCCATATACAGTATATTACTTTCGTGTTTTGACGGAAGGTTTACGAACTGCTTATCATCGGTTCCATATTTAGGATTCATTTTTCCATGCCCATTCTATTGTAAATGTGTGTTTCACGTGCCGTTTTCTCGTCCTTTGCACCCATTTTCCTTTCAAGTAATAAAGTAAATGCACATAGGAATGGAACAAATCAATTCATTAACAATCTAAAGCATGCACGGGAAAAGCTGAAGTGCAAAATCAAGGGCACTTGTACATGCATGCCAGTCTAATGTACTGAATCAACTAACAATGAGCAAATCATAAAAAACATTGGACCTCACTCACGCGGCAATGTCTCATGAAACCTGATCGTGTACGATTGAATTATTAGAACAAGGTTTCGGAGACCACACGGATGGCACTGACCACTCTATCGATTTCTTCCTCTGTCAAGCCACTGGTGACGGCGATTCGAATGCTGAAGGAGATCGGGTGTGTTAGAGGACTGGAAACAAATCGAGACGCCCACTGGATTATGATATCCGCCCCAAGACCCTGCCCTGCTCGTCAGCCAGTGCCACCTAAGCAAATGCAAATGCTAGCCACTCACCTGGGCTCTGGCGTATACAATTCCTGTTCAGGCAGATATGCGGCACGCGTCAAAATGACCCCGTTTTCGTGAGCCTATAAAATGAATGCCCAATTATTCATCAAATCAACAGCATCAGCAAAGATGACCTTACCAGACGGACTACCTTGTCCAACATGACGGCGGGTGGATGCGAATGCAATTCTGGATGACGAATACGCAAATGGAAAACGGGACTGCCCTCCACGCCGCTGACTACGAAATGATTCAAGCTGAAAAAGCAAGATAAGTCAGCCTACTCTAATAGTCGAGAGGGGAGGACAGGCAAGTTCCACAGCCATACCTTCTAATCTTAACGTTCAATGTTATAATGCACACCATCCCCAAGTGAATCTATCCTCGCTTTTCAAGCGCCCACTGGTCCCTTCAAAATAGAGGAACAAAAAACTCTGACTTACGTCCTCAATCCATTCAACATATGGACTGAATTCGAATACAATGCTTGAAGACGCTTAGGTTCATTCTCAATAATATTGAAGGCTTCGATGGCAGCGGCAGCGAGCAAAGGCGGAAGAGAAGCAGAGAAACAATAACCCAGACCAGACAAACGCTAAAAAAATGACTGAAAAATTAAAATAAAAAAATTCGCAGTTTGCTAGTACCTGGTGATCGACAACGAACGAACGACCAGCACAAAATCCGCCAGTGCTCGCGATTGCGTTCTCTAATGATGCGCAGATCATGTCGATGTCTTCTACCTAAAATACCAACCATATGAAAGGAAACCGGAGGCCGAACTATTTGCTTACGTCGACATTGAAGTGCTCAGTAATGCCTCGACCTGTCGCGCCTAAAACGCCCAATGATACGCTTTCATCGATGAATATGCGAACGCTGTATTTCCATTTCAATTCCATCTAAAAAGAGACATGGCATGGGTTTGAAGTCCCGACGTCATAAAGACTTGGAGGGTAGAGGGAGGACTCGCAAAAAGCAGAATAGCCTGCCCTCTGTCCCTCGCCAAAGAGATGTGTTAGAGAGCCGGTTGCTCCCACTGTCAAAGATCGGGACCCTGCTTGGCTTCAGAGATCTATAACTTTCTCGTCTAACACTTACCAGCTTCGGCAAGGGGCAAATGTCACCGTAATTCACATAAATTCCTTCGACAATTAAAAATCGGCGGGTTACTTTCGCCTTTTTCGGATTCTATAAAGCAACGACATCCCTATCGTCATGAACTTACAAAGAGTACGCCTGGGTCTGACCTGTTTGTCCTTCTCCTGCTGCAATTTCAAAAGTCGCTCCAAATCTTCAACGTCGTTGTGTTTGAAAAATTCGACACGAGCCCTCGACGCTTCCAATCCTTTCTGAATTGCGAAATTGACACCTTTGTCGCAGAATACGACATCTCCGCGTTTAGCATAAGCTGGAATAGCGCTCGCGATTGTCGGAAATCCGTAACTGTATAAAACGGCTTCTTCGCAATGCATAAATTGGGCTAGCCGTTTTTCCAAATCCAAATGAACGTCTGAAAAGACGGAAAATGCCAGAATAAACACAAACATATTGGATAGTTCCAAAACTGTCCGAACGATTAGAGATCAAAGTTCTCAGCGCAATGCGATATTCAAGAAAAACTCTTACCGACTGTGCCATAAAATCCACGCGGTCCGCACGAGCCCACGCCGTACTTGTATAACGCTTTCGTCGCAGTTTCCTAAACACAAAACACATTGATAAGCAGTCAAGCTGACACGCATCGAGTCACTCACCTCAATGCGTTCATTACCAACCAAATCGAGAAAGTTCAATGTGGCAACGTTCAAATAGTCCTGGCCGTCGATTTGAACATACTTTTTCATTTTTCTGAAAGAGGATTATGAAGATTTCTTATGGGATCCGGCGCGCCAATCAATATGGCAGTGCCTGCCTGGATCGCCTATAATGCCTACATGCTATATACGACTGCCAGCTGAACTTATTTTGCTCAAGAAAGTAAGATCAGGCTTTTAGGGAGGTTCACTTTCAACTGATCGTGAGTAAGAATTAGAATCAGTCATTCACGTGGGCTCCTATTATTCTGCGATTACTCTTCGGGGTTCCCCGAGGAGAGACTACCCGTACAATAGTATGCTGTACTGGCGAATCCCGAACATACCCCTCAACGTAAAGTGGATGCAAAGCGGGATGGTCCTGAGGCGTATCGGGCACCAGAGGTTCGGGTTGCCACTCGGCAATTAGATCGTCCTTTTCCTGAAACAAGCCCGCACATTGGCCACAAATCACAATCAGCCGAAAATGCTACAGACCTTCTCCGTCAACTGAGTCACATCCGACGGACGATAGCTTTTTCGCAAGATTAACCACACGATCCATAACAAAAGTAGACCTTCCAAGAATAAGTGATATAAGGGAGCCTGAAATGATAGAAGCGATATCCTGTAATTCAAATGAAGCTGATCAACTCGCGGATACCCACCGAAGTAAACGAAGAATAAATGGTCATCAACAACGAAATTAGGTCTTCCATTATCGAAAATACTAGATCTAATGCTGAATCTGATTAGAAAAGGCCCTAAAAGCGGTTATTTCTAACCGATGCGTCAGCAAGCGAGGGTTTGAAGACTTTGTACTTCAAAAAGTTAAAATCGTACGATTTTGTTAGTGGCGGTAAAAGTGAGTTTCGGATTAGATAGGCCTGGAATGTCAGCTTTGTGAAATAGGAGTTGAAATTTCGATAAGGTGCAATGCCATGTGCTCGTTACTGCTTCGCTTCTCAAATATGTCAGGAAAGAGCTGATAAGATAAGGAAGATGAGAGTGTCAGAACGGCAGCTGTCATTCACGTGCTGAGACGATGGAAGTACAGGAAGGCCTCGCATAGACTAAGACCCAGGCCAAACATGGATCACTGGGTCCTGCTGATCTCCTGGTCACGTACAACCTGGAGGGCAAACGGTTGAGCAGTGCAGGCTCGCATATGCAGAATTTGGGGGATCAAATAACCGTTTGATCGATTTCGATCATTTTTGACCCTAATATTCTAAACGCAGTGCACGAGTACCCTACGACGGGATATTGCAAGATTTTTCTCGGTTGGGTAGATATCGATCAAAATCGTCAAGTGTGAGGCTCTGTTGCGCAGCATCCACAAAATAAAGGGTTGAAAAAACCATCAAGACTTCTAAGCATGACTGTGAGGGGCCATTCAGCAGAGCACCCCCTGAGTGTCTTAGGAGCACGTCCAGGACTGGACACCGACTTCCTCGGACGATAGCGGGCGGGTTTTGAACCCTGCCGGTGTTTCACAGCCGAGACTTTCTACTCGTTTGGCTTCCGTCTCTCCTCTCGGAGAGCCTCGACGGTGAGTCACCCACGGCCTGGCGTGCAAGGTGCGAGGGTTTGTGGTTACAGCACGCACCAAAGCCTAGATTACGAGTACATGCATAGAATTACAGTTGATGCAGACAGCTCGCGACCAGGCAGTTGCTAGTGTAAAGCCAAGCTGGTCAAGCCAGATAGCTGGTCAGCTCATCACTATCAGTCTGGGCCGTGAGTCGAGTGCGGTCGGTTGAGGGTGGACGATGGACCAGAACGTCGTGTTCCAGCCCGAGGAGATAATTGCTGGAGGAAACCAGCGTCGATGGAGGATCGTGCGACTGTTGACTGCGGGTGGCTTCGGCAGCGTATACGTGGCGGCTGACGTTGCGACTGGCGATCTATGCGCCGTCAAAGTGGAATCATGGAACGTGAAGAAGCCTGTCTTGAAGGCGAGTCCCTCGGGAAAGGGGACCCCTTCAAAAACTAACTCGCTAGTCTTGTTTCAGATGGAGCTGAAGGTGCTGCCAGAACTGTCCAGAGTGACCCAGCATGCCTGTCGATTTCTCGGTTCCGGCTTGGTTCCCAACCGCGCGTCGTTCGTGGTCATGACGCTGCTGGGGCGAAACCTCTACGATCTGCAACGCGCCGTGCCGGATCGGCGTTTCAAGGGCGAGACGGTGGCCAGGCTGGCGATCCAATGCATCGAGGCCATACAAGCGCTGCACGAAATCGGCTACATCCATCGAGACATCAAGCCGTCCAACTTTGCCATCGGACGATCGTCGCCGACAGATCGAATCGTGCATCTGATCGACTTTGGACTGGCCAGGGCCTATCGAGTGCGAGGTGAGTGACGTCTCGCTGGTTAGAGCTCGATCGGGCCGACGGTTCTGGCTTTCTAGGCACGCTGACGGTGGCGCAGCCGAGAGCGAACATCGGTTTCCGCGGTACGATACGGTACGCGTGCGTGACGGCGCATCTGGGTCGAGAGCAGGGACGAAGGGACGACCTGCAAAGCCTGTTGTACGTTTTGGTCGAGTTTCGAAGGGGCGGCCTGCCGTGGCGGACGATCGAGGACGAAGCCCAAGTGTCGAGGATGAAGCGTGCCTTCCGTGATCGACTGACCGAGGGCATGGAGACGCAATACAGCGAGATGTCGCGAGACCTGCTCAAGCTCAAGTACGCCGACGAGCCCAACTACGGCAAAATGTACCAGTCGCTTCAAGAAATGCAAGAACAGAACGGCTACCGCACCGAAGGTCCCTTCGAATGGGAATCGTGACGAGTGGTGACCGCGACTTGTGTCGGTTCGTGCTGTGGCTTGTGCCGATTCTGTGTCCGTGTGTTCTATGCTGTGTCCGAGAAAAATAATTTGCGTAAACTTGTGCGGAGGTTCTAGCGGAGAGGACGGCACACCAAACACCAGCACCGTCCCTGGCCATTGAACCCGTACGAGCCTAGCGATTTGCTGCCAAGCAGTAAGAAAGACCGCACTAATGTGTCCTAACTTGACTATGGTTGTCAAGTCTAGAACTCGACTCGTTCGCCAGTTATTTCGACACGTGGAACATACTTCAGGCAGACATTGCACGCATGTCACCACCGTGGCGCATCATCGATCCCAGATCACTTGGCGGGCTGGCCGAGCTTGGAGCCGAACACTTCTTGAATGATGGGGAACGAGACTTGGCCTTTGTCTTCAATTGGGCCTTCGCCTGGTTCACTTCGTCCGCCGTGGCCACGTTGCCGCCCACCAACTGCGCGAGCACGGCGTCCAGCATCTCGATCGGCGCGGCCAGACCCATTTGCTTGAGCTTCTGAAAAGGGAATGCGCGTCAGCCGAAACAGCCTCGCCTCGCCCGACCGAGTCCTTACCTCGAACACCTCCAAGAAGGTCATCTCGCCGGAGGGGCACCGGCCGCAACGGGAGACTTGCTCCTGGGAGCTGCCCGGGAAGCGGTAATGCAGAAGCCAGCTTGACTATTCCACCTGATCGCTTGCCGGAGGTCGGGGCTGGCTGCGCTGTGCTCTTGTCGATGATGGTCCTGACATGCAAGCGTCGTCGCTCGAAGAAGACACGAGGTCCCAGAACACCATGGAGACGGCCGTGGGATCCCGTTGCTTGATCGACCGCAACGTTACTGTATGTCTGCGCACTTCTCTCGATCCAGTTCGGCCACGTTCGTACGATGAGCAGGATGCACAGGAGGCGCCTTCCCCACTTGCGGAGGTGGCCGCTCGACCGTCCTTGGCCGCATAAATTCGATCCCCTTCCTGGAGTCGACTGGCTGTTCCTGGAAGTATCCAATCGGAACGTATCCTCCAATTGATCGCATTACTCGAAGATTGGTGCGTGAGGAATGCTGGATGAAAGTGTGCAGTGCTGCAAGGAAGTTTTACACAAAACTGATCGTCTGACGTTTCCTCTCGTTACAGATATGGAAGCGGTCGTAATTTCGACGACGACACGTCGAAGAGTGAGTGCAGATCTGGAAGGCAGCGGCCGCGGTGGTGCAGTGGTTCAGAGTTCGTCTTGTCTTACTGCTTGGTAGCGGGCGGCTGGGCTCGTCGGGGTTCAATCTCTGAGATGGAGGTCGGCTTGTGAGTCACGACCGGATCGGATGGGGGTTTGTCGGATCGGATCGGATGGGAAAAATTTCGGATCGGATCGAATCGGATGAGTTTCGGATCGGATCATGTGAAATACTTGTAATTTTTTGAACAATGAATAACGCATCATCTTTTTTCGAAAGGCCTCCCCATGATAAACAACAGTACTTATTATCACGGTGCCATGGCACAAGCAGCGCCCCTCTCAAGGCTTTGCCACACAGCTCATCGTGGATCACTGGATACTTTACAGTACAACCTGATAAAGTAAAGAGGATCCATGCTGCTCATGAATGACTGCTTGAGACAGGCGTGAAATTCTTTTACGACGGGACAAAAATACAGTATTCGGGGCATGGACATTTTAGGACGCGAAAGAAAACTAGGCAATTACGCAGATGACACTAACTTGCTGACTGCATGTTCTCAATCGATAGAACGAATTTTCCATGCCTACGATATGGATAAACGGGCGTCAGGTGCAACACTGATATGAGCAAAGAGTAAACTCTTGTTGATTGGGATCATCAACAGGCGTGGGTTAGGAAAGGAGCTAACTGCATTTTGTAGTTGATAAACTGAAAATATATGGATTTTGGATTATCAGGGATAGGCATGGAAACTGGGCGTGTGTCAGAGATCACATTGGTGGACTAACGGGAAAAATTCTGACCTCAGAAATTTCATATTTCGGCGGAATATCTGTGGCTAACACCTACTATTTGTCAAAGCTGTGGTACTTGGTCTCAATGCTTGGACCAGAAGCTGACTTGCAAAGGTTCATCAAAAGGAAAATTGACAATTACCTCTGGCACCAAGCTAAAGTCAATATGGTGAATAAACTAGTCCCAGTGAATAAGAGAACAGGAAGTCCTGGGCTTCCCTGATGAAGGAATGACAGTATGGGACAGAATAATGCTGCTTATTCGGACATTTCTAAAGCGCGGAAAGAAATTTGTCTGTCCCGATACGTACATCCCGTACGTCCCGTCTGTCTGTATGACTAATTTGTTGACAAAGGCAGGTTTCGTGGAACGAAACAACTTGCGAAAGTCAGTTGTATAAGGATACCAGAAAAGATGAATTAGCTGCCAAATTTGAGCTTTTGGATCAGCATATTGTAGCCTACCTAATCAAAAGTATGAAAATCAAATTTGACCATTTATAACCACTTGGGCAATAAAAAGGTATCGAAGGCAACCAGGGCCATGCAACAATACTGGACGTAGGTTTAGAGGAACTAGGCTTTTATGGTGTCTGCATTGATTCATGATTGCTAACATCGAAAAATGTTGGGAAAAATTAATGACTGTAGCCGTGACTTCAAATTATCTTATAAAATGGATATTTCCGCTCCTCATTCACAAATATTTCTGTCGATTGACTCCAAACTATTTGCAAAATGTGCATCATCCTGTTTTCTCTGGTCTCAAATAATAACAACGACAAGATGATTTGTAACTCTATTTGTGAGTAGGAATTATAAAAACCATCTAGTTATGCAGAATATTAATCTCATCTCATTCATTACACTACACAGGGGTGGGAGAAAATTTTTAATAATTGGTTGTTTGCCTGCGGTTTTCTGAACACCATCGGCTCAGAATTTCAAATCGGAAATCCGATCTGATCCGGCCGTGACTTGTGAGCCATAAACCCTCGCTGACCATGCACGCTAGGCCGTTGATAACTCATCCGGTAATGCCGATCAGTAGAAAGACGGAAGCCAAAGTAGTCGGGAGTCTCTGCTATTGAACATCGACTGGGTCCAAGGAAGGTGGTGTCTAGTCCAGGATGCCTCATGCACATATAGGCCTCTGAGTGGGAAGCTGCCATGCGACAGGTCGCTTGCTACACTGCACTGCAGTGCTGGATTTGACTTGTAGGCAAACACTGGAGAGGGCGGAAATAATAGATTTTTTAAAACTCACTTTGAGCAAGGTCAGAATTAGTTTTGCCGTGGTGCGGCTGCAGGCATGAGTCATGTCGAGAGGACTGGAGGAGACTCCCAGGCCTACTGACAATGAGACCAAATCCAGGGCCCAGTTCAGGTTTCGTCCATGGCTCTGACAAGTTGACAATTGCAAGTCTCCTACTGTAGTAAATGAGCAATAACAAAATTTAGAAATCTACAAGCTTGAGAAAAGCAATCGCAAGTTATCGAACAAGCACATTTTTAGTGGTATAAAAAAGCATCTGCCCAGAATGCAGCCCGGCCATAGAAAGGATTACAATAAACCTTCAAATAATACGTACGGCACAGAAAATTTTTTTTCAAATACAGATCCTAAGCGAGGAACTCATTCGAGGAGGAACTATTTGATATGGGACATTAAAATGTGCAACACATTTTGGCATCGGTCTCCCAAAATATTTCAGAATTCCCAAAATGACGATTTTTCTCAGCGTGGACACCCTAGCCATTGCTATAAATAAGCGTAGTTTCCCATTAAAAAAACAACAAAACGTCCGCAAACCGACTAGTCGTTACTCATAGCGTACATACAGAGTATCCACACTGTCCCTATTAGTCGACGGCAGTGTAAAATAACACAAAACAGTGTGATTCAAGGCTGGTCCTCCACATCACTCCCTGCCCCTTTCCTGCAGCGACGACGGTCGGTCGATCAGCACGCACAACGCACGATGAAGAAACTCCTGAGGTCGATCGTGGGTGGTCTCAATTCGACTTCAGCTAGGCGTACACCAAATGATCCAAAAAGGTACCGCAATCTCAAGCGAATTGGTCAAGGGGCATTCGGAAGTGTCTACGAAGCCAAGGACCGCGTGTCGGGAGAGATGGTAGCCATCAAGAAGGTCAGAATTGGCGATGATGGAAATGCCGAGGTGAGTTTCAAATGATTTCCTGGGGTAATTTAAACTACGCTGATATGTAACGGCTTGTGGTATGGCTGATTGCACGACCAGACTCGAATTGACCTAAACTAGTTGGGCATGCATTGCACGGCCTTACTATACTGTAGAAGTGACCGCGAAAATGTCATTTATAAATGCGTGTAACAAGACTGCAGCGCTATTGCTATGCTCGTTCGTACGCCCGTGGCACTGCTCAACCATTTTCGTAAGTAAGCCGGCTCAATGAACGTGGCTCAGCATGCCATAGCGCCGCGACCACGATGTCCACACTCTGCAGGCACCCGAAATAACACAGTACGCAAAGCCGCAAGCGCTTTCAAGTAATCACCGAAAAAACTTAAGTTAGCATTATAATATGTAAACTGGCGCGAACTTACAGTATGTTTTCATCCCCGCTCGCTGTTTTGATACTGACTGCCATCCAGTTATGCAAAAGTCGAAAAGTGAGACTTAATCACATCATACGCCATTTTTTAAGTACAATCTTGCATTTCTACTGCAAATCCTAATTTTAGCACGAGCTGAAATTCAATTTGCTTGTGTCGCACAAGAATGTGATTCAGATGCTGGGCCATTATCGCGAACAAAGCAAAGAAAGTCGGTCTGACCAAACAGTAAACTGAGCGAGCTTGTTGTGCTCAAACGGAATCATATCATTTTTTTCGATGTAGCCAATTTTGGACATGTGTCTGGTCCTGGAATACTCGCGCACGTCACTCAAGGACAGCATCGAGGAATTTCGCAAGCGAGGCAAAGTGCTGCCTAATCAGATTATCATGGTTTGTGTTTGTCTTTTCTTTGTGATATCCTAGTTGATAATTTGGTCTCCGCTTCTAGCTGCTGACCTACCAGATGTATCGTGGCTTGCATCACCTGCACTCACTTAACATCATCCACCGCGACATCAAGCCCTCCAATCTCCTGGTTAACAAGAAGACTTTCGTGTTGAAGATATCCGACTTGGGCCAGTAAGAAAGTGTGATTCCCGCTGTAACGTGAATTTATCACACTGTACCTTCTGTGTTCAGCGCGGTTTTCATGGTTCCTAGCGAACCGCGAGACACGAGGGCGTGCTCTGTCCCGTACCGAGCTCCTGAACTCGAGCTGGCTAATGAAGACTACAGCGAAAAGATCGGTATGGGGAAATCGGAGATCAAAGTAGGGTCCTGTCCTGTGAGCTGTACTGACTTTTTTCATTTATTCAGACATCTGGTCGTCGGGATGCGTGCTCGCTGAATGCTACACGGGCGAGATCTTGTTCCGCGAATACAAAAATGTCCAACATTACGATCGAATACGGCAGTTGCTGGGCGATCCGACTTCCTCCGATATGGCCGAGTTGCAACCATTGATAAAAAATCCGCCTCCCGTCCGTCATATGCCCATGATTGATCTGGTAAGACGCTAATGCACGTTCGTATGGTTAATTTTCTATCAAAGAGAGCTTTTCAGCGTTTTGGTCGTCTTAAACCGCACATGCCAGACTCGGCCATTGCTTTGATCAAGAAAACCTTGAGCTACAAACCATCTCAAAGGTAGGCGTTGTTAGATCGGCGTGTCGAAAATGTTTTGATTGAACAGTCGATTTTTCTAGGCCTTCTGCTTTGGACCTGTGCGCTGATCCGTACTACAATGCTCTCCGCGAGTCGACCAAGTTCGATGAGATGCTTTATGATTTTTCTGACCAGGGTAAATCCTAACCGAGGTACGCATCCCACATCGCTCATCACTCGCACCAAGTTGTCTTCCAGAACTTGAAAAAGTGCAGCCGGCACTCATCGAACGCATCGTTCCAGCCCGCTGTCGCAATCATGCCGTGATGAAAAAGTTGCACCCTGAAGCGGGTGGAGAATCGTTGTTATCGAAGACAGCTCGATCGTCAAAGTCGTTGGTGTCGAGCAGCTCGCTGCAAACAAAGGGAATTCAACCTGGGGGCAGCGGAAGTTGACAATTTGGTCGGCGCAGTATGTGGTCTTGATGTCGCGAATGTGTATGTGATCTTGATTCCGTGCTACAAAACCGTGAGCGTGTGTTTATCAGCGAGAAAAGTGCCAATGTATGCCCATCCATGATGGTCTGGCTTACGGCCAGATGGTTTTATGACCTTGAATTGCGTTTCGTGAAGTAAGTATGTATCTCCCCTCCGACGCCCTGAAATTTCATTTTCCGTCCTCCATGAACAGATGTGTTGATGAAGGACGAAGACCAGTTTGTACTTTGTACTCTAGCAAACTGTATGGCGTGATTCAAAAATAGTCAACAAAGCTTTTAGAGAAAAGCCCTCTTTCACGGCCGGAGGTAGGTACCCTCTGGTCTCATTGATTCTTTTTCCTTAATCATAGGATTTGGAATCGTTTTCAGTTTCATTTTCTTGCTGGCCTTATGACCACTGAACCCTCTTCTCATTGTGCCAATGGGCCGAGATGGGAAAAGGCAATAATTTTTTTTTCGAAAACCGGCTGGCAATGTGGCCAAATGCCATTTTCCACGTTGCAATCTGCTCATACGATCGGTAAGACTTTGAAAAAAGGCTCCCAAAATTGAAACCTTTCAATGCGTGCGATGGATGGATACATTGGGGCGAGCAATTTCCAGTGATATATATCGAATTGGAGATGAGATAATGAGGGGCTCCGAGCCGATGCACCGACAAACCGGTGCCAGTCGATGCCAGTTTTTCATGCAACCTAATGACAGTAATAGGAGGCTTGAAAGGCAGCGGTGAAGGAAAGGCGCAAAATCATCTCACGCCTCGAATGGCCGAATGGGAAAATGGAAACACAGAAAAAGCAACATGTTGGGTAAAAAGTGTTTGCGCCCCCTCGATAGGACGGGTACTTCATAAGGATGAAGGGTGTGAGTAAAGAAACGACATGCCCGAGTCAGTGTCTTCTCGTGCTAGGTCCGCTTACAGAAGCGTGCTCGCAGCAGAAAGGTAAAGTGCATGCCCTCGCTCTCAAGTGCATTAGCACGTAAAACGGAGCTGTACAGTAATTCTTTCACGCGGGAGTTGATGCTGGGGCTTACAGTATTTTGGTTGAATAAGTGTTTGTGCTGTGTGGTTTGTTACCGCCTTCAGGTTGGCAAGTGGTAAAGCAGAACCAGAATGGTGCTGTGCCCGTGGTCTGCTGGGTCAGGCCTCTGTCTTTCGCGCCAGGTGCGCAGTTACAGGCGAGTGTTCGACTCGCTGTCTGTTTAATCATAATTTCGTGTGCCCTTTTACCCTCCAGTGCGCATAAGCGTTTGGTGACGCGGTAAAACATGAACACGAACAATAGCAGACGATCAGGTAGATTGGCAATCGTCATACGCTATGACTGACACAAGCGTCCCAAGAAACCAGATGCAACCAACGCGCAGCTGCATTATCAGTCCGTGCATCCCGCCACAGTGGCCTCTGCTTAGCTTCATGAATTCGAGAATGCAAAGGGAATTGCAACGCACAAAAATGTATCCTTGACCGTTCGACGTCAACATGGTCATTCAACAGGCACCTCGACTCGTGCACGAGCCCATTGGCCTTTTCCGATCATGTCCCGGAGCGAATATGTAGTTGATTGCGGAAATCATTTTGGATGATCTATGCTGCATCTGTCTACGTAAACACGAAAATACGAAATCGTAGATCGTGCTGATGAGATAGGAGGAAAACCAGAACCGGACCCGAGCTCGTGGACAGATGGCGCAAAGAAAGACAGACGTCGTTTTCTCGACCGGCGGCCCAGAAGCAGTTTAGGAGGATTTTAGTATCGTGGGAGGCAGTCTGGTAAGTTCTCTCGTAAAAAAGTGCAAAAAATGAGTGAGCGAAAATGAGCTTTGTCTGAAAAGTCACAACACGACTTGGTTTCGGAAGAGTAAGCAGCGTACTGTAGCCGCTCGCGGTCAGGTAAGGCAACTAACGCCTTTGCTCGATTTGACCAAAGATGCCGACAGAATTGTGTCGTGAGATTAAGGCTGATAAGGATCCGATCTAGGAACTAAAGCAACCCACCGCTGGCATTTCGCTTGTTTTTCTGCGTGGTACCCTCGATTTTCCAGCACCGCTTACAGTATGACCCATGCCTGACTCATGCCTCCATACTGGAAGATTCCATCACGCCCCCATGGGGTGGACTGTACGATTAGATATTCGATGGTCCCGCTGCTCCCACATTTAGAATACGAGGGTGCACGAGCATGGTAAGTTTCACATTGGGTCGAACAAAGAGGCTATTCGTAAGAAGATTATGTTTGGTCTATGCGTGTGGGAATGATTAGTGATATGGATCGTCATCGCCGTCTTCGTCCAGCTGCCCCATCCAGGCCTATTCAATGTCGATGCCAGTGGGCCTAGGTTTCTATTTTTTTGTATTCGCATGAGCGAGCATTTTGACTGGCTATAAAAACACACAACGTCGGTGTTCAGGCTTTCGAATGGCAATCTGCTTCTCAAAATCGGGCTTGCTTGTACGGGTATCGAAGGGAGGGGGAGCGGCGGCGTCGAAATGCCGCCATGCTAATGAATAGTAGTTGTGAGCGGGGTGCAAGGTGCAAAGGCGAAACGAATGGGAGGTGGTGATTTGAAGGCAGCTTCTCCTCGGTCCATGCCCCATGCACTTCTGACAGATGCTCGTAGGATTGGTAATTTATGTCTGGGCAATGTATAATTTATCTATCCCAGATGAATGCTTGTGGAAAATGGGCGCAGCATACACAACAACACCCATTCTCATATTTGATACCTAACCCCCCCTCGCCCGGGCCCACAAAGATTGCAAAATAGCGAGACTCGTTTAGCGGTTACAGTAAGCCTCTCTGGACATCAATTACACTCATTCGCTCGAGCTTTATGGACAAAAAACCTAGGCCCATTCCCGAATCACGTAAACATAAAAAGGCGTTGCCAAGCCTACTTTATGACTGGGCCACGGGCCAAGGACACCCTCGTCTACTGTACTATTGCCCAACAGAAGACGGGAACACTTTTTGGTGACATGATCGGAGCAAAGGGCCCGAATGGCAACACTAGTTTGGCTGTGGGTTTTCAATATCTAGTGATGGTGGAGCATTAGTAACACCTGCGCCTGTGTCCATATAAGGTGGGCCCGTGCAGCGCACTCGAGGCGATGAGTGTGTTTGAATTGATGGAAATTCGAACTCGTTCAATGATCAACCTTGAGATTTTATTACGATCCTACCCATAGCCAAAAAAGGCGGTCAAGAAGAGAGGGGCTTGCGTTGTGAGGGGCGCCTGTTCAAACTCGGATGCACCGACCAGTCCGCAGTCCCGTCAACAAGGCATCAAGTGGTGGCGAGTGGCCCGCTCGCAATACTTGTATACCGTTTCTGGCTTGCCAATGTGCAAACACGTCCGCCCGATCCATGACAACAGCTGTTCAATGTGTGCCAGACAATGATGGGAAAATGGGGAAAGAACAATGTTTTCTTGCCCAAATTGCGACTCCTTTCTTTCGGCACGCATACTCGTAACTCGACTGGCCATTGACGAATCGTAGAAGAAGCGAGAAAAGCCTCAAATGCCCTCTTTGTCACCAACCAACATCCACTCTCAGCTGATCAATCAAGGCAACTAGGCCCCGGATTAAACTGTTGCCAACAGCTGTTGGTCGTGGGAATGGGTCGGGCATGAAAGAATGTTCCCTCAATCGGACCCAAACTAAATCCTTCCGCCCTCACCCACTCATTGTTCCTTTTTGTGTCATTCACCTGAGTCAATCATTTCTGACCTGAATTTCGTTTCCGGCAACTGTGCCTCCCCAATCAGACCTGATCAGCTGTTGGGCCCTTCCCAATTTAGGGCCCGCAACTGCCTCCGTCCCTCCGACACCGCACGCCAACTGGTTCTGTACTTTGGCGACAGCTGTTCTATAAAAACTTTTGTCAGACAAAGAGGACAGGAGCGGTCGCGTAATGATCAAGGACATGCTTCCACCATCGATCACCCCCCCCCCCCTGACGAGGTGGACTGAATCGTATGACTTGTACAATTCGGTCTGCACATTTATCTAATTCCCTTTTTCGTTCAGCTCTGTACTAAAATTGGTCGGCTTTCTTTTTATTGCTCACTAGTCTCTCCCTATTCTACACCTGTTTGAATAGCCCGCGGGCACCTAACAACCTAAAACATGTCCCGTCCTCGTCCTATCATGTTTCTTCTTTCGGTCGAACACAAATCGCTCGTCGTTTTTCTTCCATACTCAAAGCCCATTATCCTATATAATTCGCCTGGCGACCCGTTTTCGTTCTATTCCACCAAATTTCGCATTTTCATTTCTTATTGTCGGCACGGCACGCATAAAACGCATAGCATTAAGCATATACCGTATCGAGTACGTAATATAGGATACTATCATAATATAAAGCGTATGCACGCATATAAGTATAACGTGGTCAAGTACAGGCTAGAAACAGCCGAACAAATTTCATCACCCAATCCCCACACCAGAAAATAATCCAAATAGATATATATAGACCATGAAAGCGACATATTTTTTGAATTTCACAAAATCATAATATGCAAATGCGGGAAAAGAAAAAAGATATAATTTCTTTCACACCCTTTCCCTAACCACTACCAACACTATTTCTACGTCCATATGTCAAATATAGATAATACTGCCTCTAGCAACTCCGCCACAAAAATAGTAATTACAGCGAAAAAAGAGCATTCTAGACAAACAAAAATTTCAATTCTCAAACCAGCTTGTTCGTCTAAGACCTAATCAAAGCGAGCACATTTACCAATCCAGAAAAAACAAAAGCCGGCATTGTCCAGTCTGCGGACAAAGGGGCGAAAGTAAGTATAATGAACACCATACACCGTTTCGGCCCGAACTTTTTGTCTGTAGTCGTAACACGAAAAATAAGATATATTTGACAAAAACTAAAAAAGTACATAATTTTTCAAAACCCGCCAAAACCTTTTGGCAAATTTTCGGTCTTTCTCTATCGAAATCTCAAATTACTCCTTCGTTCCAACCCCAAAAACTATTTGCTTTGTACAGAAAGCCAAAATTCCTTTTTACCATATCTAACTAAAATATAAGTGCTCAATGTCACGATTCAAATGACAAAACAACTCGCAATCAAAAAAACTGAAATGCCGCCAAATAATTGTCTAGAAAATGATCAAATAACGCATTTGCGTTCATTGCTTACCCACGAGGGCGCGTCGTCCTCGTCTCCATTTTCCCTCGCATCGACTCGATCGCCTTTGGTTAACCACGTGAAAGTGGGCAATCGGCGATCAGTGATTACCGACGGGTCCGATTTGATCAAATGGGTATGCTGGCCATCGTCGTCGTTTCCTATCGAATCCAATCGATATAAGCCTAATCGACTCAAATTGACGAGCAGCTGCCCGAGATCGGTCGTTTCATGAGGATTCGGTGAGAACATTTTGAACGTTTCCGAAGTAGAATGTTGCGCATTGGCCGTGCTCGCACTTGATGTAGTCGAATCGGTTGAATATGCGAAAACGCGTCGAGCCGGGGCAGTGCAATTGTCAGTTGTGATAGGAAATTTGGATGATTCATCCGAATTATTATTGAATAGGAGACTCGATTGATTTTGATTTTGGAAGAGAGTCATCGGCGATTGTTGTTGAGGTGGTGTGTAATAGGGAGAATAGTGATCGAATGACGAACCATTGGTCACGATATCGGGACTGTAACTGACCGGACTTTGCTCGCAGCTACTCGAGGATGGTGGCGGACTATCGGCGCCCGAAGTCACGCTCTGATTGCTGCTGCAGACGCTGCCCATGGCGCAGAATGGTGGCGGCTGGTACAAATAGGGGACAGTCGGGGTGCCCATCGATTCCGGAATGCTCAACGTTGCCATTGGACTCGGAGTGATCGGAGTCGATCGATGACAGGTCGACGATGGACCACCGACCATGGGCACGCTCTGCGACGATGCCCAGACCGCGGTGTTGGCCATCAGTCGATTGTTGATGGCCGCGGTTCCTTGCCACATAGCTGGCGATTGAGGTCGGTTAGACATCGCTACTGGCAGTTGCTCGTTATGAATAAAATCGCACCGTTCGCCGTAATTGCAAAGACCGGTCGAATGAAAATTTCGGCACAGTTCAGTCTTTCGTTTCGGATGTCTCGGAACTTGCCTCAATTCGGCATCGCCGTGCGCGAATTGGCATTTTTCTTTGTAGTTGCAATATCCGGTCTCCGAATACGAATGACATCGCTGAGTCTTGTATCGAGTATTGTAAGCCATCGGTTGAGCCCGTCTTGGTGAACCGCTCGAGCTCGACGAATTCAAATTATGTTTTGGATGAGACGTTTGTTTCAAAGGCGCTCCAAGTTTCGATGAAACATCGACGATCGGAGCTTGGCTAGTGACGAAATGATGAGGCAATACTCCACCGTGGTGCTGGCCGCACTCCATACCCGTTCCTATTGCGTATATGGCTGGCATACCTCCATTCTAAAACAAAAATTCAAAAATTAAGATCAAACAGCCGAGCAATCGCACAGAAATCGCGATCATCAGTTAGTTTGTGATGGTCATCAGTAATTCTCATCAAACAGTTCAGGAAACTATCAAAAACTTCACGATAAGCCAGATCAGACCGGACGCGCGGGGGCGAGGCGCGAAGCCGTCTGCAGGTCACCAACGAGACAAAGGAGACTGGAGCGACGTAAAAAACCGTCGGTGCATGGACAAGGTTGGTCCAAGTGGCTGAGCTAGGCGTGTGGCTGGTGGTTGCGGACAAGGCGACGCACGGGTCTGATAGTCAGTTAGGCAGGCCCGTTCGCTATACGAATCGAGTACGTAACGCTTGCGACGACGCAGGCACACTTTCAACTGGTGCAAGAAGTCGGCTGGGTGAGCATGGCGGGAAAACTGCTGGCTATGATCCCGAATAAGTGCACGCCTATAAAACTAAAGCAACTAACTTCCGCCAGCACACGAAGGCGAAGGTTTGGTGGCGATGAAATACGCCAGGCGCGTACGAAAATGAACAATAACCGGCGTGCTGGCGCCAAAATTCCTTCCGCAAAGCTAAAGGCAGTTGCGAGTGGGAGCGAAGGGGCACACCGGTTTCAAGATAGTCGACGTAAAAAGAAGGCGCAAACGTAGCTAAGCGTAAGAGTGGCGTCATTGCCGAGCAGTCATCGCCGTCGTCGATGTCGAGTAAAAGAGGAAGCACCACCAACGACGAGCAGATGCTAGAAAAAGCCTACACCAACCTGCGCTTTGGAGAAAAGAAAACGAACGAGACGTCTTTGATGACAGCCGAACTTCCATCCACCACCCCACCTCGCGCCAACTGCTAGCGAGAATGCAACAGCCGCATTGAAATGGTAGACGTCGAAAAAGCGAACCAGTTGGCGAGCTCCTTTTTAGGCTCTCTGAACCAATCCTCGTCACCTACCCTCCCACCACGCCCTACCGCCCGGCCAAACCAATAGGCTCTGATCCCGCTCAAAACTACCCGACGGACAGCTGAGCGCTAACGGCGCCATCTGCCGACAGGACTGAGGTCATCGTCCGCAACAGTGGGGACGCCAAAACAGGTCACATACCACCTGACCGTGAACCACAGTATCGAAAAGTGTCCCGCAGAGGCAAACATAGCCATCATCTAATGAATACCTCATTTGACCGCGCCTCCATGCTGTCGACCCAAACAGGACATAATCGCCCGACCGAGCCCATTATCTCTCCTAACCTGGCACTGGCCAAAACCCAAGAATAACGGCGAGGCCCAACTGTGTGTTGCCTTGCAGGCCAGAGCGACGGGATGAGGATTGGGCAACAAACTATGCCAATCGTGGTTCATAAAATGTTCTAAAAACACTACCACCTAGCTCTTATCACCACACGACTGATAAGCCGAGGTCGAGATGCTCTTAGTCGCACTCGTACCAGCGCGACTAAGCTAATCTTGGAGTACGCGCAGAAGCCGCTGTTCATTTTCGGCTTCTTATCACTCACTCACCTACACCTGGCACCAATGTTGAAAAAGTTGATTCTTCGTCTGGGTGAGATTGAAATGAAAAACTCGCATTCCAGTCTATAGTCAGTGATAAGCAGGGTCCGCGGCGTTCGATGTTGCCACTCTCATCGCGGGTGCAGATTTGTGATAAGGAAAGGAAAACGTGTCAAATTCTAATTAAGAGCTGATGAAATGGTTGGCAAAAGCGTTTTAAAAAGGGGCCTGATCGAATTACATTTAGTGCATGTGCAATGTTTGGCAAATAGGAGTTAGCAAGGGAGGAGAGTGAACCGGTTAGTCATGTACGGTCGAGTGTGGATTTGAAAAAGCCAAACACAAGCGGTCGCCCACGTGAGCCGACTCGTTTTTGATGGCACCGCACAATTGTCAATTGAATTTCGGCTATGGCCAATTTCATAAAGAACCCGTAATCGCATCAAAAGCAACTTGAACAAAAGTTGATAGTCGGCCCGGCCCAGCCTCAATGTCAGGCGTAATAATCGAGTAGTGAACAGAACGGGCGTGTTTGGCGCCAGATTTTGTCATTTGATATGCGCCAAGTTTTGAATTTTCAAAAAGGAAAGAACGAAATCGTGAACAAGGTGCAGACCGACGAAAGGGGACCTTGGAGAAGGCACAAAGAGTGGAAACAACCAAAAGATATGGCAACTGCAGAAGAAGAATGGTAGAATGTACAAGGTCAATACTGGGACGCTTAGAGAGCAGAGTGACAGCAACATTCTTGCTGGTAGTCACCAAGCTAAGCATATTGCACAGTCATAGCTTCCCCTGAGAGACCCGCTTTGGGCCCGAGAGGTCAAAAAGGACCCAAAGCATAGAACCAAAGCAAGCTGACTTACCGCCATAGCAGCTGTAGGCATGAGGCCAGCACAGTTGGACGAGGCGGAATTGGGCGCGTGACCGAGCAGGACCAACATGGCTGGGCGTTGAGTGATGAGAGTTGCAGAATGTCAACTTGATCTCGTCCTAATTAGGTGTCGTTTGGGCGAGTGCAGAGCGTTTGAGCTCATGAGAACGCAGGCGGCTGGGTCAGCGAGTGTTGAGAATGGGATGAGGATAGTGTAATGTTGACCCAGTGCCAGAGACACCAGTCGATGTTGCGTAAGTGGCGCCAATGGGGAATAAGGCAAAAGAGGGGACGGCCTATCCTAGGCGATTTCGGTCCGCCAACTGACGGCGCTGGGCTCGGATGCGTTGAAGGGAGGAAAGGAGGTTGCGGAAAGTGAACAAGAGGAGAAATGGGTAATAATAGACAAAATCATAATCTCTATATACGGCAGCGGGCGAAACTGGTCGCCCCGCGGCGCCCGTTTTCTTCTTTTCTTCTCCTCTTTCTTCGCCCGAACCAAAATGACACGACACACTGGTTACGTGTCCACTGCGCGCAGGAGGCCCTTTTTTGGTGACGGGTGGTCCACTCCGTAATAATGACTATGACCAAAATTCACTCCGCTTCTCTCCACTCGGTCTTTGCTTTTGCTCTCGTACTCTTTCTTCTCCTTTTCCTTTCGTGTTCGGGTTGCGTCGCCTTGCGTGTGTCCTATCAAAAATATTGTTCAAGGCCAAATAGCCAGATTCGAAAAACCAGCCGTCAAAAAGCCTATGGGTGCAAGGAAGGCTAGATACGCCTAGTTCTCTTCTTCTTGCTGCCAGTTCGCAAAGTGCGACGTTTCCTTACTACTGCAAACAAAATAGGCACCAGCACCAAGTGGGGCGAGATAATGCACGTAACATAGTAGTACAGTCCTACAAGCCATTATGGCATGGTCGGGCGGGAGGACGGACGCATTTCGTTTATTTCACTCTCTCTCACACCGGTTTCCGCCCCGAGACAGTGTCTGTTTGATTGTGTACATTGATTTTAGCAGCAACAGTTTGTGTACCTGGACGTCTGTTTGGCAGAACAAGTTCCAATATCATCTTCGAGATGGCAGCAGGACTAGAACCTGGTCAGACACTGTCTGGCTTCCCTACTAGCCTTTCTTCAGACACCAACACTTTTACGTAATAATCATAAAATCAGCCCGGTTTTCTTGAAAAGAATGCAATTTTGAAACATTCGCCAAAATGTGGAAGCCATGAAAAAAAGTCGTCTGACTTTTGCAACTGGTCTCCAGGCGAGTGAGCTTTTCTCAAATAGCCGAATGCAACAGTGATGGCGAGTTGCGAGTTTCGTGTCGGCTCGTTGGCGACAAAAGTTTCTCTCTTTTCGACATTTCTTTCTTCCTGTTGGTTCAACAAAAACTCTGCACAGCCCCCGCTGTCTGGCCAAGATCCGGTTTTGTAAGTTTCGCAGCTGTCGCTGTGTCTGCCCGGAAAACGAGTTTCAGCTGTAAAAGAATAGAAGCCTCGAAAAATTGTCCCCAGAGCCATTTGGGCGCCAGTTGTGGAACTTGCGCCAGCCACCTGCCGTCTTTCGAAAAAGGACGAAAAATAATCATGATTTTAAACGACACTTGCATATGCACTTTTGCCGCCACCCCCTGCCTAGGCCCAGTCATAACTTACCATCTGCTCCTTTATTGCCGAAAGAGAAAAACTATAACAAATGATCCGTTTTGACACCTCAAACAGCAGGAGACGTCGGAAAGGATTCTTTTTCGTGCTCGTCTGGCAATGTGCTACTTTTGCCACTGTTTCCTCTTCAGTGCATTGTTCAGTCGAGACAGGGGCTTTTGCAAGAGGCGAAAAAACTTGTGACAAGCGTTTTGTCACCTACTTACTACAGTAAGACAAAACCGGGGTAGCATACGAAGTCCTCTCAAACAAATCCTTTTCTAAGACAGCGCTCAAAGTCCAAACAGCTCCTCCTGGAGAAGCAGGTTAGAATCGCGCCCATGTGCATTGTTGAGCTGGAACTATTGGTCAGCAACGCGTGGTTGCGCTACTCTCGTAATCATCAAAGACGTGACAGGAGGCATCCATCACAGCGCTAAGACCGCCCTACAGTAGGCCATGTCCTAGCAAGAGCACCAGACCCTTGGTCACAGGAGGGCACGGCCACTCGCGCTCCAGCAACGGCAATGCCAGGAGAGCAGCCCCTTGTCTCGAGTGGTAGGACAGAATCACGCATGAGGGCGGACGGCGAGGTGAGAAGCATCTAAAGAAGAAGGGAGTGGTTTACCTTGAAAAGTTTTTGCAAACTTTCTATAAAGCATTTGGGAAAGCGGCAAAAGAAGATTTTGAATTTTTGAACAGTGTTTGCGCATTGAGTGAGTGCGTAGGCCGAGAAGGGGCGCATGCCTCAGCACCTACTTATTTGTGACAAAGGATTTAGTCCTGCTGGGAAAAGAAATTTTCGTGTTTTCTTGATTCCCTCACGACATCCCATTCCAAGGTCGTTTGATTTTGGGTGCGACCTTAGCAAATAATGCCTTTCAACATTTCCCGATATGCTATACCGGTTTTTTGCACCTGCCTCATCAATGAACACTCGCAAAGCCATTTCCTCAGTTGACCACGGGGGTGCTCAATTTCCCAACCTCGCCCCCTCTCGTCATCAAATAACATTCCTTCCTAACACTCTCTTTGTTCCATTTTTTCCACTGCGCCCATCCTTTCAATGAAGATGAAAGTTACGCTCTCTTGAACTTTTTCCACAAAATGTTGGTTTGGTATGATGTCGCTGTTCGCTCTGTTGGTCATGTCCCTCATGACTTACGCCACCATTAAGTCATTTGTTGAGCATAGAAATAAGTTGACGATAAGTTTTTCAATACTTTTCTTTGACTCGTCCAAAAAGGAGAAAGTGTTACATGGCCGAATCTTCGATCACTCTCTCCCCTGCCTATGCCCAAAAATGGTGGCCGAACGTACTGCAACCAAATGCCGTTTTCGGTTCGTCAACCATTTTCCACCATGATCGCTCGTTTTCGTAAGTGAAAGTCGGCCAAACTCGTCAGTCGCCGCATTGGAAAAAACTTTGTTGGCCGACTTGTTCGAGGACCCGGAAATTGTAGTGAAACGAGAGCAATCCCTGGCCAAACCGCCTTCGCCTATTCGCTCGATTTGATTCGCCTACTGACCCAGAACGCTCTGTGCTCTGGAGTATACTCGAAATACAGACGAGGGTCCGAAAAGAGTAAAAGGGAAAGTGCAAATGGGAAAGGTCGTGACATGGTGTACGTGGGGACTGTGTCATTACGGGCAGAGGATTGCATTGTCCTGCACCTGCTCGACATGTTCGAGCACCAAAAGCATGTTAGGCGAGTCACAGTGCTCGGCAGGGCAGTTAGTGACTGCATGGGACAACACATGTGTGGTCACTATTCACTGCAACTAACACATGTCCGTCAAAGCTTGTCAGACGAATCGCTTCGTCTGCAGTCGATGACCAAAGGAACTTGGAGTTCACGCCATTGGTTCCTCCTTCCACAACAAAATCAGTGCCCAGCCTGTTGCATAATCGTTATTTCAAAACTGCACGTCTCTTGAAACCGTAGGATTTCTTGTTCTGACGTACCCATCTGAATTTGCAGGCCGCCTTATCACCTAAATTCACTGGGAAATTTTTTGACTTCGCGAGGAAGGACCTTTTGTCTATCCATTCGAGTATCTTGTTTTTTCTGCCATGTGACGCCTGCGAATTCCCCCTCCTCCTCAACGGACTGTCTTTGACTGAAACGAGCCCCTTCTAAACACCGTCTCGAGTTGAGGGGTCTCTGCGCGACAGGACCAACACCCACGACGTTTCGATTACCCTTGTTGCCCTTGTTCCCACAAGTGCTCAGCGATTGTTCTACACAAGCAGGGGTAGTTCTGTAAAAACCCTGGAGGCAATCAGTTCTCTTTGCACATAGAACCAGAAGCTGGGGTGATATTCAGCCATGGACTACAGGTCGACGACTGTTTTTTGGCGTGATGCGAATGCTCTAGCGGTCATTCCCTTCAGTAATATGACGCACTACATGTCACCTGGCCTTTGCCAGCATGTTAGTTGAGTCACTAAAGTCCAAACCAAGCCAACTGTCATTTACTGAGGGCCAACATCAACAAATCGCAATCAGTCCTTATTCAACGAGACTTCCGCAATGAGTCGCAAAACCTGAGAACACGCGATCTCTCTGTTATCAGCCCTGAAATGGCACCCAGGATCACTAATCTTCATGCCATCCACAACCAAGCACGGATCCACCGAACCCATCGGATCATCTTCGGATTCGACTAGCGCACAGCTTTTTGGTGAAGACAACAATTTCAACCATTCCGCAATCAACAGCGGTTCCAGATTATAGTTGGCCTCGTTCTTATCGAAAACTCGCTCATCGCTTGCATTATCGTCCGACGTCTAAAAAGGAGCCTGTTCCACCGACGCATCGTCAATTTTAGCCTGCCCGACCCGAAACGTCACCTTCTCAAGTTCTTCAGCCAATTCCACCAAGTATTCGCAAAGAGATCGCTTTCCTTCGCCCCCCATCGTTACAAGCTTTTCAACGCACATGAAGACCGCCAAGCTAGCTTGCACGCTGCTCTGCGAATCGCTGATCCTGGCTGCGAATACTGACATTGCTTCATCACGAACAACATCCTCCAAATCGGTCAGAAGCCGAATCAGGATCACAAGGACCCTTGTTCTGATTGTTCTACCTGAAAACAAGACAGCGTTATCTATCACGTCGTCAAATACAGTAGCCAGAATTCTTACTCTCCAATATCCTCTGGTCCAAACATTTCAGGCAGTCGACCGCCATCAATCGGTCATCCAACGGCCGAGTCGGCTTTGACGTTGCATCCAGCTCGTGCATAATCGTTGTCTTGAACTCAGCCACATCCTCGGTCGATTCAGCCAAGAAGATACGGCATGCCAAATGGAAATATCGACGTCGAAGGACAGCCCTGCAATCAGAGTTCCAGTCACCACTCAAATAAAGTAGACCCTTTCGAGAAAATGCTAACTACTATCAGAACACAACAAAATTGTAATCACAGCCACTCCATTCACGGATGACTAAGAACTCTGGCAACTTATCATCATGTGACACTAATCTGTACAATATTTATAGCAGACTCTTACTTACTCAGGACACGACTCGTAGAGTCGAATTAGCTCCCAGCTTTTCATTTGTCTTTGCTGCGATTCGATCAATGATGCTGGTAGCAACAGGCAAAACTTGCTTGCCTAAAACGTAGAGGAAACATTAGTAAAACTTCTGACTGTGCCAGATACCCATGCAGAGCACCTGACCAGGGAATACAACACTCGCAAAAACCAAACTGACGGAAGTATGGATGAAATACTCGACTGCTCCTACAAAGACCCATTACGCACAAGTGTATTATACCTGCAACCGAAGCTTCAAGTCGTTCCCATCGTCCATAATATCCGACCACATCAAATCAGCTCGACAAAACCGATTCGCTACGTCAAGCATACGATCACTATACGCCTCTCGCTTTTTGAAAATCGATCGCCACTGTTTGTAGAAGGCATATCGGAACCGATAATCGGCCTCGCACAATTCAAGCAAGTGATCGATATCCTCGCTGTGACCTCGTAGCAAAAGAACCGATGCAAGGGGTCCACAGACAGTCGAGCCGCATTGTTCAAATTCGTTCAAGCGAGCCAACAGCCTTGTCAAGTCTTCTGTAGTCGCTGTATCAAATCGACAGGATTCACGATCAGCTAGTATTCGTAAACGCAAAGCCGCATTTGTGGGACATAACCTGCAAAAATATCCATTGTGACAAATCGAAAGTGGGCAAGAATTCAACAAGTACCTCATCAAAACCTCCATCCAGTTCACAGTCGACAACGCAAATTGATCAGTACCAGCCAAGTGTCCGACCTGAAACGCTAGCATTTACTGATAGGAAGAGCTCGATGACTCTAGACCACGCAAAGTTGCGAGCAGCGATAGACCTAGGGGCCAAGGGCCAAAGACAGGGCCCCTTGATCTTGGGTCGACGTATGATTCTTCCAGTAATCTGGACAAATGATCTCCAATGCACAAATAATCACCATGCATAAAATATAGGGCAGGTTGATCGCCGGCAATTCGCAGAAAAAACTGCATATTGCATTTATATGTCCCAATGTTATGCTAATCCTAACTCCAACATGTTACACCTTCCCTGTCAAAGTTTTACTGCTGTTTTATGGACCAATTTATTCCCCACCTACGAGTTTACGAGCGACATTGGACACTTCAATTCCATCCCATGACTCCAGAACTATCCCGTGTCACAATCACCTATCCTCCACTGAGCAAGCCCCGACTTACCAACAGCAACGTCCCGTGCGCCATATTCTGTGAGTAGTCGTGACCATTGTCCGCTAGCATATGCAGAAGCTTGTTCAGCAGCTCCACCATCTTGCCACCGCTCATCACCGAACACAGAGCGCTTGCAGCCGAACGTCGCACGGTGATAAGAGGGCAGGCGAGCAGTATGTTCAAAATATAAGGAACGAACTGGCGCAACACGCTGCTCGACGACGACGATGGATAAATCCGAGCCAGTATTGTCAGTATTGGAAATAAAGTCATCTCTTGAAACGGAGCCTTCGATTTATATCCCGTCTGTTCTGAATGCAACCGAAGTTGATCCAACAGGAACTGAAACAAATCAGGGCACGCGGCATCGAAATCGGTAGCTGACATTCTGAAGAAAAATTAGACTCAATAGGCAAAAATTAGGAAAAGCAGCAAAAAGACAAACCTGTTCTTCATAGAGATTTCATCTCGCTTCCGGGGCACTCCGAATATTCGTACCATCCACGCAGAGAATAGTAAAGTGGCCGAATTCCTCACCGCCCACGAGTAATGAGTAAATGCTAGCAGATCAGCCTGAGCGATCAGTGATAACCATGACGGCGTCAGGCAAGCCAGCCCCAACTTCGACTCCCTGACCAACGCTCGTAGTATATTCAATGCATGAACCTGAAAACGTGTTAATTTGTTTTGTTCACTGACCAACTTTGACCCAGTACTTACTTTTGCCGACGCTCTATCCTCCGCATTTTTGCTTTCATCTTCAAACAAAATCCGCAGTAGTTTCCGCAATGTCTCGTACAAAAGCATCGATCCTGCATCGTCTCGTCTTCGAGGCTCCGTCGCCAACACTGCTTGTATAAGAAATGGCACTCCTGCACTTCTTCTCGTAACGCAGTACTTTGCTTGTCCGTCTCCCCGTCCATTGGCAATAGCTTCTAGGCCGTCCATTATTCTATGCAGCCACGTCCTCGGCAGGTCTCTCGTCTTTTCCGAACATGATCTCCAGGCCGATGAGCACACGTCCACAAAGGCAGAATAGGCGCACTCGAATGCCCCTCGATGCTTGCATTCAGTCAACTGGACCAAGAAGTAATCTCCGACCCGGACGAGCTCTTCAAATTCCAACAGCGACCGCGGCTGTTGCAAACTAGCCAGATATCCAAACAGGGCACTGATTTCCTTTTGTGTCCTCCAACTGCACACCAGCACGGCTTGACACGTTGCGTGATGCCATCGTTCGAACGTTACCTCCCTATCGTCCTGAACCTCTCGCGCTTCGCCGCTATGAAGTCTGAACTTTGAGTCGATGCGAATCAAGTCCATCGGCAAATAGCCTTCGGGAGATACGCTGTTGACGATGGGGGCCACAATCTTGGTTAGTCGATTGCAAAGGATGAGAAGGGCTTCAACCATTGGACGCCATTGGGAGTTCGGGTCACGATGCGACAGACTAAAAAGAAGGAAGCAATGCGGACAGCCCCATGACCAACATAACAATATAGCAGCTATATTATCACCTAGAATGAAAAGCCTAACTCGAAGCCAGACTTATGCTTATCTCACAAGCCAGACAACCACCACTTACATGCCAGTCCAGTCCACCTCCTTGAAGATGTATAATAAACATCTGAGCAATCCCCACGGCGGTCCCTCGACAGATGCCCGCACCAAGTCCTTTTCAGCCGCATTCGTCCGGTCTTGCAGAAGAGTCAGAAGGCGATGGGTCAAATCGAGGCAATTACGATTGCACAGCGACGAGCAGGTTTTCGAACTGGAATATTTCTCGACACAGTTCCCGCCACGGTCGTCTAGATGGGCTAACAATGGAAATAGTTCCGTTTTGTGGACAATCAAAAGAAAATAATAGACGGCTATCTCAGGATATTGCGATTTGCTGCTCGAGCACCACCCGAGAGCGGTTTCAAGGAGTAACAGCCAATCCTGAAAAAAATGCAGCCTGAATTAGTATCGATTGGTACGATCGGATGATAATAAATAATCGATTATCGGAAACGGCTCAGCTGCGAGACAATTTTTAGGCCAGTTCCTTCTATTTTACAGCGTGCCCAGCTGGCCTTTATTAGAATCATGGGAAAGGAGTCAGTTTCTAGGCCTTCCCCTTTCATACGCGACCTACACTGAAGTCACTTCGGGATCTGGCTCTAATTATGGCATCAAAACCGTAACTCACAATTGACGAAAAGTACGAATTTTCGATCCTCTTCAAAATGGCTAAAGATAACTCTTGATTCGATTCGTACGGATCGGCCAGGCACGATATCAAAATATTCAGGTTCTGTGATGTCCAAATTTCGTCAAGATTCCACGTCTTTATCAAAGGATCTGCGAAAAAAACGATATTACGCAAAGGAAAACCGAAGAAAAAATCACTTACTTCTGAGTTTATCCTGTAAAATAGGGGAACAATAAATCAGCTTCAAAATATGCAAAGCTGACGCTCGCCGGGCGTAGTTGCCATGTAGGCGAAGACAATAAAAACAGAATTCAATCAACCATTTTATAGAATCCTAAAATCTGAAATGAGTATTACGTCAGGACAGGCCAGCAGGAGAAAGCCCACATTTTTCTCGGTTTTACCTGATATCGTATCAAAATTTCCTCAGCGTTTTGAGATGATATTTCTTCTTCGTCGAGCGAATCCCTCGAAATCGAACTGAAGATAGCGTAGCCGCTTTCTTTCAGTTGGACGAGCAACTAAAATCGAAAGTCTGATGCTGCAACAAAATGGTTTTCCAAAAACATAAGACCACAATCGATAGGTCCTCTCTGTATTCGTACATTCGATAAGGTCAAACCCGCGACCTCTGAGAAGTAAGTTTCGGAAATTATCTTATAATATAATATTTCTAGAATTTTTAAATGTATTTTTGGAGTTTTGCGTGGGAAAGGCACAGTCTGCATGACAAATAGAAGCATTCAACAAATGCATTTCAGAAAATCAGCTTACATATTTTATACAGGTTAAAAATTTCTGACGAAATCCTTGATCCGATACGTTCGCATTGAAGTAGATAAATCGGCGAATGAACTTTGTTTCGTCTTCAGTTATTTCTTCCGTAGTTTTTTCACGACGGCATAATTTGTCAAATTCTTTTAAACGAGCCTGAAAATTAGAATAGGCCTATTTGAATCAAAATTCACAAAAACACAAAAGACAAACAAGTGTTAGCCTAGAAAGAGAGCCGAGAAAAGGAAACTCAAGACTGCAAATGAGCAAGTTAGTTTTGCAATTTTCAAACAAAAAAACCATACTTCTTGTTCAATGTGAAATAAATTTGGAATAGGAATTTTTTCACTCATTTTTGAAAAAATAAAGCAAAAGAGAAGCGAAGAATTATCTGGATCGATAGATTTACTTTTATTTTTCTGTACGCCCGACGTTATTGCAGTCTATGCGAGGGGGCGCGGCCAGGGAGGACACGTGCGCGGGGGGATTACTGTACCGCCAACTTGCCATCCTGTGACTGTCCCAAAAAAGTCACATGATCACAAACTTCATTCCTGAGCAAGCGCAATCAGCCGATAAGGACAACTTCCCACCCGTTTATGGCAAGATAAACACCTAGGGTCCAGACCTCTTCTGTTATTTGATAACTTTTATAACATTTTTGGGCCTTTGCCTTTAGCTGGCTAGCCGCATTGTGGCCTGGCCGATTTACTATCACGTATATTAAATAAGAGCTCACACGCTCGTCTGCTTTAGGGACGGACATGCTCCGATCAGGGTCCTTTCGTCTTCATTGACCCCTGCCTTGGTCCAGCCATAAAACAGTGCTTTTAACAAAAACGTTTCTCCATAGCTGTCAAACCGTATCCCCAAGGCTGTGCGGGGATCAGCATGTACAGCAGCGTCGTTTTCCACTAGGAGCACCTCCAAGTGGAAAGGGCTATGGCGGATGGGCTGTAAACCCCGTCTCCCCACTCAGAGCACCTCGACGGTACCAGATGAGTCATCCACATCATCACCTCCAGTTTGCACGCGACCAAGGCGACATCAACTCGAGCACACATGACAAGCGATCACTCATTCGTCAAGACATCACATGGCGGCTGGTCACTCTCTTCCTAGCACCTGTTGTCGTAGGGCACCATCTGCGTCTGCTCGTGGTACTGGCCGCCCTCCTCCCAATCCAGCTTGGCGTCGTGCCCGTAGCCTTTGCGTTCGAAGATGCGCGTGAGGATGCCGTGGATGTGGTCGTAGTCGGGGTCGCTCTCGTACTGCAGCGTCGACAGGTGCGCCACGATGTCCTTGTACTCCTTGGGGCCCGAACGGATCAGCTTGCCCGGATCACGATTCAGCTTGTCCTTGGCGATGGCGAAATTCTTCAACTTCTCGTAAATGTCAGCTCCCTCCTGAAACGCAGACTGTTATCCCTTAGCCTGTCCTGAGACAAATCACAACTTACGATGGGCGGCCAGGGCAGCGATCCGCACGTCAAATCGATCACCTTGTAGAACCAGGCCCACATATCGTCGCATCGCCCTTGCTCCAGCTGCTTCAACGCGTTCACCGAAGCGTATTTGAGGTTCCCACGGAACGGCGCCGATTCTCGTGGTCGGTAGGGCACACCCTTCGGACTCCGCCACTCGCGCACCATGCCCAGATCCAGCACGAACACCCGCCTCGTGTCCGGTGGTCGACCGATGGCGAAGTTTTCAGGTTTCACGTCCCGATGCAGGTACCTAAACGAACCTCCCCGTGCGGGCCTATATAACAAGGTCATCCCCGCACAGCCACTCACCCGCAGTCGTGCAGCTCTCGCATTCCTTGCAGCGTCTCCAGGGCGCAGTGCAGAGCAGTTCGCAACGAGAATCGGCCGCCGGCGCTCTCTGGCAGGTTCTCACGAAGCTTCTCGAGATTCTGCCCGACCATGGCCATGCACAGGAACACGTAGTCGCCGTTCGGACTCCGACCGCAGTCGAGGAAGTCAGTCGAGTGGGTGGCTCCCGCCTTGGTCAACTTTCGCATCACCAGCACTTCCCACTTCAGGATGTGGACGGGTGCATCGACGTGTTCCACCTGAAACAGACCTTCCCTACTCGCAGCCCCTAGAAGACCCAGGCTGGCTCACCTTGCAGGCCCCCGCTCCGCCGTTTCGCTTGTCTTTCACTTCGTAGACAGCACCGAAGGCGCCCTGGCCGAGCTTCTTGACAACTTCCCAACGGCCCTCGAGGACGTCGCCCACTTTCGGATGCCAACCTTCGGGAGGACGCTTTGTCGTCATTTCGTACACTCACGCCGGCCCACTCGTTCCCACGACTGCGATCCACGCGGTCAACAGATCGAATGAGCTCGCAGTGGAGGCCACGGTTGATACTGCTCGCAGTGTAAAGTGCGTATATACGTGCTTTCTTTACACTGTGCATACCATGAAGCCCAGTATCTTGGTTGTGAGTGGTGGTTTTTTGTATCCATGTCTGCAGTGAGCTTTCATTGTCAGGCCATTGACACATTTCAACCAGTGCTTGAGTCGACCGATATCTCGGCGAATTATAACTGGCAGTCATCGTGGCACGTCTCTTACCCGCGCATACTCACGTCAGACAAAACACAACAATTTTGTGATTTGTTGGTTGATGAAGTAGTGACTACAGTATCTGACAATCATAACCTGGGCACCACAGCACTCACAACCAGTGACTCGCAGGTTGTCTGCATGTAAAAAAACCGCAGCATCGAATGCGTCTTCGATATGGGCAAGTCAAAATAGTGTATTTTTCTGTGGTTGGCAGTCTTTCGACCACTGGCGAAGGAGCTTACAGTCATAGTACAAAAAGTAGTAACTATGCAGGCTTGCCGCGAAAGACCATGCCCAACACTGTTTCGGGAAATCATGATGGGCTTCTAGAAAAACCAGGACCAGGTGCTGTCACTTTCGGTGCCATGTTGATGATGCAACGTGACAAACCAGTTTGGGTGTCTGGATACTTTGGACCTGGTTTGTTGCTGCTTTCCGTGCATCTCGGCCTGGCGTGCAAGGACAGTGCGGGCTTACGGTTCCGACCTAAATCACCGGGAATTGAACCTGGGACGAGTCCAGCCACTTGCTACCGAGCAGAGTCCAACTGAAGGCGACCATGCTGTCAACGGCTTGGATGAATGGTGGATGAATAGTGGCCGTGAGATTGAGTGCGATGCCTCCACTGCCCAGTATACAAGGGAGCATCACGTGGACTAGGTATTGGGAGGTTTGCAGGGTGAAAATGCATACAGCAGATTGGTCAGATACTGCACAGCAGTGTCGAAGAGGGATGTAGAGATACATCTGACTCCCAGCCACCATGAGACCACAGGTCACTGGCCTATAAACTGGCAGCCGCTTTTTGTTATCTGGTCATTGAGGGGTCAGTGGTTCCAAGCTTCCACATTGGTCGAAGCAGGGTCTTCTACGATGCGATGCGGGACGGCGATAGTAAAGTATGTAGAGGTATTGACCAACTGGACTGGTTCTCGATTTGCATTGATACTTACCCAATGTTTTGTGCCTTTGGTGGCCCTCTCATAATCAGTCGAGAGTCGGGCCGCCAACACAAACAGGCACAAAACAGCAGGCTAGTATCAAAGCAATTCGAGAGCCAGTCCAGGTTAGTCAATACTCTGCAGTCTGAGAAAGAAAGTCTGAGAAGAAATGCAAATCTGTTCTCCTTTCGCGATTTCGCCTTTAAACCCAGGGTCTTCTCTGTCTGTTTCTAGCGGCTCGGTTTATTTCATGCTGGGTCATCACCATCAGTGCTTTAGGCTTCGCCGAAAAACTGGGGCTGTTTCGCAACTTGCCCAAAGCAACAAAGTGGAGGAACCTTGTGGGGGCTTGCGGTTAAAGAATGAACCAGCTCCCGCAATATAAAAACTGCTCCCAATCGACCTCTCATTTAGCACCACCATCGTCGCCCAGAGCTAGATTTTCCATCGACTCTGCTGGATTTGGCCCTGTATATAAAACCCTCTCCACAACAGATCAATCATTTCGGTGTTGTTGATCGATTGCGAAGACTGTTGGTCATATTCGTGGTGTAGCGATACCCGCGTGTAGGTATGATAGGCATGGACTAGGCATGCACTATGCCCTCTGGCCTATTAGTGCACTGGTTCAGGTAACTGGTCCGCCTCTCCTGAGTCAGGGCCAGCACGAGACCGAGAGCGAACTCGAGGTCGAGTGACTGGTCTAGTTGCAGGCATCCCGAGAGAACTAGTCTAGACTTCCTGGTCTGAACTTGCTCTATGAGCACTCCGGACTTAACTTCAGTCCGTCAGAACCCCTTCGACGGCCGGTGCGTGCGGCTGCTCCCCGAATAGTGAGTCTACACGGCCTTCTTGGTGTGGGATAGTGAAACAGATCGAGAAGTGTCCGTGGGCTGCGTGGCTTGGTTCCTGTGGCTTGAGCCATCCTGAGGTCAGCCCTAGTTCTATCCTAGGGCAAGTCAAGGATTTCATTGAAAATAGGTCGTGGTCGAAGAGAGACTTCTTGGTCGTGTATGGGACAGAAACAGACGATGACGGGTAAGTATTGTGATTTTGACTTCCACGAGTAAATTCCTCATATATGCTTGTTGCACTAGAAGCGGGCGAAAAATTCGTACTCACTCCCACCATTGAGTATAAGCGAACTGGTACTGTCACGGTAGATGGCGGGGGATTGAGCATGCGTAAGCGTTTTGAACCCAAAGTGTAAGGGGAGTGTAGATCTAGACATGCTTACCATGCAAATGAAAACAATCTCTCCAGGACTTAGGAGCGTGTAAGATGCCGGTGCTCACTAGGGCTTTAGGAGTCAAGTTTTTCAACTATTCCAAACTGTTACATTTTCAATCGTCAGGACACGAAACACACGAGCATTTGCATCAGCTCGGAACTCTGATCATGGTATCATTGGAAAGAGCGATTGAGGAGGACGGTGCATAGGAAGTCGAAATAGGAGGAATGTGTAAGAGGCTAGATACCTTATCTGCACCTATCAGTGCACTGGTTCAGAGAACTAGTCTGCCTCTCCTAGGTCAGGGCCAGACACGAGGCCAAGAGTGATATAGAGGCCGAGTGACTGGTTTGGTTTGCAGGAATTGGGGCGACTGGTATTGAGTTCCTGGTCTGAATTACACTCTGAGCGATTCGGGCTCAGGACCATCAGAACCTCTGTCAGGATCGACGCGTGCGGCCGCCCTCCGAGTTGTGAGCCTAAACGGCCCTTGTGTGTGGTTGGGAAATTAACGATACACGTGGGTTGCGTGAGTTCGTTCCTGCGGCCAAGACCAAGGATTTCAAATGCCAACGACGAAAGACTCCGCGGTGGCCACGTTTATTTGCAAGCCCATCTTGGACAATGTTATTTCGTCAGCGGCGCAATTGCAAAGACGCGGCAAAGATCATCGCGATCAAGTGGTTAATCAGTGTTCCGAAGTAATTGGCGGAAGGTCTGAAAACATACTCGGATATATGATTGACAAGATGACGGGTAGAGGAAAAGGCGAAGCAAAAGAAACAGAGAGGAAAATAGCGGATAGAAATGAAAAGAAATTGTATTCGGAGTAATTTATTCTTGTAACTGCCAACCGTAATTGGAGTCTGCGATTGGTAGGAGTGAATGCTCCCGTTAGAAGTTGTCTTTGCTTTTTGCTTGAGCTGATAGGGTAGGGTAGGATAGGGCAGATCACATATTAGTGTGAGATAGCCTACATAGTGGCATAGTGATGAGGCAGGCTCATGCATTAGCACAGCGTACGCGGATCGTGCCTGAAGTGGGCAGTGCAACATTTTGGTATCGGAGAAGCTCTGGCCAAATCGAATTAGGATGGTCTAACCATTCACCTGCACGAATCTACCGTAACCTTGCAGTGATGGCCATAATATCTCCGCTCGTGCTAAATGGGACTGTCGAGCTCTACTGTAGACGGGCGAGTGTTCGACTCGTGGCCCAGTAAATAAATTCTTGTGTAAGTGTCCCTTCACTCTCGAGTGCGCTGTAGTTTTTGGTGATGCGGTAAAACAGGAACAGACCATCATTGACCATCGGCACTCTTGTATCTTGTTCATACGCAATTGTTGCTTTGTGAAAAGCTTGTCACAGCACTATCAGCTGTTGCTTACTCGAAGGAATGATTTGTAATCAGGAAAGTGAATCCAGGAGTGTCTTCAATAGAGTATCAAGACACGCGTGGACGCACTCTATGTGCTTGCAAATAATGCGTCGTTTCCCACATGACTACCTCTACCTTTCCCATCGTCAGCGTAAATGCTTCCACTACCAATAATCAGACTTGAAAGCTTGAATATCCCATTAGGGGGAGTAATCACAGGGCCCCATGTCAACCCGCTATTTATTCCTGGCCTGTACAGAACGTAAATTCCACAAGGTTTCTTATCAGAGGGCCTACAATCGCTTGTTGCCAGGAAACTGGGATCATAAGCTCGCTTCCTGGCGTAAACTCGGTAAAGTGACACTGGTAGCTTCAGGCACCATTCGTTCGCACAGAGAGCCGCCTCGCCCGCTTACCAGTATTGCAATGAACATACGAGAGCAAAATGGAGGTAAGACCAGGAGGAGTTTCTTTTCATCGGTTAGAATTATTGCGCACTTTTAGGGAAAGTCCTTCACTCCGACAACTCAAGTCGCCAATCAATTTCGGAAAAACGCAATGTGAGTACTCGACCTTGCAACCCTGCACGCCATTCCATCATGGATCTGCAATGATGGGCATCTGATACCACCACACAGTGCAAATTTCAATGTCCCCTATTAGGAATATAATCATGCAGCTCACATCTGGCTCGTCTATTTGGACAAAGTGCATTGACTCTCTATTTCAGGCACCCCATTCCATTGACGATGGTGAATACTGGAAGTCGAAATACGGCATTATCGATTACAAAACGCAACATCCCACAGACTTTCGCCAGGAAGAATTCGACCGCCTGCGCAACTGGATTTTGAACGGAAGACACGACGATATACACCAGTGCTCGCAGATTTTATTTCGAAACGTAAAAAATAACTGAGCCCGCCTTGCGAGTCGTTGTTTATTTGTGGCCCCCCCCCCCCCCCCCCCGATGCAGTTTCCTGCAGCACAATGTGCAGAATGACATGCGTTGCTTCACGCAATGTTCGATGGCCAAATGTCATAAATTGTAATGGCAATCTGTGTTTGCGTTTTGGAGGCAATCAAAGCACACAAGAAGCATGGAACCTAGTGATGTCATCAATCTAATGGTAGGTACTGTAGATTAGTGTCAGTAGCAGTTCGGTAGTTGGCCCGCCTCGGTGTAATAGCGGTGAAAGGCGTGTGTCACAGTCTGTTTGCCAGAGCTGGAAACCGGTCGGCCTGAGTTTAACTTTGGCTGTCTGAGAACTTGGTGAAGTCCTCTCTGCGCCTTGCACGCCTGGCGATGGGTGAGTCACCCTTCATCCCTCCGGGGTCGATAAACGAGGAGAGGTCTTATGGGGCGGGAGGCTCTCGAATCCGGGTCCCCTCACGGGGCACGGGCTAGGTATGGTTGCCACATGGGGCAACCACCGACATCGCGGGGCAGCGACTAGCACGCACCCTTGGCCAGCATGCATACCGGATGGAGCCTAGTCGATGGCAAGATAGAGTCAACTAACAAGCCCCCTAGCCCGCGAGTAAAGGGCCAAAAAATCGACCCTCACCTGGACCGACCAGGGTGGGTAAAAAACATTCTTCTTGTTACAGTCGTGCTCGCAACGTGACGACAGCATGTTTTCTGAACCATAATACGCATGTGAGCGCAAAGAAATCATTGGGGAGAAGGGTGGGTATTTGTTTATGGTAGACCACACATTCTGACGATAGTAGGCATGACTAGCGATGAGCGTGCGGGCTCGGTGATGGCAAAGACTGCTCTGCTTCCCCTACATATTTACTGTTTGTTATCTTTTCTGACTTCGCAAGCTTGAACAACACCCGTTTTGCCCATATTCAGTCAGAAAATCTTCCCAATAAGGGCAAATGGGATCCAGCCTCACATCAGTGCCTCCGCTTGGGGCTCTCTGTAAGGGCTTGGGCCCGACCCAAAACAAGAAGCCAAATCCACAAGTACTGAGTAACCACACACGAACGAGCACCACGAGACACTGGCCAAGGCACAATAACAGGAAACAGACACGCCGCACCCTCGACCCAGACAGTTGGGGACCAAGGAGAGGCCAGGCGCATATCCTGCTGCACTTGGAGGTCAAGCCACCTCTAGGCTCAGGCCGTTAGCATGGATCCCAAGGGTAAACTAGGGTTCCAAGCATGACTGTACCTGAGCATCACTGGCGCCTTATCACTCAGCGGTTACCATATTCCAGCCGTGTCCAACCCGTTACATCTCCACATCCTGAACTGTACACCGATAAGCTGGTCGTCGTTTCCCCCCACTGAGACGATTCCCCCCACTGTGTCGTTTTCCCCACCTTGTCTGGTGGGGGAATCGACTCAGTGAGACATGCGACGTTTCCCCCACTGTGACGATTCCCCTACCGTGTCGTTTCCCCCACCATTATTTTCTCCTGATGTGCAGGTAGGTACGACTTGGGTCGCAAAAGGCAGCACGTGTGTGGCAGGATGAAAGGTTTGGCTTGTAGGTTGAGGGGCAGTTGTAAAGTTTGGTGCTGCAGCTCAACGTGCAAGGTATTCAGGCTACAAACTCTTTGAACTCCTAACTTATTGCAGAAAAATACACGCTGCCAATACGAATGTATGTAAGACCAGACCAGTTTTTCCGTGCTAATGAAGGCATGTTTCAAATCCAAATGTAGAACTATGTACCTCACCGTGAATCGGGAAAAAATAGAAGACATAAATTTAGGCAGTGAAACTTGGGTGAATTCACCAGGATGACAGCTGCAGATTTTGTCGAAGTAGTTTTCTCATTCACGATACATTAGGCTCGTCTTTGTTCTTAAACCAGGCGAGCGTGGTCCAAGGAGCAAACGTGAAGCAAGCATTTTAGGCTGCTATCACAGCAGGGCTTCTGGAGCATGGCAGTCGAATGATGATTCAACAAAATCGTGGAGTATTTGAGGCATATTTCATGTCGTCTAGGACAAGCGATGAAGATTTGAGGATGAGTACCTATTCCTATACGAAGGCTCAAAATTTGAATAGCCGCAATTTCTCAAAACTGATGGTGGGGGTAACGACATGGTGGGGGAATCGTCTCAGCGAGGAAACGTCGCATGTCTCAGTGAGTCGTTTGCCCCACCAGACACAGTGGGGGGGGGGGGGGGGGGCAACGACACAGTAAGGGAATCGTCTCAGTGGGGGGAATCGACCAAGTGGGGAAACGTCTCGCAATCGAAAAATTAAGGGGGGGGGGGTTGAATCTGATTTGTCCCGCGTTGTCTGCACTCCGCTATAAGTGGATGGGGGGATACCTTGTGTTCTGCCTCACGATCAGGTATTGTCATACTATCTAATGAATCTGAATCCTTTGCCTCAAATCTATGTACTGTATTCAACTGTTCTGTTCCGCCACTATGTCATCTCGTAATGATGCCATTCGGTAAAGAGTTCAGCCACGCTGTTCTGCCTTCGTAGCCTTTGACCTGTTGGCCTTTGTCGAATATTCCTTTTGCGCGATACACATCACTGTATCGGGTCCTGACGGTATAGACATGCTTTTCATTTGATTTTAATCTGACACCGGGCCATTTCTTCCATCCAAATGTCAATTCACGTCCCTCCTCCCATAAGTGAGTCTTTCCATTCTGGTTAGCAGCATGGTTTGTTTAACCGCTGACATTGAGTTCAAAAAGTGCAGATTCATGGTCTGTTTGGTTCACAAAAAGTGCAGACATTGTCAACATAAAACGGATACTGTGCATTCCTTGGTCTGCTGAGTAGGAACTGTTCGTGACGGTGGGCATACGCAAGAGAGCAAAGTCGAGGAGCTCTATGACCATTAGCAGCAAGGCAGGTTTCAAAGGGCAATGGTGAGGTGGTTCAAATGATTTGACAATAGCAGATATACAAAGAGTTAGTGCAGTGAGATGAGATACGATTGAAACAATGCAGTAATCTGTTTCAAAGGGCCGATCTTCTTACCATTAGGCAAGGTGGTCAGGTGACGCGGAGAGGACAACATCCGCCCATTAGGTAGTTCCTGTACCTTGACCAGCCACCACTCCTACAAATGCTGCGCGCTGCTGGCTAGTCACTTAAGCTGGAAGTATAGTTCGATGCGATGCGTCAAATAAGCTTGCGATGCGACGCTTTAGGCACCTTTTTACATTGACAGTTGACCCAAAAGTGTCGCATCGCGCGCTTATTTGACACATCGCGTCGAACTATACTTTGGGCTTTAGTCGTTAGCCTTTTCGTAAACATACTCAATTGATGAAAAACCGATTGCACCAATGTTATCTCGTCAGTGCCATTAAACACCTCAAAATTGTGCGCCTATCAAAGAAATAAGGCTGGTGTAAATTGATGGACATATTGCATCAGCTTCGACTATGGACATGAGTGAAATTTGCCAAAAAGGCCTAGAATTGCATCAGAAACCATCGCCTCTTATTATCCATACACTGGTCGTGATAATTGGAGACTTGAGTTCGACACGCCTCGTTAAACCCACACGTGCTACCCACATTGCCAGTCCAGCCCAAATACAGCGTGCCCGAACGACAATAAAATCTTGGTATTTGAACTGGAATTCGTCGGTGAAGTGAACGGGGAGGCGTGTTCATCGTCAGATTTGTCATCAGCATCGTCTCGTCGAACAATAAACTCGTCGGTGAACAACACGCAGCCACCTCTGGCAATTAGCATGACGACAGCCGACTGGCTCATACGTCAGCTTCTGGAATAAAGAGAAAATAATCATAGAAGAGCATCAGTCTGTCTGGACGACTCGTTCAGAGGGGGCTGTATTGAATGTTGACAGAAGCAGGTGCGTATTTCGAGCCAGCTGATTCCTAGAGTCGACAAGAGAAAAATCCTTGTTAGGACTGCTCGTGATCGTTTCAGTGGGGCAAAGAATTACAAGAAGTTTTCACCTCCTGGTCCTATAAGGTGGAACGAAAAGTATTCTTGGAGCAAGGTAGCACATTCCATTGTCGACACCCTCCAGCGCCCGTTCTCGTCCCGCCTCAATCGACTCGACGTGCCGTACTCAACAGTCGTCGTCCTATGGTCGACGAGTGACAAGTTCACGCTGATCGAGTGTCATTCGACATCTGTGCAGGAACTTTAAGAGATGGGGGCCAACTTAAGTTTGACTTTCCCTGATACATTAACTGGAAACGCAAAACCATGCTTGTACATTTTTGGATATGGTTCATTGATGTGGAATCCTGGATTTGTCTTTGACCATCAAGAGCGAGCAATGGTCAGAGGATACAGCAGGCGATTTTATCAAGGCAATACAACATTCCGAGGAACTGAGGATTTGGTAAGCACCTATTTGTGGCCTTTGCACTTTGACTTAGTATATTGATTCTTTTTTGCCGCCGTTTTTCATGAAGCATGTCTTATCTTAAAATGACGAGGGCTCCACTTTCTACTAAGCACTCCAGAAAAAGTATGCTAAGCACTAGATCAAATCTAGTCTGGGCTGCGAAGTACTTCTTTCGAGTAGCAGGTTTGTAAACCAAAAAGCTTAGAAGCAAAGAAAGTACGTATCTAGGAAAACGGGAGCATATGACAAGCACTAGATCTCTCGTGCTCATCTAAAGGAGTTCTGCCAGCTGGGCAAGCCTAATGTTTTTGCTAACTTTGTCTCGTGTCGATGGAAAAATCTGACTTCGAAACAGAGTAGCGGCGGCCAAACGAAGGGGGTGTATAGAGGCGATGAAGGGAGAGGAAGGAAACAATGAAATAATGTACAGTATGTGAGTACAAGTGTTGCTACAACCGCAGCGCAAAAGATGAATTATCCTTAGTGTGCCCTTCGTTGACTGTACGGTACCCATCTTGTCACCAGTTCATGGCAAGCTGCTGGTCAATAGCTTTCTTGATCTACAACTGTAATGCGTTTGGGTCCGTATTACTGAAGGGAGTGACTGGTACAATTTTGCACTATGCCAAAAGCTTAGTCTTCCGACCTAGTTCGTGGCTGAAACATCATTCTCACTGGTGACGCTTCCAGCTGCCAGCTGCAGCTGCACAGGACCGATTGCCAGACGAGCCTCTACACAGTGTTGTGTGCAGCAGGGGAAATTTATCAGCATTCAGCGTCCTCACTCATTCCTTGGAATGAAGCACCTGACATCAGACCACGACTTCACTGTGCTTCTATTACTGCGCTGTTATGTTATCTTGGGTAAAGGCTGCTTGATTGCCAACAAACCCTGTGCACAGCATTAGTCCACCCGCCTTTCACAAGCAGTGTTTTTATCAGCACTATGATGTATATCTGTGTAATCAATCCATTCCAGGCTCTGCGAGACCTTTTTTCTATTATAGCCTGGGCGAGTTGTCACTTTGGTAGGAGACGAGAGCAGTCACACGTACGGCATCGTTTTCAAAGTGGCTGGTCGACGAAACGTATTTGACGCCCTTGAGCACCTGTACGAAAGGGAAATCGAGAATGGCTACACATTTCAAATGGTCGATGTGGAATGCGTGGAAACGGGCCAAGTATGGCAAGCTTTAACATGCATCGCATTCGAGCAGAACTCTTGGTTCTTGGGTGCACCCGTAAATGCGATCTCGTCCAAGTATGAAAAGTGTGGCCACGATTGCCAGCATGAAAAAGAAAACTGCCACGAATTTCAATTGCAAAGAAGAATGGCCATGGAAATCGCAATGGCGCGTGGCAGGGCGGGCCCAAATTACGAGTACCTACTCAAATTGACTGACTCCATGCGCAAATTTTTCCCACTGGTCGTTGACGATCATCTGTACCAACTCGAAACTTACGTTCTAAGCTTTCTAAAAGACTCGAATCATACGATCAAGTAGAGCAAGCCTTATTAGGCATATGATGCCAGTTTTTCTTTGTCAGAGAGCTTCACTTACAAATAGGTGGTCTACTTTTTCTGCGAATTGTACAGAATGAGAAATAAACCAGTGCAGTCACATATTACATACAGCATTACTGAATGCGCACTCGATTCATAATCCGCCGTCATTCAAATCAATCATGACATTGGAAAATACAGTGCACGCGTGCTAGCTGACTGCTATCCTCTGCACTCAACTATAAATTTTGCATCCCTTCTTTTGATCATTACGGAATGAGCTGGAGATGTAAATAAACAGGCGCAGCAAGTATGTTTCCAGGGGTGATACCCGGTGAGGCATTGCTGTGGTGCTGCTTCAGTGACTCATGCAGTATATTTGCACGTTCACAGGATTGATGAGTGCAGTGTATGTACCTATGAAGAGGATTTTATGTACTTGCCACTGAGTTTTATCGCTTCTGTCAGTCCCTAGCTCCTGAATGGTTTTGATGGGCGCGTATCCAATGCTGATTTCTAGGCAGAGCACCATTTCTTGAGAAGACTAAGGAGGCTTACTGGTTCGACCCCGTCTAGCAGAGGCTTATTCGAGGGGTCTCTTATTTAAGAATAAGTTTAAGCTGCTTTTTGGCGAGAAATGTGACCCATCTTACGAGTACATGCTTCTGTAAGTAGTTTTGGCACACACATTTGCACGATTTGAGCGGGCCCACATGGAGTTTACAATCATATCCCCCTGGCTCTAGTCGCTTTTGAATGTAGGTACATAGGTCCATCTTTTAGCAAGTGCTCATTGTTTGTGGGTGTAAAACCGTTTCCGTGAAATATTAGATACATTTTTCACCTATGACCCGCGCACCCTAGCGGCGGGAGATTTGAGATCGAAAAACTCCGGCTGGAAGAAGGAAAGTCTCGCGACTATACCTGCCGCTGAAACATCAACCAGAGTGGTTGACGTCTCCCAGCCAGGGAGGTATCTACTGTATCTCCCGGCCGCCAGGAATGCTGGCTACACGTCCCACACTGTCTTTTTGCCATTATCCTCAACTTTATCATTTTTATTGCCCATGGAGGCATAATAATAGAATGGACTTTGGTGAGGAGCTTATACGCCGGGCTGGACCTGCATGGGCTGCCATTTTGAAATCCTGTCCTACTGGACAGGGACCGTCAGCAATTATCAGCAACACCCAAAAAAACAGCAATTATGCAAGTCCTGTGTAAAATCTCGGAGGAGGAGGCAAAAAATGACGTCACTTTGCAGGCAGGAACTCAAAAGCGGACATCCTCTCTGCCCACAATCCCTCCACTGTCTTGACGGCCCCACAACACAACACTGTTCAGTGCAGCGGGCAACTCGCACATTCAAATTCCGCACTCATTTTGACTGCTTATATCAAAGCTGCCTGTTCTGCCACGCTGCCGCCACACACATTTCTATTCGGCAAGTCCGTCCAAGATTCCGAGATTTTCTCCGTTGACGACGTGGAATTGTTCGATTGTCCAAATATTCTGTAATCGCTAATCATTGATCAGTGAGGATGTCTTGGTCAGAATTTATTAAATCGCAAGAAGAAAATGATGGAGTACGATTCAGTTGGAACGTTTGGCCTCACAGTCGACTGGATGCGCAACGGTTGGTCGTTCCGTTGGGTGTTTTCTTTACGCCACTGAAAGAACGTCCGGAAGAAGCTACTCAACCACCGCCGTTGCATTACGACCCAGTTTTGTGCACCCGAAATACTTGCAAAGCTGTTCTGAATCCGTATTGGTAAGCTGGAGATGTTGACGCGTATGCTGCCCACTTGGGTTGACTGGATTTGGATGAATGAGGAGTAGTTTCTGTATCAATGTTGAAGGAACACTAGCTTGTAGTTTAGAGGGTCCTAACTGCATTATTTCTTCGTGACCATCTCTTTTGAAGCCTCTTGTATTTAATGTACGCACTGAACTGTTAGAAGCATTTGATCAAATATGACAGAATTGTTCATGTTAGGCCTTAGTCAGGTGTAAAGGTGATGGTCAAGATATTTATAATTTATCCGCATTTATCCTTTTAGCCAAGTTGATTTTCGGAGCAAGACGTGGACATGCCCGTTTTGTTTTCAACGCAATCCGTTCCCTCAACAGTACGCCATGATCGCGGAGAACAATTTGCCGCCAGAACTAATTCCTCAGTTCACTACAATCGAGTATTCGTTGATGCGTGCGACGACTATGCCACCGATCTTCTTGTTCGTTGTGGATACTTGCTTATTAAAGGATGAATTGACGGCGTTGAAGGTGGGTGATTCTTGGTGGGTATGTCTACACGGCAAAAAAATGGTTGTCTTTTTAGGTGTCATTACAAACTGCATTGAGTCTTCTACCACCAGAAGCCTACGTCGGCCTGATTACGTACGGTCGTATGGTCCAAGTTCACGAGCTCGGATGCCAAGGAATTTCTCGAGCTTACGTATTCAAGGGAACGAAGGAGGTGGCTCAAAAGCAAATTCAGGTACTGTTAATTTTTGGATTTTCTGTCTTGACTGGACTCACCGCTCTTCATTCAGGATATTTTGGGAATGTCTCTCGGTCGTCCAACTCATCCTCCTGGAGCTGCTCCGGTTGGTGCACCTGGTCAACAGCCTCCAGTGGGCGGCAAGATTCCACCGCATCAGCAAATGCAGCAACAGGCGGCTGGTCACGGTGCACCTCCAGTGAATAAGTTCCTGCAGCCCATTCATCAGTGCGATATGTCCATTAACGATCTGATCGATGAAATCCAAGCCGACCCTTGGCCAATACCACAAGGACATCGACCATTGCGTTGTACGGGGGCCGCTTTGTCTGTGGCGGTAACGTTGCTCGAGGTGAGTGTTCGTGTGCTCATCTGTGTTCATAAAACTGTAATTACCATCTTCACGTTTTAGGTCTGTTTCCCAAACACTGGTGGCCGGATCATGTTATTCGCTGGTGGAGCTTGTACTCACGGGCCGGGCATGGTAGTTGGAGAGGAACTGAAGACGCCAATTCGTTCGTGGCACGATATTAAGGAAGACAATGTCAAGTTTTTGAAGAAGGCAATGAAGGTTAGTTGAGAAATGGAAAGCGGAATAGAGGGAGGGAGTCTTGGCCCTGTATGTAGCCCATGGAGTAGGAGGAGTTTGAGCCGCAGGGCTTCAAGGACGGTTGGTGGGTGGACCAGAGACTATACTTTGTGTCTTCTAGTACTATGACGGATTGGCAACTCGTGCCGTCAAGAACGGTCACGTCGTGGATATTTACTCTTGCGCGTTGGATCAAACGGGATTGCACGAAATGAAGAATTGTGTCAATCAAACTGCGTATGTTCGTCTTCCTTTATGTACTGTATGCTGAGGGATAATTTCTCGCTTCCCTTAAAAAGGCTCCCCGTTTTCACAAATGTCAGATAGGGGAATCTGTTATCCATAATTGACTCTGATGAGTCTTCCGGGCAGACATGCACAGTACAGTAAATATCCTGAGCAACATGGGACCTAGGGTAGGCAAAATCTGTACAGGGAGCCTTTCCTAGTTTTTAGCCAACAAATCCCAAGATAGCTTTGGCCCCCGCCACCGTAATAAATTTTTCTGCAGTCCCGTAGATTTCTAATCGCACTTGTTTTTTTAGAGGTCACATGGTCATGGCCGACTCATTCGACTCGACTCTATTCAAGCAGACCTACCAACGCGTGTTCGAAAAGGATGCTCATGGTCACCTAAAAATGGGATTCAACGCCGTTGTCGAAGCCAAGGTATTGGAGTGGCCCGTGTGAGACTGGCTTCTCATTTTATACTCTCTTTTTTCAGACTTCGAAAGAAATACTGATTGAAGGGGCCCTGAGCGGTGGCGCCTCCATGAGCGTACGGAATCAATGCGTGAGTGATAACGAAATGGGCATCGGCGGCACTTGTCAGTGGAAATTTTGTTCGGTGACTCCTCGGACAACGTTGGCCTTGCTATTGGAAGTGGCCAATCAACACGGCGCTCCTGTTCCTCAAGGCGGGCGCGGTTACGTGCAGTTCCTAACGCAATATCAGCACCCGAGCGGACAGAAACGTATTCGGGTGACCACCACCTGCAGGAAGTAAGAGCTTGCTGAGTGTTTCTGGCCGCAGTGTGTATGATATCTCTCGTTTTAGTTGGGCCGACGCGTCCAATCAACTACCGCATATTAGCATGGGCTTCGATCAGGAGGCGTCCGCAGTGCTAATGGCACGATTGGCCATATGGCGAGCCAGTAACGAGAATGACACGCCAGACGCTTTGCGTTGGTTGGATCGAAATCTGATTCGTGTGGTGAGGAATCTTTGCTTTTTTCAGTTCGATCACTCACGAGTGTTAGAAAATTGTACTTTTAGTGTCAAAAGTTTGGAGAATACGTGAAAGAGGATCCTAGTTCGTTCAGAATTGCCGATCAATTCTCGTTATTCCCGCAATTTATGTTCCATTTAAGGCGGTCGCAGTTCTTGCAAGTCTTTAATAATAGCCCAGACGAGAGCGCGTTTTACAGGTACGCTTGCAAAGGGAATAGTTTTCACGTGGCCCCATGAACTTTGTCTTGCAGGCACATCCTGTTGAAAGAGAACGTGATGGAATGCACGACTATGATCCAGCCGGTCTTGTTCGCCTATTCTTTCAATGGTCCGCCCGAGCCCGTGTTGTTGGATACATCCAGCATCCTGCCAGACCGAATTCTGCTAATGGATGACTATTTCCACGTTCTGATTTATCACGGAGCGGTAAGTCAGGAAAATATGGGAGGATGTCATCTGTGGGGACAGCACCCAAATACTGTGGGGTAATTTGCATAAGTTTTTGATAATGGCGCCTGCTAGCGATAACTCACTGGTTTTCTTTGAATCCCTTATCGTAAGGGGGGGGGCTTTGCTGTGCAACTTTTTACCTGACCAAGCCTGAAGGAGGTCCCCACCCGACCTCCCCCTTTTGTCCAAACGTGGTCATCTGTGCGTTTTAGACGATCGCTCAATGGAAGAAACTAGGATACCAGAACGATCCTCAGTACGCGAGTTTCAAACAGTTGTTGGAAGCGCCCATTGATGATGCGAAGTCGATTTTGCACGATCGTTTCCCCATGCCTCGTTATATCGAGACTGAACACGAGGGCTCGCAGGTAGGACTCTCGGTCGAATTTCTCTGATCAGTTTTCAAGGGCACCTTACTTTTTTTAGGCTCGTTTCTTGTTGTCGAAAGTAAATCCGTCCTTGACGCACAATAATCCGTGGGGAACGGTAAGCTGTGGAGTGTATTTGGGTTTAGAGTGGGTGTGAGAAGGTTGGATCTTTTCAGGAGGGTGGCGCTCCCGTATTCACGGACGATGTGTCGTTGCAAGTGTTTATGGATCATTTGAAAAAGCTGAGCGTGTCATCGTCGACCTAGAATGGGCGTGGTGCGGGATAGGGAACGATTTGGTTAACGTGTTATTTAAGTGTAGCAGTTCTTACTGTGATGGGGAAGTGGAGTTTTTGCCTACACGATTGGTTTTTTGGTTATTAAATAATAATTAAGGGTGGGTGTTTCATGTGGTGCAAATCATACTTTTCGTTTCGATGGTTTATGCTGGAGTAAACTAATATTTGTAGTGGTAGGAGCTGGGTAAAGTAGAAGTGGTCCTAGTCCACGAGTACTGATGAGTTTGCTTGTGTGTCTTGGTGGCTGGCACTGACTATGAGGGCTTATCGCCCGGCGGGAGGGCAAAGTACGCAGTCGAAATGTTGAGGCAACAACTGCTTGTTTTCTTTTAGTTGCCAAGGCTTGGGTCGCCACGATGGGTGCTGGAGTTGGGTAAGGATTCAGGGCGATGGTATTGAGGTGGATTTGATGAGGGTGCTTACAGGGCTTGCGGATCGACGGCGAAAGTGGTGGGTGTCTCGTTGCTGTTGCTGTACGTGCTGGTGCCAGCCGTATTGTACTTGGTGCCTCATATCCACGTCTACATCATATTCTTGCATTTTGGTGAGTGGCTTGTGGGTGGGAGGGGCCAAGTGAATCAGTAAGTCGGCTCATGAAGGGTCCTACAGAGGAGGTGGGAGGGAGATCGCCTATGTTCTGTTGATAGCAGTGGGGCGCAACCTGACGGGTTGATGTTTCATGGGTTACTGACCAGTAGAAGCTGCTTTGTCAGCTGTATCTATGTGCGTGGTATTGTGATCACCCTACTACGGGTGCTTGGTCACAGGATGCGATAAATGGTCATTCAAGGGGAAGGTGATGGGAAAGTGGCCCTTGGTGACCTCCATCCGCGAGTGCCTTTGATTGTTTCAGTGCGATGGCCACTTATCGATTACTCGAACCCTCAGCAGTTGGGGGTCAGGGCTTCGAGTCGCAACTTCTACTTGGACGTGGACGACGGCAGTGTGGGCGTGTGGTAAGAGGGGCCCTTTTGTGTCGTGCCAAGTCATAATTGCATTTCTCATAGGCAAATTCTCCCTCAAAAAGTGGTCGCTCATAACGATCAAGAATTCGATCGAGCATTATCCGAGGCCAAGTATCCTGTCATTGTTTACAACCATGGCAACTGCTGGTCTCGATGCGCCCCTCACCGAACAAAGCTGTACAACCGATTGTCTGAATCTGGATATCACGTGATCGCCTTCGACTATCGAGGTACGTACATGGTGTGCGTTGGGTTGGTGTAGTGAGGGTCGACTTATGATACGTCGCAGTATCTCAGTGGCGCGGGTTCGAATCCCACTCTAGACTCAAGTTTTTGTATGCATCTCTTGATTAAGTATGTCGCTTAAAAAAAGGTTGGGTCACCCGTAAGGTTGCTGTTTCAGCGGCAGATGAGGTCGAAAAACATCGCTCTCTCTGATCACCTCCATGCAGCAGTATGTCATAAATTCCATTGCAGGTTATGGAGACTCGCCTGGCTTCCCAACGGAGGATGGTATGATCAAGGACGCGGCCACAGTTTATAAATGGGCGTTAGAACGTGCAGGTTCGAATCCAGTGGTGATTTGGGGCCATTCATTAGGGACTGCGTAAGTGGCATCGCCGTTCCCTCGCACCCCTGGTTCAACTCTGAGTGTTTCAGCATCTCAACGGCAGTCGTCGACGATCTGTGCGTCCGAAACGAGTGTCCAGTTGCAGTCATTTTGGAAGCTCCGTTCAATAATTTGAAAGAAGCTGTTCAAAATCACTTTCTCAGTGCTGTAAGTCCTCTGATGATCGAACAGTGCCATGTATATGCTCAGAGTACATTTAGGCATTCCGCTGGATCCCGTGGATGGACTCATTTCTCGTCGAGCCTCCCATCGCCTATGGACTGCGATTGAACACCGACGAAAGGTAACTGATGACACTCACGCAATCATAAAAAATACTGACTTCTTTTTTAGGATCAAGCGAGTGGCTTGCCCAGTTTTGATCATGCACGCCAAAGACGATTTCATCGTTCCATTTCATTTGGGCCACAAGGTAATCAATTTGAATTTTTGGGTCAATTTTATTGTCAGACTGACGCTTCCAAATCCACTTCTAGCTCCATCATGAAGCTAAACAGGCAGGCGTGGACGTCTCGTTCGCCGAGTTCGACGAACACGGTCACAAATATATTTGCAACTCGCCCCAGTTGATGACCTTGGTCAAGTATGTCTGGACATGGGCAGCCATTCCAGACTCCAGTCCCAACAAGCGTAATCTTCAGGGATTTCATTGAAGAATCAATTAAAAAGCGCGAAACGAAATTGGAATCGCCGCTGAAAATGGAAGCGGAAATTGGAGGAGAGCTCGAGGAAGAAATGAAAATCGAATCGCTGGGCGAAGAATCCAAATTGATAAAGTAACTTTATCAAGTTCTGGTATTTATTGTAATCCTTATTAGGGATGCAAATGATGTTGCGGGTTTTGTCAGGTTTCTATTGTATAGCCTCAATATTGCATACAAGTGATTGATACAAGTACTTTAATTTTTACACGTACTTTTTGACTATTAATCAGAAAATTGTAAAAATATGAATACTAACATTTAAAAATCATGAGAGTATAAGTTAGCAGTACAGCAACGTACTTGTGCCCGAATTGCCGAATTTTCATGACAGGCGATAGAAAAGAATGGACGCGTTTCAAACTAGCCAAATTCCGATTATTGTCCAATGCGTAGACCAACACTTTCCCACCGAAGGTACCCAGCAGAATATAATTTGTGTTAGTTCCTTCGGACGTAGAAATAATTATCGATTCGGCGCAGGTGATGCAATCGAACTGATCAGAACGGGGAAATACGATTGCGGAATCGTTGCAACTGGGGTCATCGATGATGGAGAGAAGACTCGCAGGACCGATGGTTGGGCAGACCAGTAGGGACAATTGGCAATCTGTGACCGAAGGGGATACCGTAGGTCGCCATGAAAACCACTGCAGTGCCGATATCGGAGTATCGAAGTGGTAATCGATCGGACCAGTGACCAAATCGTTGCGGGTTGCATCGGCGAGGCAGACATTCACGAGACCAGTATCGAAACCGATGGACGTGACTCGATCGAATTGTTCCGATTCAACATAGCGGACATCCAACTGTAAAATTGTACCTGGTAGTGGTTTGCCGCGTCGAAACATTGCATCGAATTCGGTCAGAGTTTCGCCCAAAAAACACTCGCATGTGGAAATTTGAGCACCGCGTTGAGGACTTAAACCCCCACTGTTTGCGGATGTCATTTCGATTCGATACCCATGCATCGATCGATCGGTACCACTGACGAATAATACATGATCGTCGGTCGATGATCCTGGTCGTCGAACGGGGAATATGGCGGCCAGACATGGGGGGTACGATGTTGTCAGAGTCCGAACAACCGTGGCCAAAGGCGTAAGGGGTTTCCATGGCGGCGCTATTCGAACGATGAAAATGATACCAGGTGCACTGATTGAGCCGACATTGCCGACATTTGGATTACGACTTGCATCGACCAAATGGGATCGATTGTCAACGCAAGCCAAGAACAAATAAATTTGACCAGTGTCTACTTTGTGAATGCAGCTAGAAGTAACTTCCAAGTCGATATAGTGCGACGGAAAATCATTGCGCAAATCGAATTCATCGCAAGCGAATTTCAAGAAATAGCTGTCGTCCGATCGATGATCGATCGCATCATCGATCACAAATCGAAATATCTTTCCTGATAATGTCACAATCAGAATCCATTCTTCGATTGTGTCTGCATCACTAATCGTTTGAATCACGTGGAACGAATAAACGTTGCATTGGCCGGATAAGCTTTTGCAGTAAACTTCATCGGAATCGATATTGAGGAACCCATGCGGAGACGATTCGAATGGAGAATCAAAATGTTTTTGCATTGTCGCAGGCGCCGTCATGTTTTGAGTCTTTGTCTTCCTCGGCTTTATTTTTCTCTTGATTTTCTTGAAGGCGCTGAGCGAGAAGATTTAATTCGTCTTTTTCAACCAATGATTGCAATTCGTCCGTTGTCAAAGCTATTCGTTCAGGACAAATTCTTTGAATTATCAGATTTGGTTGAGGAACGCGGACGCCGTCGTCCAAAACTCGAATTTCGTCCACTTTATCGGACTGATATAAATTTGAAAACGTACGTTGGCGACGATCAGATAAATCGGATAAGATATCTTTCGAATTCAATCGATCGGGTGATTTTTTGAATTTGGCAAGTTTTTTTTCAAGTTTTTCAACGAATTCGGGATCACCAATTATGCTCATAGCAAGCAAATATGTGGCCGAAACGCCATATACTAATATCTATGAGAAAACCAACCAATCACAACGAAGTGGAAATCGAATTATTTCCTATCCAACGAAGCAATTCCTTGCGCGCAGAAACCGATGGCCTCGGCCTGTCTTGCACTAGTAAGATATAGTTGCAGCTTTGAGATTTAGATCGTAGCAATTTTGCCTCACCACATGTTTCCTGGAACTTACTTTTACAAAAGTGCGGCTTTCAAACCAACCGCACAAAAATGAATTGAATTTATTTCAAAGCAAATAAGAAAGTAAATAGAAACCTTTTCTTTTGCGTTGATCTCTCAATCCGAGGGACTTCAAAAGCAAAATGTACGGTGATAAAGCCATCGAATTGATTAAAGAATTAGATCGAAGTCGTGATCTTTTTCCACCGTACAATGTGAGTTTCCCCTACCGTATTTTGTTTTTATTTCTCCTCAGAATGACATTTAGGAAGAACTGATTCGACAAATCCTTTCGGAAATGAAATATCTCGTTCAGCAGAATCATGCCGATGTGTAAGAGCCGTGATTTTTTTATTTTTCTCCCTTTGATTTTGTGTTGGCGAGTAATGTTCATGTTCTATTTTACGTTACAAAACACAGGCTTGTGCACTCGAGGGTGAAGGGGCACGTTGTTTTTCGAGATAGATAGGACTAGGGTCATTATTCGTACCGTATCTGTTTGTACCCTATATTAGCCAGGACTCGATCAGCTGTAGAATCTACCTAATAGTCTGTGTACATATCGATCATACTGTATATCGAGCATAGCAAACTTCGGAGTGAAAATTTTGTGCATCCCTCAATTTTTATTCTCGGGTGCAGCACATTTCATTTTCTCGTTTTTCAGAAGAGAAGCCAAAAGTCAAGAAGATGCTACTTCTGCTCTTTCAAAAATATCGCCCACAGTTGAATTTCGTCACCACAGCATGGAACGAAATCGCCGATGCGTGCTCGCTTACGTGTACAATCGTCTCATGCGTTTGAAAGAACTGCGATGGGAAGTGGGAAGTATTCTGCCCAGTACTGTCCGAATGAACTTGTCCGAGCCAGAGGTGAGCGGTTGGTTCATGTTAGCGGGTGTTCTGGATCGTCATTCAGTCAGTTCTGGTTGGGATCGGAGCTAGGCCTGTAGATATAAGGGGTCTTGGGCAGTAATGACGATGCAAAACGTCTTATCTGCCTCAAACAATCTAACGCTTCTGTTGGGTGGTTTTCTCCCTGCATTGCTGTATGTAATAGATCCGCCTACACACACTGCCTTGATGCTCATGGTCTTCGCGATATTTTTTGACCTGCGTTCATATGAATGGATCCTTAGGTATATCATGCATCCACACGTGGCGCGATCCCTTTATGCTACTTTCCCTGCCCACCTGCTAGCTGGCACTAGCAAAAACTTGGCGTTGACCATTTTGGAATCCTAGCCTATTTGATCGGGACGCTTCTAGTTCCATCATCAGGTTATTTTGTATCAGGAGAAACATGGTTCTATCAGAAAGGATAACAATGCTTCATGTATTTCCATTTCAGGCCCAATGGATTCAGACGTACAACCAGATGTTAGCTGGTTATATGCGATCGATGGGATGTGTGAATCTGACTCAGAATATGCATCCACCCAAATCGCTTTACGTGGAAGTGAGTGTATCGAAGTTGTTTTCTTATCGTCGGCTTTATTTTCTCGGCCTTAGGTACGTTGTTTGCAAGACTATGGGGAATTCGAAACGGAGGCCGGGACTGTGGTCATGCTAAAGAAGAACACGCAGCATTCATTGCTACGTTCTGATTGTGAGGCCCTGATTCGACAAGGTATCTTGCAACATGTCACCTAGCTCTGGTGCCTACTGTACTTGTATGTGCTTTCAATATTTCATCGGGATAACTATGTAGCATTCCTTTTAAAGCCTGTGGGTCTGACTAGTCATAAGATAGCATTGAGTCAGAATGTACATCTCGACACGAGCATACCTGACAATGAGCGGAGGGTGATCACGAATTGGTCATTTCTTCTTGCTGGGCATGGCGACCCTTCGAGCCGCAATGATCAACTGCTTTTTCTTTTCGACCCAAGTGGCTTTCATTGACGGCGCATCCACATCGGGTCCCAAATTGTACCTGTAGAAAATGGTCTCGTCCGTGTAGTTCTTCTCGTCCACTTGCTCGCGTCGGGTGGCCTCCACGTGCAATCGTTTACCCTCGACCAGATTGACCCCGATATTATGTTTCTCGAATCCCTTGGCATCGAATGTGATCATTAACTTGGTGGCATCGATTTTTTCACGGAAACGATCCTCTTTCTCCGTTAATGGCAGTTCGGTGATTTCCTTGCTAGAACCGGCCAAAAGTGGATAAATTTGATTAGCCATCGCCACTGCCTGCGCCCACTGACGACCACCCGATTGTTTCCTCTGCGTCGACTGACCTGACTATCACACGGTGCTGGTGCGGCTGAAAACAGACGGTGTAAAGTGCGAGTACCCTGCACCCAGATTATTGAGGGCAGTGTAAAGTGCGAGTACTTAGGACCAGGTAGTGTAATGGATGACTGACACTGGTGCTTCGTGGCGATTTCATGCGTCGTTTTGAAGTGAACGATCACCATGAAATACGGTCGTAAAACATGATGCATCAACAAGAATCAGTCCGATTGCAAGCACACGATTCAGTATTAGTTTAGGATCAGTAAAAGTTCTGTTCACGTTACGGCTGTCGAATGCTCTTCTTTTTCGAAGCTGTTTGCCTTTCTGAAGAGTCCCTGGTCGAGGCTGCTTCAGGCAACTTCTCCTTGTACGATTCGTCCTTGATAGACTGAAATGACAAGGCTTGATCAGTCACTTTGGAAATGTCCGCGGTCGAATAGTCCGTTCTTTTCTTTCTGGCCGGCAACTTGCACATCCACCCTTCTTCGGGGTCGACTCGTTTGAGGGGTGATTTGATCCTGTCCACTCGAACACCGCCACGTCGGGCTGTTTTTGCCACACGTCGAAGCGAAGGTCCGTGCGAGAAAAATCCTCGTCGATTCCGTTTCGAATTAACATGTCTCCTCTTCGGTTCCTCTTCCATATCGAGTTCGCTGTCGTAATCGAGTCGGCGACAGCACACCACGCAAAAGGCGATCATGATGACCAAGGCCACCAAGCCCATGATACCAGCCAGGGCGTACAACAATGCCTGAGCTGCAAAGGGGAAGCCAATAGAGGACATACGAGCAAGCCAACCCCTCGCACTTACTCGCACCGCTATCCTCAGTTTCTGTTGTCTCGTCCGGTTTCGCAGACGGTGTGCTCAGAGGGCGGGTCCGCTTGGAGCGCGTCGTCCGAGTAGTCGTGGTGCCTGTGCTTACCCTTCGTTGCGATGTCGGAGATGTCGATGGCGATATCCTGTTGGTCGTCGAATCGGACATTGTTTCGTTGCTTACATCAATTATCGTGGCATTCGACATATCTATTGATCCCGCATCGAGCAGTAGATTAGACGGAGACAAATCAGATTTGGCTGGTGAGTCGGCAGATGATGAAGCCAGTCGAGCCAATGACGCGCTGGAAATAATTGATAGCGTGAGTACCAAACGAAGCGAATGCGATTCAAACATTGCTGAGTCTGAAACAAAGAAGACAAATCTTTTTTTCATCTTAAGACCCCACCCACCAACTTACAAATCCTTTCCCAACCACCCGACCGCACACCAGCTTCCTCCATTCAGATTAGCACGAGCAGCCAACGCGCTGCAATGGATTAACACTTTACATTGCTTTACACTGGCTGATCGTGAGCAGTAAGAACACGTGTCATGGACCACACTAAACAAGTAAAAATAAATTGCAATGTTGACCTGACAATTAACGAGCAAAAAATCAGTTTTTCTTGTGCAAGCGTTTCATCAAAGCATCGATTCGATCTGGTGTTAAGAGTTCAGTACTTGAATATCGATTTTGCAGAGTGGATTCTATTCTCTTCGATTTGGTCGATACTGCCTGATTTATTGACCCGTCTTCACCATCGGCGCAAGACAAAACTGACGCAAACGACAAAAGTTTTGGTTCGTGCTCTAAAGTTGAGGTTATTTCGTGCGATTGCATCGGAATTTCATTGCCGACGAATAAACTCGATGAAGAAATGGGTGTGGATTGATTTAAAACGGAATCAACGTCGAAAGGAGTCGAACGATCGGAACGGATTTTTATTCTTTTTCGATGAGGTTCGCCTTCACTCGTCTCTTCTCCGATCGATGAAAATGTCAATTCCCTCGCGACGACATTCCTTCTATTCGCAGGCGATTTTTTATGCTGCTGTAGAGTCTTTTGTCGTATTTTCTCTGATGAAACAGTTTTTGGTAAAATCTTTCGCAGAAAAGGTGATTTTTGAGGGGTAATTGTAAGACGCGGAGTGTCCCCGAACTGAGCCATTGTCGAGCTAGTCGCCGAAGTGTTAAACGCCATACCAAATGGAATATCCATATCGCTGTGAAAGAATCGAAGATCGGGCGTGTGCAAATCGTTGAGTCGTTCGAGATCATCCATTCCGGACAAGTCTAGATCATTATAATCGGGCAAAAGCAGCTGTTCCAAACTTTGAACGAACTCTGGATTGCTCCCGACTTGGTTAACAGTTTCGTAAACTACTGCGTCTGCTGTTCCGCTTGCACTCGCACTTTGCTCCTCTTGCTGATCTCCGATATCGTCGCAATTTCGCTCATTCAGTCCTTGATCTTGTGGAACCGGTGAAGCATTCGCTACTGAATTCGGATCGACGGAAGATGATCCCGAATTGACCAAAACATTATTTATAGCCGCGGCTAACTTTTCTGGAACGGCGCTATCGCTTACACGTCGATTCCATTCGGACGGGCTAATCGAACATTGTTTCAATGCTTGTTCCAGCAGATCGCGGTTGGCCAAAGGTGTCAATTGATGTTTCGGATTGGGCGTCTTTCGTTTATTGGGACTGGCAAATAATTGTCGACGAGTTGGAGTATTCATGGTTTCCCTGACCGCATTTACTCGATTTCCAAAATGCTGTCTGACTGGAGTCGCTTCAGCTTGGTTAGCCGAATCGATGGCGGCATCGTCCAGTGCTGCCGATGGTGCCGAAGAGGCGCCTGCTTCCACGATGTCATTCTTCTGACGTCTTGGTCGGCGCGGTCTGGTCGCTTGCCCTCGATGTTGGTTCGGTTGAGGCAGTTGTAATACTCGATCCGGTTGCAATGGCCTTCGATTAACAGCACGATCGGTGTTGTAAAAACGCATGTGATTTGACAAACTGCCATTCATTCGAGTCAGACCTAAACCATATTTCATGGTCGCCAATGCATGCTCCATTCTTTGAACAGCTTGAGAAAATATTGAATACGCTCCGGCATTGCTTTTCAAATCTTTCGATACTTGATCGAAATTAAAATTTGATAAATCCTCGTTGAAAGAGTCCGCAGTTCGGCCATGCAAATATGGCGATTCGACGAGAAAATTTTCAAAAGTTTGAACGTACCCTTTAGCTTTTAAATATACAGCGACTGAACACTCAAAATTTAGTGTATCAGTTAGCATTTTTGAATTCTACCTATGTAGATGTAATTTAGCAAAAAAACTCAATCAGTCCAAAAAAATTTCCTTTTCCAAGGGACTTCTGGCGCTTGAAGCAGACAATTTTCATTCCCCGCCAAATTCAAATTTTTGGAGGCGGTCTTTAAATCAAGCGGGGCTTACGCCAGTGTGGCTAATCAGGTAAATAAGATTGACCGATTAATTATCGGGAACAGCCATGCTCGTTTTGTCATCCAGCAAAGCAATAGTCCATCTTCCAGCTTACAGCAGACTTTTCTGGCGTGACCATCAGCGCCATACAAGCCTTTTAAAAATGTCTCTTCGCACCGTGAGAAGCAGTTGCACCGCATCCCTTCTCGTCCACTGTAAAGTGCATTACACTGCCTGCTTTAATTTTCAAGTTTAAATTCCCGCCTTTTATTCCATCCACGCACATCCCTTGTCTTACTGTATCAGCCACCAGTATGGAGATTTCTTTTGTCTTTTTCAGGATTTCTTCGCCAAAATGTAAAAATTTGTAGTCTTTCTTAGTCTCGGGCGGAGATGGCGTCGCAAAATAATCTTGACAACATTAAAACGCAACAAGAAGAAGAAATACAAGTCCTAGAAGCGGTATATGATCAGGATTTTGAGGATCTGCGAAAAAGGGATGTGTGGAAGGTAAGGGAATGCTTTTGCCCCGATATATAACTAATAATAAATTCATACTTTAGGTTTGGCGGCCAGCAGAATTTGCAATTCTGCTGTACCCGTCGAAGGAAGGAGTCAGTGCTGATGCCCAAGTCTACGCCAGTTTGCGAATGCACGTCAAGTTTACTGAAACTTATCCTGTCTTATCGCCACCAATTATTGAATTTCAAGACGAGAAAGGGCTTTCAAAAAATGATGTTCAAGCTCTAAAGAAACAAGTGGAAGTGAAAGCTGCTTCTTCATTGGGACAGGTATGCATTGGATTTAAAGAAGCTTTTATTTTCCATGATGTTTTCGACTAACCTTTTCAGGCCATGATCTGTGATTTGTGCCAATTCGTGCAAGAGTTTTTACACACCAAAAACTACCCTCCAGATTATCAGTCCTTTTACGAGGGCATGCTCAAAAATCAACGCCGCCGCGAAATTGTGGACGAAGATATGCGTCGTCGACTGGAAGAAGAACAACGTGAACGAGAACGGGTGGAAATGGAAGCCATCGAGACAGAATTGCGAAGACGTCATGAACAGCGGAAACAAGAAGCCATGCAGCGACGAATACGAAGATCGACGCACAACGACGATGACGACGATTCGAACGAGCCTTGCGGTAGCGGAGATACGGCCACTGATCAAGGGGCGGCATCAATCAGTGCGGTACGAAATCGAAGTACGAGCTTACCCCCATCGCCAGCAGTTTGCACAAATACAAATAGTGGAAATGAGAAAAGGAAGGTGCCACTGGACGTAATCAAAGACGAGTCCGGGTAGGAGTTTAAAAGCCCATTTTGTGAATCTGATTAACAATTTTGTCTGTATTTTAGAAAAAGTGGTTCGAACTTGTTGAATGGTCACAGACTGAAAATGTCGGTGAAAGGACGCGATTGTGCAGTTGTGGTGGGATCAAAACTCGGTAAGGCTGTGCATTTTTCACTTACCCGAATGGATGTATTTCTTGGATCTTATCGTTTTCTTTAGGCTCAACTCACTGTTGCCATACTGATTACGTCGGTGTCGTAGAAGAAACTGGTCAAACCGTCATTATCTCCGAGTGGTGCCTGAAACTGAAAAGGACCAATGCAGGAAAATATGTTGTCTCGTCAACGGTCGATGAACGGACAATTGGTTTTCAAAAAGAGCTTCAAGCCTTAGAGCAAGAATTTCGAGGATTGGTTAAATTGGATCATCCGAATTTGCTCAATTATTTGTCCCTTCTAATTTCTGACATTCGACAATCACCGCCAGTCGACACTTTCCGATTAGTTTATCTGAAAGAGCATTCCTCTGCGTCCTATTGCATCCCTGTATCGCATTTTATACAACGCAATCTTCCAGTTTCTCGAGATTATTTACGAATTCTAGCCAAACATATTTTAGCTGCGCTGGACTATTTACATTCACGGGCCACATTGCACAAAGATCTGAATGAAGATTGTATTTGGGATTCTGGTGGCGGAGGTGCCTTCTTACTTTCCGACTATTCGTTGCGAAAGCGAATTTTGGATTTGATCGAAATGTATCGAGGCGTTTTCTTTGACTTGGACCATGAAGAAAATGAGGAAGAGTCGAAGCGGATAATCGGAATGGGAAAGGTTAGTCGGAAATCAGAAATGTTCACTTTGGGCGTGTGTTTATTGAAATTAGCTATCGGACAATCGGCTTTTCGAAAAGTGAGCGGTGGAGGGCACGGGTTTATTCGGATACCAGAAGACGAGTCCATTTTTCAATTCGACGATCCTCTGAGGAATTTTATCGAAAAAATGATCGCCCGCGACGACGATCAACGTTGGAGTTGTGCCAAGCTGCTTTGCCATCCATTTTTGACGCACAATAACGCCGAGATGGAGGGGAAACGAGAAGATGACGTGGTAAAAAGGCGATCGGCGAGCGAAAAGGATGAAAATGACGAAAAGGACGCGTCGGCGGCATTACGTTTGTCTTATCCTTTGCTCGGTAATAGCACCAGGTTGGAGACGGAATTCGACATACTGAAATTGTTGGGACGTGGTGGATTCGGAGATGTCATGAAAGTGAAGGTATGACACGGAAAACGAATGGGCGTGGATGAAAGTCTTGCAAGCTTGTCTTGTACTCGTGATATGGGTAGCCTCTTGAACCCGCATGGAGGGCTCAGAGTCAGGCGTTGGTCTTGCATTGCTTTGACGGGGGGGATGTTAGTTCTATTCCAGCTAGGAATGGCAATCAAGTAAGCCCGTCTTTTATGGCGATTTAGGAAGTCCGTCAGTGGCCTTGCTGAGGCTGTGGGAGACTGGCCCAAAGAAGTAGATAATCACGAAACGGCTTCTCAGGAAGGTCCCTCCCTTCTCGCCCAGTATTATCCTGTGACGCTGATGGTGGCGCAGGATACCCTTGGCGGGGTTCTCCAGAGGGAGCCTTGAGGGTTGGTCGCCTCGCATGGCTTCTGGCTGGTTATAGGTAAGAACGGATTGAAAGTCCTTTGCGGAAACTGGGGCGGCACTGACTAAGCTTAAACCACAGAAGTGCCAGGGTGGGTGGGAGAAAAAGGCACCATACCTTCAGACATAACTTCGTTTCAGAAGAAAAATAAACTTAACTTTCGTTATTTTCAGAACAAGTTGGACGACTGCATTTACGCCATAAAACGAATTATTTTGAACCCGAAATCGAAGGAACTAAATAAGAAGATCATTCGCGAGGTCAAACTTTTATCTCGGCTTAATCACGAGAATGTTGTTCGTTATTATAACAGTTGGATCGAGCAGCGGGTTGTGGAGAAAGCACTGACGGAGAGCAGTAAATCGACTTCGACCGAGCTCGCAAGTACGCCATCGTCAGCGCCTCTCGCTCCTACTCCCAATGCCAGGACATCGACGCCTACTCGTAAAACTCCTGCTAGATCGCTCAAGAGTGAGTCGCCTGCGGGCGAACTGCCGAAGAAAGCAACAATTGTGGCCAAACTGGAACCAAAGAAAACGATTAAAAAATCAAATTTTGGGTTCGACGAAGATGACGATATCGAAAACATGGCACCACCTCCAGCGCCGGACGAAAGCGCAGAATGGTCAGTGTCGTTTGATCATGGCAATGTGGACAGCAGCAGTTCGGATGACGACGATGAGGACGAGGATGACGATGACGTATTAGGCAATTTGTTCTATTCTAAAGCGGAACCAAACTTCCTGGGCGATATCAGCGAAGGATTGGAAGAAGTGGAGGATATGGTGGTGTTCGAAAATGGGGATTCTGTTGGAAAACCATCGACCGCTCTGCAACAGCATTCGAAAGCGAATGACGAGAATAAGTCTGTGCCAGATTGGGAGAAAGAAAGGCGACAAAGCGAGCCATCGGCCGATGTAGTACAAATTCTATACATTCAAATGGAGTTCTGTCAGAAGAACACATTGAGGCAAGCGATCGATTACGGAGAATTGGTGGATGATCGAAAACGGGCGTGGCGATTGTTTAGAGAGGTATTGGAAGGACTGTCCTACATTCATCATCAAGGAATGATCCATCGGGATTTGAAACCAGTCAATATATTTTTGGATTCGCATGATCACGTGAAAATTGGCGATTTTGGATTGGCTACGAAATTATTAGCCACAATTAGCGGACAAGATGCGGCTATGGCCGCCTTGGAAGACATATCTCAAAGTGGTGGCGGAGATTGGGCCAATTTATCGCTTGAAATCCAGTCCGAATTGACGACCAAAATCGGCACAGCGCTATATGTCAGTCCCGAATTATGTCCGTCGCCTAAACCAGCAACTCCGACGCCGACGTCGTCAAAAATTGCCTATACTCAGAAAGTGGACATGTACAGTTTGGGAATCGTATTTTTCGAAATGTTTTATCGTCCATTAAAAACTGGAATGGAAAGAATCAAATTATTATCAGATTTACGTCGACCCGAAATCGTATTGCCATCGGATTTTGTGAAGTTGCCATCGAATGAGAAACTGGTCAAAATAATTGAAGCGTTGCTGCAACACGATGCCGATCGTCGACCGACAGCGGACGAACTATTGCGCAGTGAGCTATTACCGCCGGTCGAGATGCAACCGTCCGAATTCCAAGTGACTGTAAAGCAGACTTTGTCGAATACGCAGACGCATCAGTACAAATGGCTGATCAATGTGCTGTTGGACGAACAGTTTCCGAGTAGCGTGCAAGAGTACGTCTACGATGCTGATATGTACGATTTGGTGAGCTATTGTGTTTTCTATCAGTTTTACCTTGGCTTCCAAACGCGTGAGGGGGGGGGTTTGGACGTGAGAAAAACACGAGGCCTTGGTGGTGCAGCGGTGCGGAATTCGTCCGCCTATATTGCTTGGTAGATAGCGTTCGTTTGGTATCGGGATCGGGACTCGCTCAATCCCGGCCGGGATTGGGATTTTTAGAGGTAATTTTTTCACTTTTAATTCGATGTAGGTAACCTACAACCCGCTCCAAGTAGCCAGCAAATATAGAGCCAAAAACTTTTTTGCGCAGTATTCATCATGGCATTCAAAATCACGCAAGCAAAAGACCTAGAATTCGTCACCAATTAGCAAACAAATCCCTCACTTCCTCTTTACCAGTTCAATCATACACCAAAGTTTTTCCAGCCTACCCTTCGGGAACACTCCCTTCCCCATCCCTTCCTCTCCCCTTCCCCTTTTCCTTCTCACACATCTCCACAACATTCAATACCGACCATTTTTTATCAGGATCGGGATCCCAAACGAACGCTATCGTTAGAGGGTGGCTGGACTCACCCCGGGTTCGATCCCCGGTGATGGAGGTGGGTTTGCGAACCATAAACCCTCGCTGACCTGGCACGCCAGGCCGTGGGTGACTCACCCATACCATCGAGGTCCTCCGAGTGGAGAGACGGAGCCAAGCGAGGAGACAGCCTGGCTGTCGAACACCGACACTGACAGGCTTAAAAGCCAACTCTCCATCGTCCGAGCAAGTCGGTGTCCAGTCCAGGATGCCCTAACGTGGAGGTACTCAGAGGGAAGCTGCTGTGCGCGCTGGTCCTTGCACAGGCTTGCTTAGAAAGTTTGACTGCTTGTCGGTTCTAGCAGGGCTCATACAAGGCTGGAAAACCTGGAAAAGTCAGCGAACAAGGGAATTTCGGACCCAAAATCAGGGAAAACGGGGAGGTTGTTTTTCAGGGCTCCAAATTTTGGGTCGCACGCCTTTTCTGTGTACCTGTTGATCATGGTAGAAGTCAGGGAGTCAGCTAAAGTTGATTGCATAGTCGTGTGACAGTGCGAGAAAAAATCTGGGAAAAAGCAATTTTTTGTTTGGAAAACCTAAAAAATCAGGGAAAATCTTTTCTCGCTCCCCATGAACTCCTTATAGGCAAAACGGGCTTCGGCCGTAAAAAATTTAGCAAGAAAATGACGTGATCCAGGTCTCAAGATATCGCATATGTCACTATGACAGCCTCAAATTTTGAACCCTTCTTGGCTGATGTGTTGAGCAGCCGTATTTTTTTGAGGCACTGACGGCCATATGATTTCAGGGACAATTTTCTGCCGTGGATGCACTACTACGGCAATGGGTAGAAGATAAGCTAGTGGATCTGTTTCGCACTTACGGGGCTGTCCGAATCGATACTCCACTTTTATTGCCGAAATCCAAGATTTTGATGGAGCACGCTGCCACGAGAGTGGACGTCATGGATCGAAGTGGATGTGTGCTCCATCTCCCCTACGATCTCCGTGTACCATTCGCTCGTTACGCCGTTCGAAGCCAGATTGTTCAATTGAAACGTTATTGCATATCGAAGGTGTACAGGGACGAGAAGAGGTCTTCTCATCCACGCCAATTGACCGAATGCGCCTTCGATGTGATCGCCAATGTGAATGGGTGCACTTTAGCGACGGCCGAAATTCTAGCATTAGCCTCCGATGTTATAAACGAATTTCCAGTTCTGAAAAGCCATAGTTTTTCGATCCGCATAAATCATACGTCAATTCTAAAAGTAAGTTTATGGTTTTAGTCTGGTTTTGTGTTTGGGAAAGATTGGATTGGTTTTTAGGCGATTCTACTTTATTCGGGTGTGGATGATTTGACCCATTTTATTCCAATTATGGAACTGTTGTCGGGGGATCGTGGCGGTGGTGCGGCGGAGAAATTGTACAAGAGACATCAAAAATTGAAAGACGAATTCAATTTATCGGATAAATGTATCGGTCAAATTGTTTCCTTGATGCAATTAGAAGGTCCTTTGACAAAAATTGCATCCGTTCTACGATGTATTACGAAAAAGAAGGATTCGGCGGCATCGTCATTGGCTAAAGAAGGCTTGCACGAATTGGAGACGATCAAGAACAATGCAGACACGTTGGGCTCGTCGTTGCCGATTGTGGTATCGCTGAATCTACTGTACAACCTGTTCGAATACGATGGGCCAATATTCCAGTTGGTGGGCGAATTGAAATGGAATAATGATCGAAAATTGCCAGTGGGAGAGAAGGCGAGTAAGAAATCGGATTTGAGGACTTTCGCGGCTGGTGGGCGATACGATCAGTTATTGAACCAGTTTCGGAAGCCTGCTCGTTTGATCAAACCAGTAACGGTATCGAGTGGTGCCTTGGTGTATACGAGTGGCAATGCCCCAATGCAAGGCGCAGTGGGTATTAGTTTCGCCTTCGATCTGATCGTGCAGCTGATGGCATCAGCGAGTAGTCGACGTCGAGTTGGGAAAACGACTCCGGTGATTGGTGGACTTGGAGCCGAACAAATTGGTTCGAAATTAAGTCCTTACGACATACTGGTATGCTCGACGGGGCATAAACTTATGCTGAAGGAGAAATTGGGATTGGTGCGAAGTCTTAGATTGTCCCATTTGAAAGCGGATTTCGTGCAAGAACCAGTTCAAAATTTAGAAGATTTACAAGATTTCTGTTTGCGGAGTGGAATCGGATTTTTGATCGTGATGAAAGATGCTGAAGCGGGGACATGCATTCCTGGCGCCACGTCGATTCGAGTGCGGTATTGGGACAAGGGTCAAGAAAGAACGGTTGACAAGAGGTTGGCCTTATCCGATGTCGTATCATTCATTCAAGAAAAGTACCAGGAAGAAAGTGGATCGACGAATGAAGAGGGTTTGACGGCGGGTATGATCAGTGGGTCGAGTCTAACGCAGTACGAATCGACAGGCGATGCTGCAATATCGGGTGGCATTTTGGGCACGAGTGGTGTCGGGATGGCGTCGGTGACGAGTCAAGCGTCGAACAACTTGTCCAATTTGAAAGTGCATTATGCTGTCTTGGAACGACCACCTCACAATGTCCGGAAACGGATAGAAGGCCAAATCGGGAATATATTATCGCCTGTTTTGCAAAAATTTTCGCCAAAAGAAACCATAGAATTGATTGCCACCGATTTGCCAGGATCAGCTGTGAAACAGTTGGCGGCGATGGGCGATTTTAATCGGGATGAGGGATCGTTTCGTGCCAGCATCGGCGATGTGGCGGGTCGATTCAACAAGTTCAAGAAGGAGTTCAGATTGGTGGTGGATCTTGTGTGTGACTTGAAGTTTTACCATAACGAGGAGCGTCAGCAAATGACTAGGCAACCAAGCGGTGGTGCGTCGACGGGAGTTGTCATTTTGTACAGTTACACGGATGACTGTTATCGATTCATATTGTGATCGGTGATCGTTCGGCTGTTCGGGATTCTATTCATTGTTCTGGTTCGTGTTCAGTTTTTGTATTTTGCGTTCAAATTTTGGAGTAAAAGATTGCTTATTTGAGGAGACGTTCTGTAGTGAATGACGTGTCTTGGACACTTGTACTTCAGATATGATGGCTGGTGGATGTGTTGTATGAATGACGGCATTTTTTGTAGGCTTGAGAAAGTGATCATCAATCGATTGACCGTTACGTTTATCGATCATGGCCGATTTGGAACCAGTGGGAGTGCCAGGACCGGAAGAGTTACGCTCTCTGCTTACCACGTGCGCTGATCCATTGACGGCCATTCAAGATTTTCAATCCAAGAACAGTGTTCAATTGGCTTCGTTGGCTCCGGCACTGAAACTACTCGATTTGCACAATGTCAGGAGATTGGAATTTCATGAATTGGTAATGAATGATCTACGAGAACAATTATTGACGAAAGTGAAAGAATTGGGAGCCCAATCGGTCGGCCAACAATTCACTCCCCAACAACAAAAGGAGGCCACGAAACGATTGGAAGAATTGGTGGGAAAATCTTTCAAATTGATTCGTGCATCTCGTCTTCGCCCAGTGGCTTTAGAAGCATTAAATAATTTATCAAAAGTACCGAAAAAATATTTACAAGAAATTCGAGATGACTCAGATTTGTACAAGGACGTGGCAATAAATGTTCGACAACAAATATGGGAACAGACACCGAATAAGTTTTTGGACGAGTTACGACCATTGGTGAAAAAATATTGCGAGGAGAAGAAAAATCAATTGCGTCAATTAGAAACATTAACTCCAGTTTTTTATTTGGAAACAGCCAAAGCTAGACGTCAAACAGATCTAATTCAAACTTTGGCTCAAATGGTTGGACGACATTTGAAATTATACGATCAATTATTGCAATATATTCGGGAACAATTTTATGAAACACAAAATCCTCACTTGTGCTCATTGAGAGCCGAATTATTGATGGCATTGCACGATGCCGATATCCAAGAATTGACCAGCGTCGATCCGTGTCACAAATTCGCCTGGTGTTTGGATGCTTGCGTGAGAGAGAAACATTTGGATAGCAAGCATGCATCGGAAATGAAAGGCGTATTGGATGGGGTTCGTCAAAGAAATCGGGAACAAATTTTAGGCGATTTGGCCATGATTGCTGGCGATCCTTACGCTGTTCATTTTTTCGCCCAATTAATTCTGAAAGTATTGCATCAATGCGCGGCCACGGAGACATTGCCGAGAGAACACGCCGCCTTACAATTGGTATTAAGATTATTAAATTTAGGATTATGGGCTTGGAAATTATTGAAAAATAGCGAGTTCAAAGAACCAAAAATCGAATCTATCGTTTACACAAAATTTTTACCGTCACTAATGACTATGATGGCGGAGGATTCGTGTAGAATTCATTTGGAAAAATTACCCGAAGATGGAAGTGTGCCTGAGGATTTGAAATCGAATGTGGTCGATCGATGTTCGAAACCACCGAACGAAACGATGATTACGTTTGTGAAATCGGAATTGCTATGCGCCTGTTTATTCAGTTATTACGCGTTGGAATTAGGACGAAAAAGAGATCGATTTGGATTGTGTCGGCTGGCACCTACGCTTCGAAGAACTAATGCCGATGCAGCGTATTCGGAAGAACTCGTCTCGGCTATAATTCATTCTTTGGCGCCCCTTTTCGTCGAGAATCCCCACGACGATTTGACTTGGGATGCTATTATGGAGAAATATCTTTTATCAAAAGCTACGGCCAACGATGGCGAACAATCGTCGTCGACTAAAGCGCAGATTCTGCGTCTTCTTTATTTCATGGCGAGTAAATTCATTGCGAGTGGAAAACACGAGGTTTTGATGGAAAAATTGAAACCAGAATCATCGACGGGTGAACAAGAAAAGGATGGTCAAGATGAGAATAGCTGGTATCAAGTACTCTACGACAAAGTGACCAAACGCTTGTCCGATATTCAGAATGCGGCCGTCTCGGTTAGTGCAGCTGAAGTGCAAGCATCGCAGCAGAGAAGTTCGACGGGCGGAGGAGCATCGACATTGCAGCAGCAGATGTCCTACGAATATTCTCTGCCGCCAGCCACCCCCTCCATTTCAGCATTTGGATTTGATATGGCTGACGTGCCCACTCCAGGCCCCTCGTTGTGATGGGATCAGTGTACGGGGGCATCTTTGTGGCCCAAGTTTTGTCATATCGCTCGATCACGAGCAATGTTGATAGAGCGTGCATTACGACGTGACAGAATTTTCATAATTCCCCCAAGTTCATGTTTGCTTTAGGCAACTAATAAGAATGCTGTTATCTTTTCGTCAGCGCTAGTCAATGTTGCATAGAAGTACCGCCCGGCTGGTACGGTAGCTGACAATGTCAAAAAAAGAAACCTTGATATTATCAAAGAGGAATCCTCGTAGAGCAAGTTTTGGGGAGCTATCTCGAGCTGAAATGTTTTTTGGGGCTTGTAAAAAGAAAGAAGTTGTTTGCTGAGTGATAAAGCAGGGATTTAGGGCAGTTAACTAGTAAAGTAGGAAGCAAAAAGAAGTAGAATATAGCGCATCAACGCTTTACTAATCATGAGAGTAATTCAAAAGTTCGCCAAAATATTCAAAAAACTGATTTACTTGGTTCCGAAATAGAATGATGATTGAAAACAAGTGGGGCGAGGGAAGACTATGCATTCGAGGTTGGCTATGCTTCATTTATATTTATAACAGTCTGGATACGGAGGTGGTTTTGATTTTATAGTCGGCCGTTTGTTTACTACTTCGTGCCTTGCTTACAAAACGATGGGCCAGGCTTGGTCAGCTATACGAGTATCTTAGGCGCGAAGAGTGCTGGTGATAAATTGTAGCATAGTCAGTCAGTGTGGAAACGGGGCTGCCTTGGTCAGGTGTCTAGTCATAGTTTGGTTATTCTAAGCTTCGATGCCCAACTAGATAAGCTGGTCGAGTGGTACAGTACTTCCCCACAGCCCAGTCTTCGCTGGCTGCCTAATCAGGCCAGGTAGTCGAGTCTTTTATCAACTGCATTTGACTTTTATCACTGGCCTGGTGTGCACTTTGGTTGGTACAGCGGACGAAGTGACTGATTTGCTTGGTTTGAACGAACGATCATGGGCGCTCGAATGGTGCTGGCTATTCTGGCCTGCATGACATTGCATTTGGTAAGTGGCATTGGATTGCACGGGTCTGGCTTGGCTTGGTCAGATGTACAATCCGGGCTGGGAAGAGGTGAAGAGGACGCCTTCGGTCGAAGACTGCTGCTGAGAGAAATACTGTAGTCATCAGGTGCCTACCCAGAAGTACCTTGAATGTAGAGCGTGTTGCACTTTACTTCTGTTCCAACTTTGCATGTGAAGTGTTCGGGGACGCAGGCATCGCTTGTTGACCACTCTTACTTTACACTGCCAAAACCTTGCTGGTCAGATCATATGCCCGTCTGGGTCAATGTCACTGGAGAGAGTGACCACTTGAACTTTTGCACAAAGCTGACCCAGGGCAGCCACAAAGTCCTCGTACCTGTTGCCTGATCGTGTGGCAGGGACGGTAGATCTACAGTGGTTCTTGCCTTGTGGGTTTTTTTGCAAGCATAAAATAAACCAGAAAAATGAAATCTATGTCGTACCAATGTCGGGGTTACCGTACATTGTTCTTTCGACTGGTCATCTCTCAGCCTTATTTGTCCACACGCGGCTAGCGTTGTTTGGGGAAAAGGGACGCAAATATGTTTGAATTTGAGATGAGCGGTTTGTCTTGTTTGTATGCAAAAGTAGTGTTGGCCAAGTTGACTTAGACTGTATATGCGTGATAATGCACAATTCGTGTCGTGTTTTGACGCGTAGACAAAGAGGTCAGCAGACGAGCAGACACTGTCTTAGATCCCTAAATCCACTCAAAGGCCTCTAACAACCAAAGACACTTTCACTATGCAAAACGCGCTAGCCCAATCCTAAATTATAGCCCTATGAGTACCTACATTAGGACTCATCACAGCGCAGATAATGAAACTGCCACTCTCAGACTTCTTCCTCTACAGTAAGCCATTCACGGAAGCGGTCCCTGAGCCTTGTAGCAGGCATCCCGGATTTGAACTACCATCACATATGACTTGATCTTTTTTTTGCAGGTCGCGGGCGATGGCGTCAAACCGGGCATATGTAATCGTGTGAAACGTGAACAATGCCAGTGCACTCCGCATGGATTCGACGATTGCGCTGACGAATGTTCCGAAGACTTTGACTGCTATGGACAACGAAAGTGCTGCACAGTGGTGTGTAAACGAGTCTGCGTTTTGCCACCGCACCGACGTAAGGAGCGCAACTTCGGGCTGGACTGCGTGATGACTTGTTTTGCTTTAGCTTCATCACGTCGGTGTCCTCCCGATCAGACGTACGACCCTTGCCCGCCACCCACACCAGATCCTCGATGCCCTTCTACTCCCTTGCAACCAACGTCACCGACCGATCAAGTCATAGCTCCTACTCCCAACGGAACGTGCGTACCGAAATGCGTGTGTCGGCCTGGCTACGTGAAGTCTGGAGATGGACGATGTATCAAAGCCCGAGACTGTCCACGTAATACTTGTTCCTATATGCCCCAACAATGAGTGTATAGGATCTCTGTTTCAGCCGCTCCTCCGCCACGCCAACCGATCTGTGCTGGCATACACGAAATTTACCACACTTGTTTCCGCGGGTGCCAAGGCTCGTGTAGGAATCCAAATGCTGAAGGCTGTGTCGTAGATCACTGCGTTAAAGGCTGCTTTTGTGCCCCTGGGTTTGTGAGGAACCTGCATGGCCGGTGTATTCATTCCTCGAGTTGCCCATTGCAACCACCGAGTAAGTCGAGTCAGTCTTGATGAGGTTAAGAGTTGCTCATGGGTGTTTTTAGGCGTAATGAAGCCTCCACCAGCACCCAACGCCCCACGATGCCCTGATAATCAAGAATTCCATTCTTGTCGACGTGAATGCGAGGCCACATGCACGAACCCGAACCCACGAGGCTGCTACAGGAGATGCCAGGCTGGGTGTTTCTGCAGAAGTCCGTACGTAAGGGATCATTATGGAAACTGCGTCCATGCGGATCAGTGCATCAAAGCGAGTAAGCGACTCATGACATCTAAGCCTTATCTCATTGTCATTAGGAGCTGCTTTCGTGGGCATGGATCAGCTGATTGAAGCTGAGTCAGAGATGGGAATAGTCCATGTCCATCTGCATGTGGGTCTGGGTTGAGTTCTACGTCTCTTCCTTTTCAGCAACTGTCGCCCCGTTATGTGGTCCGAATGAAGTGTTCAGATTTTGCAGCACCAAATGCCAAGGAACGTGTCTAAACCCAAGGGCGGAAAACTGCTACGGCCGATGTGATACAGGCTGTTTTTGCGAGGATGGATATGTGCGAGCTGATAATGGAGAGTGCGTTCGTTTCGAGGAATGCCCACCACCACGTAAGCCAATGCGACAGGACTGGGGCCTGATTTATGGTTCACAAGGACCATAAAGGAGCAGACACTTTGTTTGAAGGTCATCAGGCTGCTCCCTCGTTTTTAGCACCACCTCCGCCTCCGCCAACTCCGAGCATGCCAGTGTGCGAGAATGATTACGAGGAGTATTTGGAGTGTCATCGCGGTTGCCAACGTACGTGCGACAATCCAACGGGCCATGGCTGCTCGACCGATGAATGCCAGTCGGGCTGTTTTTGTCAGGCTGGTCTGGTGAGAAGTCATCAAGGCAATTGCGTGCCTCAGCATCAATGCCCAAGTAACCTGAGCTTGTGCTTGACATCGATCCGAATCGAAGCAGCACTATTTTTCAGGTTGCGGCTACCACGAGCACTACGAGGAATGCGGCCCGGCGTGCCCAGCTTCGTGTAACCAAACTACTCCGGGTCCATACTCACCAGTTGCTGGAGGGGACAGCAATGTGCGCGCATCTGACCCGAGTACAAGTACAAGATGCGATCCAAATGCTGGTTGTCGTTCCGGGTGCTTCTGCGACGAGGGATATGTGCGGGGCAGTGACGGCTGCGTCCCAGCTGACTATTGCCGTTCCAGTTATTGTAAGTCGCGAACCTTACCAGGTTGTTCTTATGTAGTACCTACCTCGTGTCCCTCAAGCAGCGGCTGGGAGAACAACTCACAGCGCGGGGCTTCCCAGCTTGAGCGTTAATCTGCCAGCTGTCTCGCTGTACCGAGCCTAACTTTTCAGATCACCACTACCGCTGCGGAGCCTTCGAAGATCCAGTCCCGTGCGGTGGATTATGCGAACGCGAGTGCACCAGTGGATGGGGTGCTCAGTCATGTCCACCGACTTGTCGACGTCGCTGCTGTCGCAAAAGATTTATTCGCTAAAGAAGTTCAGTTTGGTGTGCCCTTAGCATTCAATGCCCCCAATCCAATACAGCATGTTGTTCTCGAAGTCGCAGTTTAGCAGTTTTTGTAGATTGTTATCATGTTAGAACCTGAGTCAGTTCTGCCTTTTAAGTTGCTGCCTCCACAATTTGCATTTACCCTTATGCCTGTTCTTCCAGACTGCCGTTTGAGATTTGAGATTGATGAAATTGTCTGGCTTGTTTGATTTCTTTCAGTAAACCTTATTCGAGTCCATGATAGAGCGATTAGGCCTAGGAGCGCATAAACACACATCGCGCGTGAGAAGGACGGTTCACACATGCCTGAAAAGTCCTGTGTTCAAAGTGTCAGAGTTTCAAAAATCTTTTTGCTCATTTTGCTTTTTTTATCACTCATTCCAAATCAGCTTATCGGAATGGGTCAGAATGTGCCTGAATTTTTGTACCGATGCCTTTGGAATAAGACGTGCGTATTTAAATGGAGGGAATTATGAGGTCTCCTATATTAGCCCAACTATGGCATATTTTGTGGACAGATATATTCAGTGTAGTAAACTGGTTAGCCCTGCAGTGAGAACATATATTGCATTGCGGGAAGCGTGCGGTCTCATGAGCCTTCTAAAAGGGGTCTAACGATTAGTCGCAGGAGGCACATCAGCCCGACGGGTTTCTTCCTCGCCTGGAAATTTGTATCAAGCAGCCACTTGAGGCAGTCAAATACAGTAGTACCTTCCCCAAACCACAGGCCAAACACACCACTGCATTCGCCCAGCCACTGCCCTTTCGGATTTGAATCATGCCGAGTACTGGCTGTGATTTCGGGCTCAGTCACGTAGATTTTTCGGTATTTAAGGACAACGACTGATGGTCATGCTAGGGGCAGTATCGCATATCGACTTCAACGCGTCACCAAAGACGCCCAATTCTTTGCAAGACTATAGTGACGTATCTCTAAGGCCAATCCCCGAAAACCTTTGCCATCCGAAACATTTTTGAGCCTCCAGTTCATTTTTAGAAGTTATGCCAGCCCAACGATTTAAAGTGGAGGTTCAGTTTGAGAGCTGCGACCCATTATAATTTTACTCGCCCACGTACACACTGCCAAGCATCAATCTGTCCTATAAGCACATCCATGCACGCCTGGCAATATTGCATGAAAGCAGTCAATAAAGCGAGTCCCCAACACAAAGAATCCCAAGGCGCCCATTTTCTCTCAACTACTCGATCGATATTCTCACACGAACCTACAGCATCGTTGCAAAAGGATGCCCGCTTTAGGCTGTCATAGAACACCATACTGTACAACCCATTCGCCCAACTCAAATCATCTGCATACCCTCGTCGTTACTTTCGTCATCGCCACCTCCTTGCGCTGCCATTGGAGGAGCACTAGCAGCTGGAAATGGTCCCAACAACGGATGCTGATGTCGCCTTGCTTGAAGTCCTTGCGGGCCTTGATGCTGTTGCGATTGAAGCACTTGTGACTGTTGCTGATACACAGCGTTGCTAGTCGGACATTCGAAATGGACGCAGTGGAACACTTCGTTGGCCGTATTGTGCGTGCCGACGATTCGAACAAACGTGACCAACTGTCGATCGAAATGGAGAACTTGCCAGGACCTGCAAAACGAAATTGTGCCCTCTGATCTACCACCACCATGCTTATCTATTTGCGTAAACTGGGAAGAGACAATAAACATATCTCACGCTACACTGGGTGCGGGTTCGATTCCCGCTCGGGGCCTCTGTTTTCTGTTTGCTTATCGGGAAGAGATTTACAGGTCACATGCATGATTATCGAGCCCCAATTCACTGATTTTAGATCTTCATTCGCGTCAAAACAGTTTCTGCGTTGTTCAATCGCTGGAAACCTGAGCAGCAAACCATTGTGACATTGCCCATTTCGTGACTCTTTCGCCTGTCTAGGTGCAACTCACTCAAACCTTTGACGTTTCTCAAAAACCAGTTTTTTATACCTCTTTTATAAGCATGCAGATCCGGGGCTTGTACAGTTTGAGCTGCCAGACACAGGACCAAGTAAAGGTGCTTAAACAATTCTATTGTCCAGGTTTGAAACCAAAATACACAAGTCATTCTTAAAGATTTCCTGTAACCGAAAGAATGCTAACGTAATTCCAATCATTTATAAAAGTTCCTAAAGAATTTGGGAATAAACGACACAAAAACCAGTTTTTACGGATCCAGCGCGTCCTGCATGCTGGCAAGACTTGACATGGAAGATACCACTGGAAGTAAGGGAGGCTTATACAGTTCAGATGATCGATCCCGCCTGGACTTACAGCAGATTTGAGGGGTCAAAAAGTTAAAATATGGTGGTCAACTAAACAAGAGATGTGGCATTATTCGATTAGGAAGGATTATGAGGACTCATGGATCACAGCGCTGTGGTTCAGGAGATAACTGCAAAGATTAATGTCTGTCCAACAATTCCACTCAAAAAATCGCCTGATGCGGCCTACGAAACTGTTTACATTAGGTCTGATCAATGGCGGGTCGTATCTTGAAGGTTGCCCATCAACTGGGTCGAAGTATACTGTACTGTATAGAAAACTGAAATCACTTACTTGCAAGCCTCTTTCGTCTTGTCGGCTACGAGACGCCAGTTCTGTGAATCCACGCTGGTTTCGATGTAGTAACTGTAAGAACGATCGTCGCAATCCCACAATAACAGGCGCATACTGTCGATTGCGTAAGGCTGCGGCAGTTGAATCACAATTGCACCACTGCCCAATTGGTGGCAAGTATAACCGGAATCCCAATCGTAATTCGTCACGTCGCCATTAATTAACGCATTCCTGCTTCGACTAACACCTTCGATCACACTAGCACTATTATCGGTCGTAGCCACGTTGTCTGAAGGAACTGAAATAAGGAGGTTGTGTCGATTTCGCTTTCCTTAAAGCTGATACAAATAGTGAGTCCCTATAGATGCACCCACTGCGGGTAAAGACCAGTCCAAAACATCAAGCAGCAGCTCACCGATTACGCAATTTTCCAAAGCAGGTGGCGAATTCGAGTATACGGCTTCGAGATGGACCAAATGAAATACGCGATTCACCGTGTTATGCGTACCACAGATTCGAATATATCTGCAAGGCGCAAGAACTCGAGTCGGTATCACAGACAATCTACGTGTAGCAGGATCGTACCCTACCTTACAACTTTGGAAGGAAAATACAGCTTTTGCCAACTACGGCATAGGAACATGGTGTAGTCAACAACGCGAACCCAGTCGCGACGATCCACCGAAACCTCGACATAGTAAGAATAGGAACGGGGATCGCGATCCCAAAGCAACAGGCGAATATGGTTGATGATGTAGGTAGCACCCAACTGCACCACAATTCCCTCGCTACGTTCCTCGATCGGATGCCGACTAAAACCACGTTCCATGTCGTATGTGTGCGTGTCGCCATTAAGGAGAAAATGTTTCAGCTCGCCTTCGATCACTTCTGCGCCCAGAGAACTTGTTGCCACGTTGGTTTCAGGGACTAAAAAATTTTTAAGCTGCGGCAAGAAAGAAAAGGCCGAAACAATTACTTAAAAATCCTCGATAACGCAAGTCGGTGCCTTTCTTCTCAGTTTGTTCTTGAATAGCGTCCAGAATGGCGTCAGATGATATAAGACCTGACGGGCGCACTATATTTAGCAGATCATCCAAAGCCATCAGCGATAAACGAATTTGAGACAAAACCGGCTCCGCATCGGTGTCGCCATTGACTCGGACCCATTCGCTCGCGGCTCGGAAAATCTCGATTTCTGGTGCACTAAAGCTATCTCGACTTATCAATTGCTGGACAGCAAACTAAAAATCATGGAATAAAAATTTTGTTTCTCGGATTTAAAAACAACTAAACATCTTACGGATTGCAGTTGTAAAAATCCTCTTGTCGCCAATAGCTCACTGGCATGGCGGTCGGCAAAATCGAGGCAGTGACGGGCTAAGGTGGACAATGAATACAAATGCGAAGCGCCGAATATTGTGCACAGATTTTGGACTGTCAATATAGATTTAAGATATTCGATAACTGCCGCTTCCAAGATGACAAAGCCGTATTTGTGTGCCAAACCCAAAATTTCCAAAACGTTGTCCTCGCGCAAATTCGTCAAAGTAAGACGGCCAGTATAGATATATCGCAGAAGAATTTTGAAGGCGCCAACATTATTTTCCTTGAGTTCAATCTCGTGTTGATTCGATTCTCGCATACCACCATATAATAGAGCACTAAAATTAGAAAAGGAATAATCAGAAGACAAGATTTTATCAAGACTTTTGACGTTTTTAGCGCAAGTATAGGCTCTCAATTAAATTTGATAGATACGCGTCAAACACGACCGCTCGGGTCGGTCACTGAAAGCATAAAGTATTACACTAAAATATTTCAAAACCACAAAGAACCGTGCTATGCATATGTAGGCCTATACATACTGTACATACCGAAAATATTCGCTTCGTGCCGCCAAAATGACTTTATGAGCTTGATATCGGGTATCGTTGACGACCAAGACAATATCGCTGTACGAATCATTCAGATATAGGGACCCGATATCCTCGCTCAAATAAGCTACGTGTCGAACTTCGCCGATGCAATCGCCTGCATCGCCGGATGACGACAACAGGGCTTCCAATCCGACCAAACCAGCATTGGTCGATCGATTCGCAGACGCAGAATGCAAAAGACTAGAACCGCCCAAAAACTGATGACTGTCGCTCATTTTATCCAAATCTCGGTATATAACATACTTCACAAAACATTTAGTGAATTCAAAAGCTTCATGTCTCGCGCGCGGCCTTTTCGCCGCATCCCTTTTTGGTAAAAGGTCGCCTCGGCCTTTTATTGAGGGTCAGGATCGCACGCACACCTGGCACAAAGCAAGACACTGCTTATAACAAGCTCCCGACGCTCAAATGTGACATTGCGAAAGTGATTTTCATCGGGAAACATCGGGTAAGTATCAATGCAAATCGAGAACCAGTCCAGTTGGTCAATACCTCTACATACACTACTAGCGCCGTCCCGCATCGCATCGTAGAAGACCCTGCTTTGACCAATGTGGAAGCTTGGAACCACTGACCCCTCAATGACCAGATAACAAAAAGCGGCTGCCAGTTTATAGGCCATTGACCTGTGGTCTCATGGTGGCTGGGAGTCAGATGTATCTCTACATCCCTCTTCGACACTGCTGTGCAGTATCTGACCAATCTGCTGTATGCATTTTCACCCTGCAAACCTCCCAATACCTAGTCCACTTGATGCCCCCTTGTATACTGGGCAGTTGAGGCATCGCACTCAATCTCACGGCCACCATTCATCCAAGCCGTTGACAGCCATCACCACTGGCCACCTTCAGTTGGACTCTGCTCGGTAGCAAGTGGCTCGACTCGTCCCAGGTTCAATCCCCGGTGATGTAGGTCGGAACCGTAAGCCCGCACTGCCCTTGCACGCCAGGCCGAGATGCACGGAAAGCAGCTACAAACCAGGTCCAAAGTATCCAGACACCCAAACTGGTTTGTCACGTTGCATCATGAACATGGCACCGAAAGTGACAGCACCTGGTCCTGGTTTTTCTAGAAGCCCATCATGATTTCCCGAAACAGCGTTGGGCATGATCTTTCGCGGCAAGCCTGCATAGTTACTTCTTTTTGTACTATGGTACTAGAGATTTCGGTCGACTCAAGCACTGGTTGAAATGTGTCAATGGCCTGACAATGAAAGCTGACTGCGGACATGGACACAAAAAAACCACCACTCACAACCAAGATACTGGGCCCCATGGTATGCACAGTGTAAAGAAAGCACGTATATACGCACTTTACACTGCGAGCAGTATCAACCGTGGCCTCCACTGCGAGCTCATTCGATCTGTTGACCGCGTGGATCGCAGTCGTGGGAACGAGTGGGCCGGCGTGAGTGTACAAAATGACGACAAAGCGTCCTCCCGAAGGTTGGCATCCGAAAGTGGGCGACGTCCTCGAGGGCCGTTGGGAAGTTGTCAAGAAGCTCGGCCAGGGCGCCTTCGGTGCTGTCTACGAAGTGAAAGACAAGCGAAACGGCGGAGCGGGGGCCTGCAAGGTGAGCCAGCCTGGGTCTTCTAGGGGCTGCGAGTAGGGAAGGTCTGTTTCAGGTGGAACACGTCGATGCACCCGTCCACATCCTGAAGTGGGAAGTGCTGGTGATGCGAAAGTTGACCAAGGCGGGAGCCACCCACTCGACTGACTTCCTCGACTGCGGTCGGAGTCCGAATGGCGACTACGTGTTCCTGTGCATGGCCATGGTCGGGCAGAATCTCGAGAAGCTTCGTGAGAACCTGCCAGAGAGCGCCGGCGGCCGATTCTCGTTGCGAACTGCTCTGCACTGCGCCCTGGAGACGCTGCAAGGAATGCGAGAGCTGCACGACTGCGGGTGAGTGGCTGTGCGGGGATGACCTTGTTATATAGGCCCGCACGGGGAGGTCCGTTTAGGTACCTGCATCGGGACGTGAAACCTGAAAACTTCGCCATCGGTCGACCACCGGACACGAGGCGGGTGTTCGTGCTGGATCTGGGCATGGTGCGCGAGTGGCGGAGTCCGAAGGGTGTGCCCTACCGACCGCGAGAATCGGCGCCGTTCCGTGGGAACCTCAAATACGCTTCGGTGAACGCGTTGAAGCAGCTGGAGCAAGGGCGATGCGATGATATGTGGGCCTGGTTCTACAAGGTGATCGATTTGACTTGCGGATCGCTGCCCTGGCCGCCCATCGTAAGTTGTGATTTGTCTCAGGACAGACTAAGGGATAACAGTCTGCGTTTCAGGAGGGAGCTGACATTTACGAGAAGTTGAAGAATTTCGCCATCGCCAAGGACAAGCTGAATCGTGATCCGGGCAAGCTGATCCGTTCGGGCCCCAAGGAGTACAAGGACATCGTGGCGCACCTGTCGACGCTGCAGTACGAGAGCGACCCCGACTACGACCACATCCACGGCATCCTCACGCGCATCTTCGAACGCAAAGGCTACGGGCACGACGCCAAGCTGGATTGGGAGGAGGGCGGCCAGTACCACGAGCAGACGCAGATGGTGCCCTACGACAACAGGTGCTAGGAAGAGTGTGATCAGCCGCCATGTGATGCCTTGCCGATGGTCTCGTGTGTGATCGCTTGTCATGTGTGCTCGAGTTGATGTCGTCTTGGTCGCGTGCAAACTGGAGATGATGATGTGGATGACTCATCTGGTACCGTCGAGGTGCTCTGAGTGGGGGGAACGGGGTTTACAGCCCATCCGCCATAGCCCTTTCCACTTGGAGGTGCTCCTAGTGGAAAACGACGCTACTGTACATGCTGATCCCCGCACAGCCTTGGGGATAAGGTTTGACAGCTAGGGAAAAACGTTTTTGTTAAAAGCACTGTTTTATGGCTGGACCAAGGCAGGGGTCAATGAAGACGAAAGGACCCTGATCGGAGCATGTCCGTCCCTTAAGCAGACGAGCGTATGTGCTTTTCTTACGATTAGACGGCGAGCACGCTATGCTGAGCTACCAGATCACCCCAAATGACTGAATCTTGGAAAAACAACTGACAAATATGGAAGCAACAATGGAGACGATCTGATCGCATAGCATAGTATCTAATTAGCATAGTACAGCGACCTAGTGAATATACACACACGAGCATCGAAACACGTAAGCACAACAGAATGAACTCCCCATCCGCATGCGCTGCATGCACCTTGTAATTTACTTTTCGTGCGTCCAAGCTAGCCGATGTGTTTGAGAGCTGGATCTCGGGGCACTTTGACGGAACACACCCATGCCAAGACTTCGCTTCGAGTGTTGAGCGGCATTCTTGGTGTTACTGGGCTTCTCATCTTTTTTGTGACTAGCATTGGCTTGGCCGTTGTGATTCCTCAGCCACGTCTCGTAGGTCACCTCGTTCTCCATAGCCTTACTTAGCACATACCGTTGCCGCTGTATCTTCACCTCCACATGTTCAGGTATGTCTGGCACCAGCGCATCGTAGACAAATTGGAACGTAAAGCCGATAGCCACGAAAATACCGAAAGCGCCCAGTCTCACGCAGCCCATGCGCCACCAGTCGAGTGTGATGTTGTAGGGTTCGTTGGAGTTCCTGTGATTCGTATAGTAGCATCGATCCACGTTGTGCAGGTGTTCGTCTTCCTCCTCCAGTTCCGACTTCCACTCTTCTGGTAACTCGATATAGGACAAACTGAACGCGGGGTACCCCTTGTATGTGAAGCCACTGCTGGTCGAAAAGTTATAGTACAGGCGGACAACGGCATCGCTGGTAAAAGCGATCAAGCCAGCATTGCATAACACCGCCAACTTGACAATAACACCCAGGAATTCGTTCCAGATACCAATACCCGATACGCGAATTGGCAAGGGGCGCCGATGCGAGGCGAGGATTTTGATAGCATCGACCCGGATCTCGACTGAACTGACACACCTTGAAGGATGTAGGTAAAACGGAATAAGAAAGGTGACTTACGGATGTTGTTCAAGAGGCAAACCGCTGCCGCCACAGGAAACGCGGGAACGAACAGGGTGCAAAAGGCGAATTGGACCTAAAAAAAGACCTCAGCTCATTGGTGCAAACATGGGCTGGAATGGTTGCCAGCCTATTTTTTGATAGTCTTCTTGAGTAAGGCTCTCACTCCTGGAGTAAACATGTATTTTGCTTGAGTGATGAGAATGAAATATATAATAATATGATATGGTATGAAATCCACTTGTCATGATGAGTGAGCACGGAGCCAGTGCCTTCCTCAAATTGATGGGTATCTAAGCCAGGGACTTAACCAGCATATGTAACCGACCCAAGGGATTACACAAAACAAAATCCAGGTGCAAGGCTGATCGTGAGCTAGACTGCCCCCCCTCCCCTATTACAATCTACACTTACAATCATCTCCATGTACTCATTGGCCACACCGTCCAGTTCCAGTTCGCCCAGCAGCACATCAGCGCGCCATCGCTTTTCTTCGATCTCGACTCCACCCCCAGGCTGAGCATTTACATTTTGCTGCAGCTGCTGTGCTCTGTTGGCATTGGAAGCCGCTGGCCCTCCTTGACTAAGTCTCGCTTTGGGTCTGACTGTACCTCGTCGACCGCCCCGCATTTGATTGGTCTGAGTGTACGATTTGGTGACGGCCCCCGTTGTGCTGGCTGTATCACACAGGATTCTGTTCAGGTAATGCTTCATAAAAGGGACACCGATTTCGGCAGCATTTCCAACGAACATTCGAGCCAGGAGAAGGACCGCGATCAGCTCAGTTACTTCCGACATGCATCTGAGTGAAAGAGCGTGTGTGCTATGTACGATTTCTGCGACCATTTACTTACCCTGTAGCCTCGCACAGTTCCGATCTCCAATCTAAAGCAGGCAAGGAACAGTTCTAGCACCTATTTTTGGTAGTTCTTCAAGCTTAAAGGCCATCCATAACGGTCGACTGCAAAAAATCTCAATATTTTTACCCCCTCCCCTCTGACCGCATGCCGGCCACTTCTCGGCACCCCTTCAAAAATGGTCGACCACTTCGACCATACTCCCTTCCCAGTTTTGTGAAATTCATCTTATCTTTCTTCAGCTTGAAATAATGCCTTCTCTTTCGAAGCCAAATCTTTTTGATTCATGGAACGGATTTTTATTTCGTTGAACCCTCCACAAACTTTTCACACAATTTTTCCCCATATTTTTTTAAAGAATTTTGTGGGTTGGGCCCCACGCCGCCCAAGTTCCCCCGCGGGACTTTCAGCCCGTTTTTGGCCTTTAGCCAGTAGTTATGATGTGATAAGCGGGGCCATGAGGCGACCAGTTGTCACGGCAGGCCCCTCTATGGATTGTGGGACGTTTCCCCCACTTGGTCGATTCCCCAACTAAGACCATTCCCCCACTGTGTCGTTTCCCCCACTACGCCTGGTGGGGGAAACGACTCACTGAGACATGCAACGTTTCCTCGCTGAGATGATTCCCCCACCATGTCGTTTCCCCTCACCATCAGGTTTGAGAAACTGCGGCTATTCAAATTTTGAGCCTTTGTACGTATGGAAATAGGTACTCATCCACAAATCTTCATAGCTTGTCCTAGACGACATGAAATACGCCTCAAACACTCCACGATTTTGTTTGATCATCGTTCGACTGCCTTGCTCCAAAAGCCATGTTGTGATAGCGGCGTAAACTTGCTTCACGTTTGCTCCTTGGACCACGCTCGCCTTGTTCAAGGACAAAGAAGACGAGCCTTTAATATATCGTGAATGAGAAAACTACTTTGCCAAAATCTGCAGCTGTCATACTGGTGAATTCACCCAAGCCCCACTGCCTAAATTTATGTCTTCTGTTTTTTCCCCGATTCTCAGTGAGGTAGTTCTACTTTTGGATTTAAACCATGTCCTAATTGGCACAGAAAACCTGGTCTGGTCTTACATACATTCGTACTGGCAGCGTAAGTTGGGAGCCTGCAATAATAATTCTGAAATAAGTTGGGAGTTCAAAAAGTTTGTAGCCTGAATACCTTGCACGTTGAGCTGCAGCACCAAACTTGTACTTTACACTGCCCCTCAACCTAAAAGCCAACCCTATCATCCTGCCACACACGTGCTGCCTTTTGCGACCCAAGTCGTACCTACCTGCATATCAAGACAAAATAATGGGGGGGGGGGGGGGAAACGAAACGGTGGGGGAATCGTCACAGTGGGGGAAACGACCAAGTGGGGGAATCGTCACGGGGCCCCTCTACGCGTCTCCACTATGTAGGAGCACCTCCACACGAGGGCCTCCTATGCCAGCACCTGCGTCCCATGATGATACTGGGACCTTCCCGACTGGTGTTCGATGACCATTTTCCGTATTCTTCACCCGTTGGGCGTCCGCCACTTTTCAGTACCAGGGAAGTCGTCCAGGCGTGCAAGGGAAGCGACGGACTTACTCAATCGCCGTCGAAAACTGGTTTCCACTCTGAGAAGGGGCCTACTAAACTACCGTCCTCAGTCGGAACAGAACTGGGGCCTGCAGCCACGATTGCTGGCTTAAGCAATGCGGCACCAGCGCCTTAACTTAACCAATTGAGCCACAGCGTCCCAACTTTTCCCTTTCGGATGCCATTCCAGTTGGTAATAAAATCCTGATGGACCGAAATTCCATTTTCGAGAATTAACGACCGAAGAGAACAGAAGACAATAAGTTTTGCTGGCTTGGGCGCGCACAACTACTGAAAGGTGTTTTTGTCATAAAAAATTCAAAAACTTGCTGCGGTCGACCGTCGGCCTCCTACCCTGGCGCAGCTGACTACTTTTTACTGACACCCTCATCCTAGGCTGCGGTCGACCTTTCTGGATGGCCCCTTTGGATTTACCTAAATCCAATGGTGTTCGCACAGTGCGCCCCTTGACCCAGGCCGCATATGCGATAGGTACAAAGTCGTTCAGCAATTCGAATATAAAAACTTTCCACAAGAAGCTGGACAACCATTCACTCTGTGTGCGCGGACATTCTAGCGATGTCACTTTCTCGGCCACCCAATTGTACATGGCGTCGAAAATGACCACAGTGATGAAGATCAGGCCGTGCACCAGCCATCGAGCCACTTCCACATTCTCATGCACTCCAGCCTTTTTCAGGGCACCGTATAGAGCAATGCGTGCTATGACTAGTGCTGCTAGTGCGCACGCAACTGCCAGCAGCATCAGGAGAGTGACCGTCGTCGAGGCTGCTTTCCAACGGAACCTGGAAATGAAAAGTTGAAGACGAGGCCCTACAGAATGCTTGAAACGAGGTTAGCTCAGACCTATACAAGCCAATGCCCTCGATAAACGTGTGGGCGAATTACATGCTGCAAATTCTGAAAGCGTACCTCAGCATGGGTGGTACATATGGCTCGACCTGCCTAGTAACTGGATTAGGTCTGTTCATAGGCGCTCGATGCTCGTATTCTGGCCTAATAACGATGTCTTCCTGTTCCACCTCGTATACGTCCCATTCAAACGACAGCTCTGCTTCTCGTTGTTTCCTAAAATGACCACTCATCTACGCCTCTTCCATAGTCGGGCTTACGTTCTCATGCTACCATTTTTTGAGGAATATTGTGGCCCATACGATGGTCACGAAGGCCACGATGACAGTGGCTTCATTGTCCATCCAGTTGGCCACAGCTGCCTTTTTGCAATGTTGATTGTATTGTAGGAATTCGCAAGCTGGTGGTTGACACGAGGGACACAGGTACAAAGTCCCTGGCGGACCCGTTTGGTTACAGATTTCGTTGATCATTCCATCATCGATTGGATAGAACACCCCGAAGATAAAAGCACATATTCCAACGATTGCAGGGAAGACAAGCATTTTGGTATAGAAACCAAGGAAAGCTAAGAAAATAAGAAAACAAGACATTTGTGACACTGTCACAAAGTAGCACAGATGATGACTCACCAAAATAGAAGGCAATTTTCTCTCCGTAGTAGCTAAACGAGATACAGATTCATTTTGCACATGGTCATTGAGACAGATTGCAATAATCATGGCTATTTTTCGCTTACCTTCTGACCAGATCCAATGGCTGCTTCTTGAACGTCGCTTTCCAATTTGCCCATGTATGACGCAGTACCTTTCGTTGTGGCCATTCAGAAATCGGGGCAGCGGTCCGATCGCTGGCGTCCACGTCGCCGGCATCGTGAAGAGGATAGGCGGCATCATATATACCCATATGCAGGAGTAGTTCGATGCCTCGTCTTTTCTCATCATCAGGATCATTCCTGACCTTCTGCATAATTTCCCACACCATCTCCATTCGTTGGGTCGGGGTAAAAAAAGTACTCTGATCAGTGACATCGAATCGATCCAATTTCTTCCTTCGAAATAGCCAGGTGACTCGTTTCGGTTCGGCTTTCATTTTTGACTCACCACGTCTCAATGTGGCCGTGCCTGGTCGAAAAAGTCGAGAGCCTAAGGGAGAGGACTTTGCCATTTCTGTGAATTTCTCTTTTATCAGTCCGTAAAATCTGATCGCAGGGTCCCTTATCCTATCTATGATTTGGGGTTGAGTATCTTCTTGCTGCACGAACGTATCTTTCAACTTCAACGGCATCTTCATCTTTAGCAGCTCCGCCTGCTTGCACACGACAGCCCACGGGGCGTGCACTTTGGTAAATATGGTCATACGACCGTCTTCTTCCTTTCTCACATCTTCTTCTAGTTCCAATCCCTCAGCCACCAAATTACTCTCGAAAAATAACCGTAGCTTTTCTCTTTCGATCACGGATCGTGTTGATTCGCCGCCGAGATGCGGTAGTTCTATCCTTTTTAGTACATTCGGGTTTGGAGTATTCGATTGATCAGTCTCTTTCGGTTCGGCAATTTCGCTCGGTTCGTCGTCTTTTTCAAACACCAAAACAAAATCGATTCGTCGTTTCCCATCATCGAAGAAAACGCTGCCTGGTTTTGGCTGCACAATTTGTGGTTGATTTGGAGCGGCTGATGCCGGTTTTGAGCTGGCCGGACTAAGGGTTACATTGACTTGGGGCACAGGTTCGGTCATGGTTTTTACGAAGCACGCGGGGAAGCTGTACCTGAGGATATCAGATCACGGAGGAAAGGGCTATTTTCGAGAGTCGACGATGCAGCTGACTCAGGGAAGCGAGACGAGCACAAGTCGGCCAAAACGGGGACTCGCAAGTCACAGTATGAATACGAATGGGCGAAGCGTGTGGTGATCGAAGTCGGTTACCAGGCGTTGTATTGTGGGCTGGCACTGATCAGAAGGCAGCTATGACGTTAAGCCTTTACGACTTCCGGTCCCTTTCCACCCCGCCGACTTGCGCTTTTCTTTGAATCGAAAATTTTCCAAAGCTTCTCGTCTTGGCCCACGTATTCAGTGTTGCCAAGCTACACTCGTAATACATCGCCCACAGAGAAAATAAAGCTAATAAATTTGACTTTTTAATCTTACCTATAGCTAAGATCAGGCAATTTCTAGTCGCCTAAATAGACACCATAAAAAATATGACGCTCGACCGAGCGGATACCGATTGTGGCGAAAGGTGCATTAGGAAAATTATCGCGCCAGGCCGTGACCTGTTTGGTTACTGCCAACCAAGCTTCGCTCCAAATTCTGCCAACTAAGTGACGTCTGGATCAGTTGCACTCGACTTATTCACTTCCGAATCGGAGATTCGTGCCAGAGCACGGATCTGATCACAATCGAGCACTCGCAACGGGGTTTCGCGCATTGTGTCAACTCGAGCACTTACGGCGGCGGGGGAAAAGTCAATACAGTCTGCAACAGAGGGGAAAATTGCGCTTGAATAGAGTAAGCATGAAACGAAGTTTGAGGCAGGAGAAAATGCTTTTTGACGAATATAGAAAATGCGACTTGCTAGGCTGTTCTTTATGGGTGAATGGCGCATGCAGATCTGTTAGACCAGCAGAAGGAGTGACTTTGGGACTTAAGGGCATATCTTTAAATTTGCTTAGATTAGATGCTTTGTCTGGTCTGATGGGTCTATATGCCAGGTTTCGTTATCATATGTACAATGGAGGAGGATATTAGCCTCGATTGACCAGTCCGATTCCGTCTAATGCAAACATTTATCGCAAGTAACCGCGTAGTCAATACCCACGAACCACAAATGCTTACAATCAGCACAAATGACAGCAGATAATAGATGTCGATGTACAACTTGGCTTGTTTCCGACCGTAGTACATAAGTCAAGAAGCCGCCTCTGCTCTAAGCAGTTACTAAGCGACCTAGTCAGATTCGAGTAAACAGGGACAATGGCATTGCGAGCCGACGTTCATAGCGTGGACAACGGACGTAAGTACCTATGATGACGTACATTTCCTCACTTCAGGATCCAAAATATGGAGGTGACAACGAGGTCATTTGAGCAAATTGAGCAGAGGAGGCGTACCCTTTACGTAGTTCTCTAGGCTCTATAGCTCAGGACGATCAATTCTACGTGTGGCGATAAGGAGGACCAGTTGGCACTGCGGAGGGCACAAAAACATAACTTAATAATGCACCTTACGGAGCAATCGTCCTGTCAATGGTGCTCGAGGGAATGACTCTCTGTACAATAGAATCAAATGAGAGCAGGCCTACAAATTCCTTGTTTAAACTATTCTTCAGTGAGCACAAATAAGGGTAGTCAAAGTTTTGCTCTTGCCAAAAGCTGATAGTAGGACACTAATACTCAGCAACATACTTGACTGTCTGCTTTCTTCCTCTGTCATCAGGAAATTCGTGAATTATGCCAGACACTGATAATCTCCTACCTCATCAGAGAAAGCGATTTTTTTTCAGAGAAAGGGATGAAGACGATAAAAAAACAGACCGAATTCATTGAGAACAAACCCAGCACACCTTAGTACCCGTAGGACATGTTCCTGCCTGCCCCAGCCTGTTCCTGCCTGTTATCTTTTTTAAAATTTTTGCGGGCCGAAGCCCGTTTCGCTTATAGCCGGTAGTCAAACCTTATAAGCAAGGCTGTGCGGGGACCGGCACACACAGCAGCGTCCCTCTGCGTGTCTCCACTAGGAGCACCTCCACGCGAGGGCATCCTGGACAGGACACCGACTTCCTCTGACGATGGCGGGTGGGCTGTGAACCTCGTCGGTGTTCGACAGCCAAGGCTGTCTCCTCGTTTGGCTTCCTCGGAGCCTCGACGGTCCTGGGTGAGTCACCCACGGCCTGGCGTTCAAGGTCAGCGAGGGCTTATGGCTCGCAAACCGATCTCCATCACCGGGGATCGAACCCGGGACGAGTCCAGCCACCCGCTCTCAAGAGACAAATGCTGAACCGCCTGCACCACCGCGGCCGCTCCTGCCTGTTATTGATGATTGTTTTCGTACGAAGGTTTAATGGGATATGGCACCTGGTGGTAAAGCCAAAGCGCTGATTGCGACCTTGTGTGGTGGAACATGGCTGGAAAGAAGCAGCTCACAATCTGCTCTGACGGTTAGCTGAAATGTGAGTGTTCCTTGTCTGTCATTGAGCTAGCAATGTTAGACACTGCTTTAATAGCTAGTCGCAAGCACGGGTTTGAAAAATTATGAGGAACCCTCTTGGACACCTTTACTTTGAACTTACGATTTTTCACGAGCCCTAAAGCAGAATATACAGGGTAACTAAAGTAACTACTCATGTACGTACGGTATTCTAGACGGCGAATTCAAATCCCAACATCTTGGCTATTTTGTTCGTAGCACCCTACAGTATACTGGCTCTAGCAGTCTGCACTACTCGCCTTGCTTGTATATTTTGGAGATTTTTACACGTGCCCTTTGACTTTCCAAAAAAATTTTAGCCCGACATGAAAATTACTTTGCCAAAATTATGCACTGTAACATGAAAAATTCAAAAAGTGTCACCCAAACCAAGCGCTTTGGAAAAAGAAAATACAACAGTACATAAAAACCTACCTCAAAAATCGATACTCAAAAACAGAGGCACGCAAAATGGAGAGCATCAACATTTTTGTTCAAAGCTTTTCAACGATGGCTTTGAAAGTATTTTAGCGCCACTACTTTCCACACCTCGACACTGTGTTTTATCAAAATTCGATCAGTAAATTCATCGAGTTTGCTTCCCTGACGATCCACCAAGAAAGTCGTCAATCTAAACACAATATTCCCCGTTCAGATGTGGTCAAAGTTTAATAGACGATCACTCACGCTTGCTCTGCGAAGTCCCCCCTTCGCAACATGCCATCGATGGCACTGTTACAACCGGGCTGTATGTTCAAGAGTAAAAATTCGGTCAGTTCCAAAGCGAATTGCAACACGTCCGTTCCGTGTAGGCTCCGCTCAAATTCAGTACGCTCATCAACGCTTAAAGGCTTCTTGATCGGCTTTCCACTTCGCTGAACGGATCCTAAAGCAGACAATACCCGATGCCATAAGACTGAATAAGCGCGGCATAGTGCATACCTCGACATTCTCCATCAATTGGAATTTAATCATGAAAGCCGTCAACTGCCACAATTCGACCAAGTTACCAACACTATATGACTTCAATGTCTGAAAAAGGACCTCCGAAAACTAAACAAGATTGGGAAAGTGAATGCATGTCTACAGCAGCAGAAGTGTTTAAATCAACACACCATGGGCAAATGGGGTCGCTACACTTGCAAAGAAATTCGCAGTCACTACTACAGTATTTACTCAAGCATCTCGACAGAGATTTCACTAATGTTTCCTTCCAAAAAAAGGCGAAGGCTTTCAAATTCCTTCTGTTAGTCGCCCAGGCCAGCATCGACCGATCCACCGATCCGCAGATCCGAGGGGTGGATCGGTTCCCGATCCGATCCAACTGCTGGATTGGCAACTAATATTTTTCGCGCTTAATCTGCTGGGAAATGATAACATGTGACAAACTATAACGGAAAAATCCCGTTTTTCCTCTCAAATCAGTGTTTAATCACGCTATAGGTGGTGCTTAGCTCTCCGATATCCTTAGGAGTGGTTACAGAGAGTGACAGCGAGGAACCATGGCAGGTTGGTGAGGACGCAGTGCCAAGCACGTCAATCTCATCTATCTTCTAGTTTTTGAAGCGGCTCGGCTGGATCGGGTCGGGATCCAGGCCTAGGGTCGGATCGGTCGATGCCGGCACCCAGGTCCATTTCGTGAACGGCTCTTACAGTATTATCAGCCCGCGCACTTACAGGAAGTTTTGAAATCGTATAAACATTTCGTGTATAATGAATGCGTTCACACTCGAGTGAGCATATAGTAACTGCTAATAGTGATGGTAGTAACGCATAAACGCATGTCACAGATTTTTGAGTCAACATCCAATATTTCTTGTGGTTCTTGTGGTATACTGTGCTCAGGCATTCAGGTCCAGGGATTGTCTATAAAGAGAGGGCATTGTCTATTTCTAAAAAGCACGATTAATTTTTAAAAATCTTTTCCAAAGAATGCCGATCAATACTGACTCAATTTAGAACATTTAAAAAGGACCCCAGAAAATTCCTACAGAGGCCCACTTTCTGCATGTCCCTTGTGATACACAGCTTTGTGCGAGACATGAAGGGCATGTGGGGCATGAAAACAAAGCAGCAAAACTAGAGGGCAACAAGTGACGGACTTCAAGAGAACAAGACAGCAAAACAGCACGACGACAGCAAATCGTCCTCACAGCAAGTCTCCTAGAAAGTAAGACGACTTACCGTTTGCTGCTTTGGAGCTAGCTTCAAACGCACCAAGAAAGCGTCCTAAGAAAGACGTTCGATATCGTTTTTATCCAAAGCTGAAGAGAAGCGAATCATCAGTTCCAAACAGCCCAACAATTCTTTTGCATTCGACATATTTCGACGAAGCAACGCCATCATATCACGTTTTTGTGTCGGTAACAAATCATTCTGTAAACGAGCACGTCACAAAGCTGGCCGATTACCAAAAACAGTGCTTATCACTCCATAGTTTCGTAGACGTCCTAAACATTCCAGCATCAACGCCTCCTTCCCTCGCATCAGTGGAAACTGAAAAGACATCCAAATTAGGGTCTGATCTGCGTGCGCAACACACATAGCAATACCCCGCTCAGAATCAATTCCTAGATTACAGTACTGTCACAGGCTCTAAGCAAACATACACTATGCCATCTTATTCCTTACCAATGGGCGTATGCGAGTAGCAGAATCCAAAACGAAGCGCCGGATACGATATTGCAACAAGTCAAGGTCGAATTGCACCGCTCCTCGAACTCCGTCATAGACTCGATGCCACATAAGCAGTTCAGCTCCATCCCGAGAAACATCAAAATTGATCACTTGCCCTGGGGTCAACGACTCGTAATTGATATCAGAGGTTCTGAAACCAGAACAGACCGTAAAGAGTGTATTAATCAGCATATTCGCATGCCTTACTTTCTATCTTCCACCCCCTGTGCATTAGACGCAGCTTCTAAAATATCATTCTGGCAACCAACTAAGCGGCGAATCAAATCGCAGCTATATGATCCGTTTTCTGAAGGCAACGGCAAAATCGATACCAGAGGCGCTTGATCAAAATTCCCACCGTGCTTTTGCAACAAGGCGCCATATCTACCAGGAAACAGAGTACGAAGAGCATCGAAAAAGGCGTTGATCAATATCCGATACTCGTTAGCAGTGTCATCTAGAGAAAAGCCATTTTTCAAAGTGCCTGTACTTAAAATAGCATCTTCATACAGTCAAATATTTCCAGAAACTCTCGAATAGTACGCTTCTGAGCAAACCAAATCGAAATACACCCGTGAAAATGGGAGGCCAATCGGTGATGAAGTTCGCGAATAGGCATCAAGTGGCGTAAGGCGCTCAAATTCGACATCTAAAAAACCAAGAAACACATACGCAGGTACTTTGTTTTGACAAGGCTACCTTACCACTCACATTAATCAGGAATAGATGCAACAATTTCAAACGATCTTTCTCCTTCGCGTCGCACGATTCCAAGAGACTAAAAGCTTGATCCATCACAGCTTGAAAGGTGAAGGGCGGGCGATAATGCCAGAGACACTCCGATTCTTGGTCAACCGAAACACCATCTTGGAACACAATTCGCCAAAATGAATTTTCTACAAAAACTCTACAGTAATTTAAATTCGGATTGGCAAGAAAGCTTTTCTCTTACTCGCATCATCCGTTATGGCTTGCCTGGCATCGTCAATCACCGCCTGCCAGTTCTACAATGTGATTTCCTGTTTCTCAGGGCCAGCAAAACCTGATGGATCTTACCTGGCTAATTGGACGCAACAAGCGTTTCGCAAACGCTTCTTCCCAACCCGCACGTTGTTCTTGCGTAGTAAGATTAAGTTTCCCCCTCATTTCCTCTGAAACATGAACGTTAAGTAGCATTCTTCTATAAGCCACTTACTTCTTACTTCTTTTTTCCATCCATTGACGCAGAATTTGATGCATGAGCAGAAAAGCATCATCCATGCTGCAGGCAAATGAATGCGCCAAGATCGTGATGTCACGTTCCAAATGGGCCACCTAAAACTGCACGACCGCGCCCTCGTCGACACGTGGATTCATCAGCTCACCGACAGCCTGTAATAACCGATCATGTATACAACTAAACTTCGGTAATGCACAGCGGCTTACCCTTGCTCCATTCACCATAGCGCTGCTAATCATCGAAGCATGCAGGAAGCAGCGAATCAATAAGACTTCCGTTTTCGATAGAGAGCGTTGCCCGACCGGTTCGAACGAGCCCGCAGCACCAAGGATGTGGCCAAAGCGAAGTTCGTCAAAAAAAAATCTAAAGTAAAATCCATTAGGGATCTCAAAAGACAGCAAGAGGCAAAATGTTTACTTCTCCACTCTGATGTTCCTATCGTGCGCCTTACGGAAAGCCTGTCCACCGATCAAGGCACTGCACGTCGGACAACGATGATCTACCTTTTCGCCCTCTCTGTTTTACCCTTCACCGGATTTCCACAGTCCTCGATCGCATAGCGATGACCATTGGGGCAGGCTAAGAAACACGTAATCAGGAGATAAGATAGATACATGTGAAGGGACTGGGAAATGCTTACACCACACTTGATGGGATTTCGTCGGATCAAGAGCAACCTGTGCCCGCAAATTATCGTCCATCGTCGGAAACAGTCTGAAGAGAAGATTAATTCAAAATTCAAGCAAACCAGCTTTATCTTTTAGCCCCATCCAAACAGATATCTTCGATTTGCCAAATATTAACTGCAGTAGGGGACCCCCAGAAACGCTTCGGTACCTTACAGAAACCAATTCAAGTTCTCACCAGGCATTCGTGCGGTCGACTCAACAAATCTTTGAAAAATTCCGCGACGTCGCCGTTTGGTAGAGACATTAGAATCGATGTGGTATGCCAAACCAACAGTGACAACTCGCCCGTCACCACAGTGTTCAACTGACTGCAAAGCAGGGCTGGAGGAGGTAAGCTTGGTCATTTTTTGCACCCGTACTTGCTTTTATAAGCGACCATGCTTTTCAGATGCTGTCTGCTATCTGTCCACAGTGCTTCAAACTCAATGGGGCGTCACGATCAAAACCCGAGCAGCCAAGCAAGGTGTGAGGAGAAGAATGGATCTCAATAGGCAGACCGCAAAAATAGAATCCTCCTCCAGTCCCCGTCGACCAAGTGGCGTCTAGGAGAAAGTCGCGATCGCTAGTGTGGCATCTAGTGATCTCGATCATGTCAACCTGCGTTGTGTATTCGTCCTGTATAAGTCATGTTGATATCGACCGAATCTAGGTCCGTTTGGTGCCTATGAAAAGGCTGGTTATGGGAGCGAGGAGAAAAACATGCCATTCTCGTAACTTTGCTGAGTGGTGATTAAAGTCTACGTGGAAGGTGGCGAGTCACTAAGTCAAAAATCGAGTATGGACCCGGGTTGCAGTCATTGGCTATCAAGTACACCCAGACCGCGAACAATAGGCACATTCGATTCAATTCCGATCTCGAGCGCTAATGGAAGCACGGCCACGCCACAAATCAGCATAACCAATGCAAGCATACGAAAGTGAATGTCTCATATACAGTACAGGTATGTTCAAAGATTGCAGAATTAATCGTGCACACTATTCTCATTGCGTTCGTCCTTAACCTCCAAATATGGTGCTATCAGCCAATGCGGGATAAGGTCTCGCGTGCACTGTTTTAATGGGCATTGTTGTTTGAGTGCAGTGTAAAGTGGGCTCATTGTCGGTGAGGAAGCTGGGAATTTAAAATTTGTGACCCTAGATGTTGTACTCACATATTCCTTGGTATGGGGTAATAATATTCAGACATTTTGTTCGCTAATTCCCTCAAAAAACCCATTTACAATTCACATGTTCATGTACTTTTTGATGGCACATTTATTGCCGAAAAAATCGAAATTTGTTGTCGCGTTGGCCATAAATGTATTCACTGATTAATTTCTACTAATATGCAACCGATCTCGATAAAATTTGATCTGCACATCCATTGTACTTAGCACTCACTGCAGACAACTTTAAATTTTCTCAGAATCGCCTGATTATCGAGAAGTAAAGTCAAATACAAAATAAGCAGATTTGCAGTTATTTATGCAACTGCACGGTTTTCTTCAGTGAAACTGAAAGGACCAGTGCAACTTTTTACGCTCTCTCATTTGAGTCTATCACCACTTGGACATGTTGAATAGTTACCGAGAAGATTGATGATTTGTATGACAAGGATACTGTATTTTGGGGACTTTACACTGCCCTCTCTATCCATTTACAGTACTCTCAGCGGGTATTGTCATTCTGATTGACTTGTCGTTCACGAATGAGATAGCATGAGTTTCGCGTGGCACTTGCCCATGTTCAGGGGGTCCGAGGTTCGCTTTGGTGTAAGCCCTGACCTCATAATGCATCTTGATCATCCCATGTGCTACTTCGTGACATGCGCCCACTTTCCAGGACATACTCGTAGTTGCTTTACTGGTCGCTTTTGGAATAGGTTCTCCGCTAAGGCAGCTTTGACAAATCTGACCCCCTCCCCCCATCGACCGAAGCGGCGTCTAGGAAGAACTCCTGTCCCCACTGTTTCAACTTCATTAGGGCGTCACAATTGAAACCCGAGCAGTGAAGCCGCGTGTGACGAGAAGAATGGATCTCGATAGTCAAATCGCAGAAATTGAATCCTCCTCCAATCCCCGCGACCAAGTGGCGTCTAGGAAAAAGTCGCGGTCGCCAGTGTGACATCTAGTGATCTCGATCATGACCACCTGCGTGCTGTATCTGTGCTTTATTGGTCATTTTGATGTTGCCCTTGTCCGTGCCCGTTTGGTGCCTACGAGAAGGCTTGGTTATGGGAGCGAGGAGAAAAGAATGCCATGCGCGTAACGTTGCCGAGTGGTGATGATCACGATGCCATGCCACAGCTCATATGCTACTGCGAACCCAAGGAAGGCTAAACATGATATGAGGCAAGCGATAGAGCCGAGGGGGGGGGGGGGGGGGGGCGCCGCCAAGTTTTTGCAAAATCAGGCTGTAGCAGACGCATTTTTTTATTATTATTTGAATAGACTAGCAGGAAAACCTTTTTCGAAGCCAGAAATCACACTCTGCCACTCTGGCTTTTGTGAACGACAAGTAAATCGTAATGACCTGAGAGCGCGCTTACTTGTATACAGACAGAGAGGGCAGTGTAAATTCCCCGAAAGATACAGTATCCTTGTGAGACAAATCATTAATTTTCTCGATAAATATATAAGCTATTCCAGTGGCGATAGGCTCAAATTTAAGACCGTTAAAAGTTGCACAGGTCCTCTCAGTCTCATCGAAAAAAACTGTATTGTTGCATAAATAACAGCGGATCTGCTTGTTTTGCATTTGACTTTACTTCTCGATAATCAGGCTATTCTGAGAAAATTCAAATTGTTTTGCAGAGAGTGCTGGGCACAGCGCATAGCCAGATCAAATTTTATCAAGATCGGTTGCATATTAGTGGAAATGAATCAGTGAATACATTTATGGCCAACGCTACAACAAATTTGGATTTTTTCGATAGAAAATGTGTCATGAATCAAAAGTACGTTAATATGTGAATTGTAAATGGGTTCTTTGGGGGACTATTAGGGGGACAAAATGTCTGAATATTACTACCCTATAGCAAGGAATGTGTGAATACAGCATCCAGGGTCACAAGTTTCATATTTCCCACTTCCTCTCCGACATTATACCCACTTTACACCGCAGTCAAACAATGCCCATTAAAACAGCGCATCCCGGACTGGCTGATAGCATTACATATGGTGGTTGAGGATGAATGCAATGATAATAATGTGTGTGAATAATTCTACAGTATATGTGGCATTCATTTTAGTATGCTTGCATTGGTCTCTTGCATGCTGATTCGTGGCGTTGCTGTGCTTCTATTAGCGCTCTACATCGGGATTGAATCAGATGTGCTTATTGTTCGCAGTCTGGGTGTACTTGATAGCCAATGACTGCAACCTGGGTGTACATGCTCGATTCTGATTTAGTGACTCGCTCAGTGTGTACTGTCAGTACCCTGTATTACTACTGGTGTCCCTAGACGTTGCTGTGATACCGGCAACCTCCTCTGTGTTTTGCCTACTGTCGTGCTTCCAATTTTCCATAATTAGTAATGCTGATGGAAGAACTACCAAAGTTGAATCCAGCGCAGCTAGCAAGTGTGACTGCTCTCTCGCTTTTTTGAATTACCTGCTTGCAAAGGATGCTCACGAAACAATGCAATAGGAGCAAGTGTGATTTCAAATAATCATACAATACAGTATGCTGCATCAATAGTGCACCAAAGTGTGCTCATGTTATAATCGCTCACAAACCTACGCCTTCCTACCCGTTTGAATGTAACCCATGCAGCTCAAACAGAAATGCCCCAGTGTAAGTGATCATACCGACATCATTATCCTACATGCAACGGATGTTTTGTTTCTAGCTGCTAGACATGATCAGTTTGCAGTACTCGTACAGCCATACAGTAAGCATGCGCAGCCATTCAATCAAATCAAAATTTGAGATAGTGATACTGAATTGAGCACTCATTGATTGATTGAAATCAAAAGACTTTAAACAAGACTTCGGAAGGTCGCTGAATAGTATCATCAAACAACAACCCGGTTTTTGGCGCTTTCCACTGGAGTATACTATAAATCGATTCTCTTACCCTCACCTGTATTCCCACCACCTTCCGACGCTTTAATGCTATCGTCAATTTCTGCATAAAGCAATGATCCCATGGCCCCAGTCGCTCCGACTCCAATTCTCGATGATATTGTCACACATCGACACGAACGTGTCGGCGTAAAATCAAGCTGGCGTAAAACTTGGCATGAATGGATTCAGCGTGAGTTTTATGCAGCGGTCCCAGATATCAACTGCTTTTGGCGCACGCTGCTGCAAGCAGTGAAGGGTGATCAGTTCCACTGTTCCATGTGGCAAACTCATGCACCTGTGTCATAGAAAGGGTAAGCACAAGTTATACTTACTGTAATGAACTAAGTACGGCTGATTAATCAGAGTACAGCACCAGGCACCAGACGATCAGAGCACACACGGTTCGCAGCAGACCATTGCGCCTCTGGACTTATCGTGAGTGCGGGTCCTGCAGCTTTCGTACCCGTAGCAATTGTGGGAACAACTGGACTGCTCCACTGGCAAAGTAATCCAAGTGTCAGGTCCTTCAAGGCTGTTCTATAAGGACGTAACATACTTAGGGTTACCAGCCCCCTCACACACGAATTAGTCAAATACAAAGTAGTGAAAATGCGCCTTTGGACGAGGTCAACACGATCGATGGATGCGAATTTTGCCACGTGGTAAGTGGTGTGGAACAAGATGGGAAATAGCATGTCGGCGATCAGAAAGTATAAAATTTCCTTGTTTTGTCTCACCACATTCTTCTGTGTAGACCCGACAACCTGGTGCTTGAAAAGCCTCTTGTAGATCTTATAATTGCAGTAGATCATGGTCCCGTCGCAAAAGGTTAGCAGGGGAACCACGATCACTGTCCAATAGAGCACAGTCCACCCGACGGCGCTATGTTTGACCACGATGCAGCAGTGCATGTTGTCCTCATCGAACCCCGTCTTGCCACTCACAGTGAAAATTAACGGAATGGCTGTAGCAAACATCCAACTAGCGCCGGCCATTAGAGCTATGTTCCTCCCTGTGTAAATTCGATCGTAGTGTTGCTTGTGGTATAGAGAAATGTACCTATTCAGCGCTAGCATAGGTGGGAACAAGAACTCCAAAATGGCCGTTGTAAACGTGAATAATGCCAGCCATCTGCACGCCGCTATTTCGATGGTTTCCCGGTACAAAATGTATTGGGTTTGGCCGAATACAAACGACACGCAAAAGAGGAGATCAGCAATGGACAAATTCGCGACCATAAAGTGCACGTTATTCTTGCGCAGGTCAGTGCACAGAGTGAGCAGAATGGGCAACAAATTCAAAACAATGCCACACGAACCGAAACTACCAAAGAGAATGATTGTATGCACACGCTCTCTCCATTCCTCCACGCTCACGATCAGCATGGGAGCTGACAAGTTGACTGAAGAACCCACATCCATGTTTCTGATTCATCCAACAGCTGAGAAGAGGAGTCGCAGTCGCGAGTTCGCTCGTTGTGTACTGATGACACTTATCTTCGACTAGTCTTATAAATGGCTGTCGATATATTGCCGTAAAAGCAAGCATCCGACGTGACGGACATTAGTTTGAAGAAACAAGCAGCGCTAATAAGGACATTGGGTGCTTGATACAGTCCCATATGGTCACCCAATTAATGCAGTTGGTTGCGTGGGTAGCTGTTGCTGTGATTTATGCGCGTAGACACCTCTGTCCTCTGCCGAGATAATCGCCTAGCCCCAGAACAGAGAAGCAGAATTGATTTATCTACTCCTTTCCACCCGTGGGATTACTCGACGTGGCGATGGGCTAGTCGAAGTTTTCAGTGCTTAGAAGCAAATCCGGCCATCGTGGAAACTTGAGGAGATCTGTTGTGCGCAATCCCTGTTCGATCAACACGGAAGTTCGAGCCTTAGCAAGCACAACATCGTCAGTGCACGGTGTTTCAAGGAGTATTTTTCAGAAAAAGATGTTTGTCGCTTTTGCAGGCAACTTCCATCAAGGTCGTAAAAAAAGGTGAAATTAGTTCCCCTGAAGGCATCTAAGCCAAAAAAGATTTGATGATAATACAAGTGCGAAGGGTGTGGATATCTCATTAGCTCAGTCCTCGTATCGTTCCATAAGCTCATGGTCAAGAACGCTAGATTAAGCCACAAATATGATGAATTATTGTACTGTGAAGGACTAATTCCTGACAATAAGATGACTAATGCAATCCCGTCCACATTCTGGCGCCCTGGACTTTTTGTTTATGGAATTTCGTTTCAGCAGGGGGGTCCTTTTATTTACAACTGGCCAGTTGTAAGCGAAGCCTTCTAATTGCACGGGCATCGCACAGCCATTCGGAGAATCTCTTCGAGTTCGTAGACAGCTGGCTTGCCACTGACTGATTGACTGACTGACTCCACTGTACCAAAAAGACTTAGCAGTCCATCTCAAGTGGCACAGAGCACAGGTTAGTACGTTAAAACAAGTACAATTCCAAAGTGCAAAATTATCAACTCGTCAAAAGTGTAACTTTAAAACAAATGATTTATATTTGTCAAACGAACTGGTTACAGTATCGTATGGCATTGCGTTCCACATCGGAATCGTTGAGTATTCAAAACTCTGTTTAAATGATTCTATACGTGGCCGTTCAAGTTCCAAGTGATGAGGTTCGTGGAGACGAACACTGCTATGACGATCTATCATGTCGGTATGATTAAAATTTGCATTTGGGTTATACGCGTGGCCATTATAGTATCGATAAAACTGCAGTAGCTTCTGATGCCTACGATGGTCGGATAGTAGTGGCAATTTCAACTGCAGTAAAGCTTCTTCGTATTCAATATTCCACTTGTTCAATATGGACCGAGCAGCAAATTTTTGAGAGCTTTCCAATGCCTTAATGGACTGTTTCGAGATCGGATCCCAAGAAACGCATCCATAGTCCAACTGGGGCCGAACACATTGAAGATAGACCACTCTAAGGACGCTGGATGCGAATTTCCCGAATTTTCTTCTGAGCGCACCAATCATTTGGCGAGCTTTGCTAAAAATTTGCTGACAGTGTTGATTAAATTGCATATCGCGGTCAAGTTGGACACCCAAATATTTTACGCTGTCGGTAACCTGCATTTGATCGCCCATGACTGTGAGACATGGTTCGCATTGCAGATTACTGCGACCAAAATGAAAAGTACTGGCTTGAGTCTTTGGTGTGTTAAACTGGAGTCCAAGATCACTTATACTCGCCACAACAAAATCGATGTAAGGCTGGACCATCGAGCCGACCTCTCTAATAGACTTGAATGGGACTAATAGTGCTAAGTCATCGGCATACGCTTGTAACATAGCAGTTTGAGCTGTTCCAGAAGAAGGAATGTGATCCGAAAATTTTTACAGTACAGAGTTGATGAAAGCCACAAACAATATTGGAGCAAGAACTGATCCTTGCGGGACACCAGAAATGATTGGCGATCTTTGCGATGAGCTTGTACCAACTGAGACGAACTGCGATCTCCCGCTAAGATATGATGACACTAAGATATGATGACAGCCAACGCAACAACTTTGGACATAATTTGTGGTCGGCTTCTAATAATTTAGTGTGACTAACTTTATCAAAGGCTTTCCTGATGTCGAAAAAAACGCCTGCAACTGATCGATATTCCGATCCATTTAGCCAAGTATGAATTGATTGTGTCAAGCGAACTAAAGCACCAGTCGTCGAGAATCTTTTCCGGAAACCATGCTGATTGTGGGATAATTTTAATTTGGGGCGAAGCAGAGACAGTACGTGCTGTTCCAAAATTTTTGACATAATAGGTAGCAGCGAATTGGGCGATAATTTGTAACTGACGTTCGCTCCCCTGGTTTTGGTATGGGCACCACTTTAGCAATCTTCCAAACTGCGGGAAAACAGTCTTCTTTCAGTGATCGGTTTATCAATGCTGTCAACGCTGGAGTGATTGATTGTGCGATATTCTTCAGAATCGGCACAGTTAAGCCGTCAAGACCTGGGGTGCCTCGACTGGTGGCAAAGGCGGGGTGCATACTACGGAACTAACTACTCGTGCACTTCAGATTTAATCTTAACACTTCGACGTTACCGACTGACAATGAGACACCTAAACGATCAGGAATCAGTTTTCAAACGGACATCAGCTGTGAGAAACCAGAACTCCAAACCAGCCTCAGATATTCAGCGACCCTGAAAAGTTGCGTCTGGCGCACTTGAAGAATTACTCTGATCCTGGAAAGCATGAGGAGCATAAGGAGTGCGGTGGAACATGCTGACAGTGTTACACGACCTACTCGTAGGCACGTCGATGGAACAAGTCTCAAACAGAACACAGTGGGCACGATCACAATCATCACGAGTAATCACGGATGGCTACTGGCGGTACTTTTCGTAAGGATCAACGCCTTTGTCGTAGTACTTCTCGAGAGTCTCGAAGACATCTTGGAAGCTCAGGCGAAGCGCGTAGTCGACGTTACAGCAAGCGACCATTAGCTCGTAGATCTTCTCGGGGACGCCTTCAGCTCGCTCCAAAGTGAATCGCCGTTCGACCTTCAACTCATCTCGCACCTGTTTCGCCGTCTTGCCTGAAACCGAATTCCGCGCTGGTCCAGGTCTTTACTAGACAGCCAACACAGCTCTAGCTTACCTTTGTGCGGGTCTTCTCCATGCGTGAATATTTCGTGTAGAAGAATGCCGTACGACCACACATCAGACGCGGCTAGAAGTGATATTTTAGGTTGAGGACGCGGCTAAAGTGATAATAAACACAACTTACATGAAAAGCGGAGTTCCCGAATCACTTCAGGCGCCGACCATTTCACCGCCAACTCCATCGCGCTCTCTGAAAAAAGAGCTGTGAGCGCGGTCTCGTAAGGAGTAAGCCTTGCACCTACTCTCTTTGACCTTGCGTCCCTTGTTGATCATTGTGGCCATGCCGAAGTCGGCGATCTTGACATTGATGACCGTGTCCTTGATCGTTTCGCCCAAGGTCTGATCGACCAGCACATTCCTCGCGGCCAAATCCCGATGAACGACCCTCTTCGATTCCAAGTATCGCATTCCGTCAGCCGCCTAAGAAAGATAATGCTGACAGCACAGTGGCTAGGAGGACTTTCAGTATGTATTGTACCTGAGTGGCGATCTCGACCAGCTTCGGTTCGACCAGCCATTCTTGCTTGGCATTCCGATCTTTCAAGAACTTCTTCAGGGAACCGTCCTTGACGAACTCGGTGACTATCCAGTACGGTTCGTCCGTGCTCACGATGCCGTGCAGCTTGACCAATCTTTCGTGCAGGAGATTCTTCATGGCGACTGCTTCCTTTAGAAAATCGGCACGCGCGTTTTTGAGACCGGGTTTCAGCTCTAAAAAGGATGAGTAACGAGCGAAGTACTTTAAACTGCACAGTATACCTTTGATGGCGACTTCGAGCGTGATCTTCTCAGTCGGTTTCCAGATTCCTAGAATCCAGTTCATTTAACGAGACTATGATACAATACAGCGACCAAAACACCTACCTTTGCGCACGGTTCCGAAGTTCCCCTTGCCAAGAACGTCGCCGACGATCTGGATCTGCGCCCTCGGTATCTCGCGCCAGTTCTTCTGCACGTCTGCCGGTAGTGCGATTCGGTCTGGTTCGTGCTTGGGGGCGGGGACCGACAGTTTGCAGCATATCGTTTCAGAATGTTCTAGAAAGCAGACATTCGATCGGACAGCGCAGACACTTTAGCGCCCGATCAACTTACTCTGGAACCAAGCGATCAGCTCTGGTATCGACGAGAACTTTCCTTTGGCCATGTGGTACCGCACGCCACCAGGTTCCATGCTCGTTTTCACGCGGTAATGCCTGGCTCCATTGTTGAACGCGACCGACACACCAAAGTTCAAGCCTGGAAAGTACTTGACTTTGCTTAGCCACGCCTTTAAAAATCCCGCTTACCATCGCGGGTCTTCCGACCGCGCACCATGAATGTGCCATCCGGGAAGCCGCCTAGATATTTTTCGGCCTGATCACGCTTCACTTCCGGGAAGTACCACCTAAAGGCGAAGGCTCAAGGATGGACAGGCACTTAGAAGATAGGGTGCTTACTTTTCTGTCTCCAACGATCCAACTTCGGCCAACCAAGCGCGCGGCGCGTATCCCACTCCTCGGCCGGGCTTCGAGACCAGCACCCACTCGGCGCCCCTGGGAGATTCAGAAGGAAAAATAAAATCCTGTATACAGACACGACAGACACGACTTACATGCCCATGTCCTTCTCTTTTTTCAGTACTTCGCCTTTGGTCAAATTGACTTCGGAGTTACTGCCCGCCTTGTAGTCCCACAACGCCACGAACTCGACTAAACAAACAAAATATGATAGGCAGTTCCAAAAAACCTTCGTGTGGCTACCTGGCCGATTTTCTTCCTCGCTTGACTTGCGTTTCGCCGACTTCTTCTCCCCTCCGCTTTCCCCTTTTCGACTCTGCGCTCCCTTTTCGTTCTCATGCGAGCAACAGCAGCCCATTTCAGAGGCGTCGGAATGACGACCACTTGCAGACCTCGACCAACTGCGCAATGACCTCTGTTGCCTGCGAAATGCATCATCAGCGTACATTGTAAAGTAAATTAGGTGATTTCTGAGGGCGACTTTCCCAACTGTACTGTGCAATACACTAGTTGGTGGTTGGGGGAGGGAGGGGAAATGGTCTTGGCGATTATTCATTTTTGGCAGCTTGCCATAAGCGCATTAACTATTACGAGCTCATCGAAGGAGGCTGTCATCCAAGCTCTAACTGGACAAATATTCAAAAATTTGCCGCAAAATCAGTGTGCAAACAACAGTCAGAAAAGAAAGTAAAACTTATCAAGACCACTCAATTTTACGATGCCCACAGGGATGACAGGAGACAAATCGACGAGCTGATCAATGAGTGTTCAATTCAGTATCAGGATCTAAAATTTTTTTGATTGAATCAGGCGCACTTGGTTACTGTGCAAGTACTGCAAACTGATCATGTACCTATATGTATTAGCCAAGAACAAGGCCAAGTGTGTCGCTAAAGAGGTCAAATATACAGAGATGTCTCTGTAAGCGTTCTTACCGCTTCTCTTACAATGAATATTCTTGTGTGTTTTCATAACATTTCTCGTGAGAAGCCTACTGTACAGGATTTTCTTGCAAGTAAACTCAACAGACTTCTCCGCAGGCTCCAAAGACTTGCCTGCCGAAGGCGCGTCTAGCGGCAAATAACCATGAAGTTCCATGTCCGAGGGTTTGTTTATCTACATAGATCTTCGCACTCTACCTGCACCTGCGCCAGCGCCTGCCATGTGACTGATGTCGATGTTTCGTTGTAGTGTAAAAGTTTGTCAAATTCAAATTCAAGTGATAAAATCACTTTCTGACACACTGGCATTCAAGTTAAAAACGATATTCTCATCAGAATCAACTGGTCTTTCTAAACTATTCACTTCAAGTATTCTTATTCATGCTTCTTATCAATGACCTTCTCATTTCCCCCCAAGGCGACACATAATGTTCGTTCAGCTCGCATCTCTTTACGAACTCTTGCCCCTTGTTCATGATCCACTGATTAGCAACCAATTTCGTACCGCTTATGATCGGGCACCCGGCATGTAGCGTGTAGTAATCCCCATCGCCACGTGATCTTAGATTATACCAAAATAGGCCATCGTTCTAAAAGTGATTTCAGGACAGTCTGCGGCATAACATGACTTTGTGCGGCCATACTTTGGTCGGCTTCACTACCAAATTGGCGAAGGGGAAAACAGTTCCACCTCCAGCTGCAGGTTCCAGTAACTACAAAAGGCCACAGCTAGCGGTGATATGAGGGGAATGCGGAAAAGGAAACGCACGTAGAACATGAATGTCGCCATACGCCAGCTCGGGAAATCAGGGGTATCTGTGCTGCCAAATCTCTAAATGATTTCAAGCTGCGTGATTACAAAATATTCGTGTACAGTAAGCTTACTTACAGCGCTAAAATCGTAGTGAGGTCTGTAATGACCACCTACGCCATACATACTCAGCTGCAAGTAACTAGGTGAATGAAAGGTCATGTAGACATGGCGATCCTAGCACATACTTGAAGACCTTCAGAATATCGGAGAGTTAGTTTAGTCACATCGCTGACACGTTTTTGCAAGTTCGCTACGACTTGATGGTCGCTTGCGAACACCCATGTCCTGTAATATTTAATAGCGTTAGTTTTATTTTTCGTTACCTATGTGAGAAAGGCTGTAGCTAGTCATTAATATGCTATAGTCGCTGTCACACAAGAATTCCAACCTCGGATAATTTCAACTTGAATATTTGCAACTTCGCCTAATAGCAACTCTTTTTTCACCAAAAAGCGAATTTTGCTGCGCTTAATTGCAATTTTCATTTTTCCTGCAACAAGTTTAGATGAATTTCGTCCAGAAATTCGGGACTTGGCTTATTCTAGCAGAAGGATAGAGGGCGAGGCAGACAAACATAAGAGGGACAACCGTTTACCATGCCGGCTCAACGCACTGACCAACATGGTAAAGATGACCTCAACTGCACGCATAAGTGCACTGACGGCCAGACGCTACAAAGCGCAGGAGGAATCATAGCAAATCAAGAATCATTCTGCATAGATCCAGTGCAGCATATGCTGCGTGGAAGAACTACAGAGTTTTCAAAGCAGATTGCTGACTATTTTTAGCTGCAAGTGCTGGGCGAGAATTCCGCTTTATCTACTTATTAGTCAATCGATAAAACTGACGTTGTTATGAGCCACTGATATAATAAGCATTTGTGGGAGCTTAAAAATTTCTGGTGTCTGTCTAAGAAAACTTCGCGTAATTGGAACGTTTTTCGAAAAATGCTTTTGAACCTCGCATAATTGCGAAATCGGATAATTGCAACTTTTTTGGGTCCTAAGCGGTAGCAATTATCCGAGGTCGACTGAACACGATCCAAGATAATGATGGTTTCCACGTTTCCTATCTCATATCTTCCTCCTGTCAGAAGTAAGTGCGCAAGGCTGATAATGAAGAAAGGGAACAAAGAAAAAAATATGCCTCTAGAAACATGGCCAGAACTTACACGAAACTGTCTCTAATTGTCGTATCCAACTTCGCAACGCCATTTGCGTCGCCTACACCTGCTCTGGACACCTGCTTTGATAAAACGCCTATATGGAAGGTCAATTTACCTAAAGTGTACACTAGCTCTTACTTTGTTCTGATCGCTTATGAATCGCCGCAATACTTCAATTTCCGGATCGCTGATTATCTGATGAAACTTGAGAAGTAGGGGCTTATGATGTAAAATCTCAACTTTTGTAGGCGCCAATAAAAGGTAAGGAGAAGTACGATCGTAGTGACAGGTGTAGGACGAATTGGCGGGCAGAACCTAAGAACTGTGCATTAAATACAGTATGCTTTAGCGGTTTGATAGCCCCAGGTACGGCTCAAAAGCACTCACGTGAAACCAGTTTTAGCATCACTTTAAAACAGAGACCGGGTCAACAGCATAGTCTAGATATACCTTGTTTTGATATTCTCTCCTGCATAGCATTTCGTATCTTGGTTGTTCCAAGCTCTGATGCTTGTCCAAGCGAATATTCTTAATAGGTGGCAGGTTTTCGAATTCAACTGTTGCCTCATCTGCTGCCTCGTTCAAAATGGTTTTGAAAGCAGGGTACTTTTTCACAACCTGGTCAACCTTCTTTTGATCTACTATGTCTTCGAATAGTCGAGCAACCTGTCTCGCCCCTAGTCTATTAGCTGTACTAGCTTGGCTCAGTGACAAGGCAAATAAAGGGTAAATTTCATAGCCCTCTACACTTGGTGGAGTTTCCTCAGAAGATCGGGTTAGGGCTTCTCCAAGCCATTTTATTGCATGGAAGTGGTCATTGTTGTCAAAGGCGATGCGACCAATATCGAGGCAATTTTTAGCTGAAAATGAGAATGATCGGCAGCCATCAGGTGTCCATAAATTGATCGAGTCCATTGCTGGACAAAATTTACCACTTAGACTTCCAGATATGGCTAGACCGGGTACTGAACCAGATGCGATATCGGTGGATTCCAGCTGATACACGTCTTGTACGCGAAATATTGCGTTGACCACGTCAGACACGTCATCTAGCTTTGGGACGGTGTAAGTCAAGCCTGAAAAAGGGATATGTTCAAATCTTGTGTAGACAGAAATGCCAAACTTTGTGAGCGCTCACTAGGTAAAGTTGTGGAATTCATTTTCCCATACAAGATTTTCCACTCGTCAATCAAACTTTGCATCGTCAGATACATCGCCAGAGGGTTGAATTCCAAGGTGCCCAGCGATTTCGACCTCTTTTCCAAATCTTTAGCATGCCTAAATGCCCTTTTCCTGATTGTGATTAAAGATCAGTCATATACTGGACCAGAATGAGCGAGGATGTACCTGCTTAGAATTTCCAGCTTCTTTGTTTCACTATGAATATATTCCCGCACTGCGTCAGCCATTGATGCTTCTATTTTGGCAATATATTTGGGATCAGTAGAGAAAAGTGAGCTGACAACTCCGAAGAGCAAAAATAATAACCGACCGGTCAGCATCATGCGCCCGGGTTTTCTATTTATCTACGCTAGTTGTTCTCTAGGCAACGCAAGGATAAAATAAATGCTGTCAGGCACTGGCCCCTATTTCCAATCACATCGTGGGTACTTCCTATACTGTACATTCTATTCGATATTCCGGCAAATATATGTTGTAGCACCAGCGATAAGAGCTGTTAGAGTATGCCACGTAGAGACGCGTCTACACAAGAACAGGAACAATCTTGTGCCAGTGCTTCAAAAAGTCTGTAATAAAGAATTCGGTAGCGTGATTCTAATCGGGATTCTAGCACCCTGCTGATGTGAACGCAAGTAGGTGGACTGACGATGAAGTACAAAAACTCGGCCGGTCTTTATCTTGGCTTTTCCAAAGCTCAAGTGATCTTGCTCACGAATGGTTCATAGAGCTATAGAAATGACCATGGAGCAGTAGGTACTGGTCTTGGAAAAAGAGAGCGTGATGGAGTAATACTGTAGTTTGAATTAGACCAAACCACAATTTCCCAATAACCCCATCACTCAATGACTCTGCATTCCGATGATGGTGCTCCCCGTAGGTATCGGAACGCAGAATCATTTTAAACTTCAGCTAGTCTCCTTTTTTAAACTGACTCGAAACATTCGAATGATAATTCTCCAAGGATGCTTTGTGGAGCCAGTTGGAGTCAGCACAATATGGGCTTCATTAGGTATTCTCAGGTCACAAATAATCCAAACGATGACCAACATGGAGGTATGGCCTATCGCGACCTCAACTTGTAGTTATACTGCAGTGCCCTAACTTCTGTAACAAAATGCTGGTAATCTATCGGTTGAGAAAACCGAAAGCTGCCTTCCGCTTACGCTAAACAAGCTAAACATGATTCACGCCCGCACAACTCCGATCCGATACTGACCTGGCGCACACTGTCTTGAAACTTTTGTATCCTCATCCGCTCTGTGTCCCGTTCACGTTTGGTCAGAATGAAAATGTCAAACTACGAAATACCGGGTTACATGTCGTCGTCGCATGTTACAAGGGATTAGCTTTGTCCTGATTGTGCGTGTTTGCCTGTCCAGTGTAACTGGCATCCTTCGATGATGGTGTCTCCTCGCAATTTGTACCGCCCGCCAAGGTGCTCTTGCACACGTAGGTAGATGCTTCCGCACCGAAGTATCACACCAGTGCAGCACCTTCTTTAAATGATGGTTTTTTGGTTCATGATAGGAAGGAAGAATGTACACCCACTTCGAAGACAGCGCAATGCACAAGAGCATGGATGATACCGTAATCAGCTGAGCTGCCCCTGTACACAGGATGTACAAGAGAAGAGCAAGTGTCACAAGCTCAAAAAGTTAAACTGCAATATTGAACTGCTCTACTGTAGTAGATGACACAAGATGACACGTACTATCGAAATCAAGTATTTTGATAACTACCAGATAGATTTCGATGATGTTTGGATATTTGTGATCAGTGTGCTCGGCCAAATTGATTGTTGGAAAGAATGTACTACTTTACAATTTTCAATGTCATGGGTATTGTAAAGGGAACATGTCCCATAATAAAGCAGCCTGTCCCATAATAAAGCAGCCTCGTGGTCGACCAATCATCTTGTAATCGTTTGAAAAGTTGGTCTTTTCAGGGACATCGCGCCTCGGAACTGCTTGGCATGCAAGGTGGGCAACTGGACAGTCGTGAAGATCGCCGACTTTGGCCTGTCGAGGATGGCCCGGACCACTAACCTCGCCACCAAGCGGAAGCTGTCTATCTTGTTCAAAAACTGCACACTCTGCTTTTCAGATGTACAAGGGTCGCAATCCATACCAGCAATACTTCAACAGCAAGACGATAGACGTGCGCGCGTGATGAGCACCTGCACGAAGGGAAGAGGGTCGACCCGCCGCGTAAAATGCCTTTCGAGCTGGCCGAGATCGCCAAGGCGTGAATGTCGAAGAACGCCAGCCGACTAGCCATTGACGTCGTCGACATGCTCCAGAAATACGTCGCCACGTACCACGGCCGTTAGTGATCGAGTAATAAGCCTTGTCGCGTTCTGATCATGTGCTGTGCCCTGGGAGTGCATGATGATGGATGTGCTGAAGAAGACGAATGAGCTGAACCAACTTGAACGCAGAAATAGCTGAAGGTGCCTTGAACCCCTTGATCATGCATTTTTTAAAATGCGTGGCAAACAGTAGCAACGTGATGGCTCCAATGGGAATGGCAACCGAGAGAGACATGCCTCCTCGACTCTCAGAGCTTGGCATGGCACTGAACATGATAAAGCATGCTTACGATTAGTGTGTTTTTACTAGCAGCGCATCAAGATTACCCAAATCAACTGTCGTCGTCCTTGCATTATGTGGCAAAACTGTACTAGCAATTGCCTTTGCCTATAGCCGGTGTCTCACGTCAAAGTAACCGGAAGAGTTTGACATGGGCAAAGTCCTATGTCAAGGTCGGTTACATTGACATATGCCAATCTAGCCGGGGTCATGTAAAATATCCGGGAATAATTTTGGTTGTTGCAAAATATTTTAGACCTGATATTTCTTTCGAACAAGCACCTTCTTTGTCAACGAAGACACAGACCGCACAGTACATATAGAGATGTAGATATGTAGATATTCAAACATGGAGGAACAAGGGTTAGAAAATTTGGAGCGAATTCTAAATGCCTAAATGGTATCGATTTCCTGTCTTCTTGATCTGATCGCAAAATATCGCGCGTATCACGCTGCGGAAGAAGCAGTTGCCATCTCAACGGATACTTGCAGTTGTCTTTGGGAGAGAATCCATGACGGATCGTGTTTGGCTCTTGACTATTCTTATGATACTGTTGCTTTTGATACCGAACTCTTTCGACTTCTTGCGCATGCAGACGACTGATACCCATATGCTGTCAAAATAGCTTCCTTGCTACCTACCGAGCTTCTCACACATGTAACATTCGAATTCATTGCGAAATTCTTTACAGCAGAATGCTCAAAATTGCTAGACTATCCTGGACTGTAGACACTGTCTCAGCGCAAGTACCTACAGCATACATTATGAAAACCCTTTCTGTTCTCGTGCTCAGTTTCATGAAACGGCCCAACCAAGTCGGCAAAACCATCGGTATTCTAATTCTGACGCAACTCGTATTGGATGCAGTACATCTGGACATGGGCGATTATTTGGATTGGCTAGTTGGCATCAGCGATCTTCTCCTTTCGAGTTTCCTGCACACCTTTACCTGAATCTTTCAGATGATTAGCCAAAAATTCATGAAATGAAACTGGGAAAGGTAGTACATGTGGTTTGATGCGCCTTCGGAGCAGGCCAGTCCAGGCTGACAAAAGGTGATCAAGAAAGATCCTGCCCTGGCTGGTCACATGTACTCGCGGTTTTAGGGTTGACAAGTAGACCATAACAACTAGCCTCATTTATTTCACCAGCATGCGGAAGGTGTCTGTTAGAAATTTCTCACATCTGCAGCTCTTGTATAGTGGATATTTCAGAGGCTGTGTTGAGAAAAATGTTATTATACTTGCAGGACAGGTCTCTTTTTTTAATTGCGCAATCTCCTACTCATGCTGGAGTTTTCATGACTGTGCAGTTTCGTAAGACCTTCTAGCAGCAGTGGGGCACAACGAAATTCAGACACTGGGATGTTTTGCGTGCCTGGCGCTTTTGACCCAATGCATGGAATTTATAAGTGCTCATAAATATTACTTTCAAGTGAAGATGAATTTGGTGACTCATCTAAAGGATGGAATTTGGGTCTGCAGAGGAATTCGGTGAGCACTGGTGTTCTCCTGCTGCGGATGTTCTCCACATATCCTCAGATTATCCAGCAGTCAGCCGAAGCAAAATAGGGCAAGCAGCCTAGGTAACACATCCTCGGAATGTTGAGCACAGAAGTGTATAGTGGCAGATAATATTTCAGTATACATGCAGGAAAACTTTTTTCTCTCGTTCAGTCCCTGTTGGGGCATATTTTAAAAACAGTGTTTAGAGTTTTAGCTCTTTGTCGTGAGCCAGTGAGTTGTGAGGTTCTGTCGTCTGCTAGATTGCCTGAGAACTGGGATATGCAACTTCAGGCAGGAAAATTGTAATAACAACTATTTGAAGCCGAGTGAATTCTTTTCTTATAACTGCTCATGAGATTTGGCTCTGTCTCATGATTTATACATGAGGAAATGATCTATTTCTTGCGTGTATACGCGTGGATCTGTCGATGTGTCCACGCTAGCCTTTGCTCACACTGCTTTTGGATCGCAAGCGCGTTGTCTTTCTGTTGCCTCGTGTCGGTGAGGAGTCGATAGGACAGGATAATCTTCTTTTCCTGATTTATATTACCTTAGCAGTGGATAACCCAGTGTTTCATTATTGTATATGTAACTTGTTAGGTACAGCGCCCAGTGCCCAGTGAGCTCTGGGGCTCAAAGCTAAAACGCTGTAATTTCATAAACTTGTAATCGGGTCCATAATAAAGCATTTGGAAGTCGTGAAACAAGCTCCCTCCAAAGTCCCTAAGCCATTATGGTTTGCAGGAAAGTTTTACTTAAGTACCTACCTGCGAGATTTATACGCCTGGTCAGCAGAAGCCACCCAGCTAGATCTACAGTAGCTACCCATTCTTGAGGCCCTGAGATTTTTGGAGAGTTAAACGACTGTGCACCTTTTGGGGTCTATTGCCAATAGCTGAAGGGATCATCACCCTGGCGCCAGACGCTGTATTGCAAGATTCGCATATCCTTGGCATTCAGAGATAGCAAGTGGACATTCGAACAGAAAATATTTGATACGAATGGGAAATGATGGCTCAGTCCCCATTTATTGCGCATTCCCTGATGTCTGGATAGGCAATGCGAAATAAGGTGCCGGACTTGCTCCTTGTGCTTGATTTTATCGCGATCACGAAAGCATCAAGCAGAAGCATGCAAGATGCGCTGCTTCTGGAACAATACCTTGGTGCATCAGCATCGCTCAGAGTAGCATCTGGCATGGCCGGTGACATAAATAAGGCTAGTTGCTATGGTCTACTTGTCAACCCTAAAACCGCGAGTACATGTGACCAGCCAGAGCCAGGCAGGATCTTTCTTGATCACCTTTTGTCAGCCTGAACTGGCCTGCTCCGAAGGCGCATCAAACCACATGTAGTACCTTTCCCAGTTTCATTTCATGAATTTTTTGCTAATTTCACTCCTTTTTCAGTCCTTTTCTCCACCCACCTAATATACCCCCTCGAGGACTGGCCGCGTTAGAGCACATGCAATCGTGAGTGCAAGTAGAACATTCTACAAAATTTGCTTCTACGCATGCGCAAGAGATTAATATCAGTGGCCATTGTTGTGTCTCGACAACCATGACGAGTCTCCCACTAAATCTCTCTCTCTGGCTTAGCTAAGGTTAGGCACTCGTTTGCACGTGTCTGAGGACTAGTACTTCTGGGAAATATAACCTTTCCTTCAGACTGCGATGCACTGTAGACTGAGTTCAGCAAACATTAGGTCAGTTCTGTATGTCATGAGGATCCCTTTTATTTCAGTCTCATTGACTTCCAACATGTTGGGCCGGTAAATCATTTTGTGTAAAATGTGTCCCTTTACCCTCGAGTGCGCATAAGCGTTTGGTGATGTGGAAAAACATGAACATGAACATGATGTGCCCAAGGCAAATTTGATGGTGAGTGACAGCCAGTATTCAAATAACCAAAGTTTATAAAATATGTTGCAGCATTACCTCTAGTCAATTTTTTCACGCTCCCATTCACGGCATAACATTTTAACCTCGTTTTCAGTGCATCCTTTATCCTTAATTATAACCTGCATTTTCGCCGTTTAATTGCCAAGTTCTTTAATAACAATGCGAAGGAAGAACGCTTTTTTGAAACATATCGCTCCTTTTAAAAGCGTGGCAACTTTTGTGGCGGTCAAAAATGATTTTTTTTTTAGCTTGATTTTTATTCCCCCTATTAAAATGTTGTTCGATGCTGCTACGTAGTCTTGTGAGTCTCATGCTTTTACTTCCTTTACGCAAATATCCATGTCAAAGTATCCCTCTCGGTTACATTGACATGAGGATGGTTTGACATGCGCCACCGGCCAGCAGTCAAAACGTTTGCACAATTTGCACGTTACATGGATACCGTCATGTTTTTGAGACAGCTGTGCTAATTTCAAAACCAACTTGGCCAAACCAAAACCGAATCGACCAAATCGTCATTTTGCGAGGGTTTGTTCTGCCTGCTTTTCTGCACTTCTTTCTCCATATCGTCTGGTCTGTATTTTTCAAACAATTTTTATGAGCTGAAACCCGTTTTGCGAACAGCCAGCCAATATTCAAACCGTAAAAGCTCGGCTGTGCTGGTACCAGCACACAGCAGCGTCCCTCTGCATGTCTCCACTAAGAGCACCTTCACACGAGGGCATCCTGAACTGTACACTGACTCGGATAGTGGCGGGTGGACCCTTTTTTTCTGGGGGGGGTGGGCTTTGGGGGGGGGGGCCCAGCGCTCCCCTGCGTGTCCCCCTGGGCCCCCCGCGAGGGCATCCTGGACAGGACTCCGACTTCCTCGGACGATGGCGGGCGGGCTATGAACCCTGTCGGTGTTCGACAGCCGAGACTGTCTACTCGTTTGGCTTCCGTCTCTCCACTCGGACCATCTTGACGGTACTGGGTGAGTCATTCACGGTCAGGTGTGCAGTCAGAGTGGGTTTATGGTTCGCAAACCGACCTCCATCACCGGGAATCGAACCCGGGACGAGTCTAGCCACTAGCTCCCAAGCAATACGGAGAGACGAATGCCGAACCGCGCTGCACCACCGCGGCCGTTTGACACATGAAGTTGTAAGAGAGTGACTATCACATTGTGCGTTAGCCGCGCTAGATTCATTCGCTATCAGCTCCCTGGTACCTCTATAGTATACTTGTCATTCGAAGTTCCCATCTTGAGTGAGCACTTTCTGGCCACAACAAGTAGGTATCCAGCGCTCTGTTTTGGTAGGTGGCGCCACAAGCGGCAAGCAGACAGTTGGCGCATATTCATAAGGTGTTATGCCCCGTCCCACTTGCTACCCTGGCTATACAAGGCTACAGGATTTGAAATGGATCCCAGCAAGGGATATTAGTAGGGACAAGTGAAGATTTATTGTGGGTTTTCGCATACTGTATTTAAAAACATCTGAGTTGGGTGGTGCTGGTTTGAAATTTAGACATTGAAATTAGGTCCTCTCACAAATACTGTAGGTCCTGTGCCAGGGCCCCTCAAAATCGACAAAGCCACAGGCTTACAAAAGTGCGTACTGTCTGTAATATGTGCGATGCCCTGCAACCGCACCAAACCTCAGGTGGACACAGAAAAATTGCCTACACCTAGGCTAGCGCATTCGATTTTGTTACTCTCAAACCCAACGAGTTTTCCATGAATGCAAATGTAGAGTCTTTCAGGACCAGCTCGACCACAGTCAGAAAATGCGCGTGACCCCACGTTATAACCTGTTTTCTTTGAGAATATACACGCCCTCCACGTTACAGCATAGGCCGGGTGTACATTCCCAAAAAAACAGATTGTATAATCGTAAGCAGGACTACTTTTGGAGAATCCATGCAGGTGCTTTTCATCAAAACACTAGGCCAAGAGCCATGACTTTACAAGTGAGCCACAGAGTTGCATGGGACTAGAACCTGTGCGCTTTGCGTGGGTCATGACAACATAAGTGCAGCGAGAGCAGGAAGCTTTAGCTAGTATTGCGTGATGACAGCGAGTCTGTCATTCCATGCATTCTTGCAATGCAATGCAAGTAGGGTGGAAGAGTGAAAAGTTTTTCGAACTGAATGAAGGAGACGGGGAGGCCAGGCGGCGCTAAGTGGATGAGGGGGGCGCCAGGAGGCGGCCAGAAATCACGTTTTATATCGTCGGCGCAAGCTTGTTGATCGAACAACGTCCACATCGTCCATCAAAAAAGACGAGGCCAAGATTTTGTGTTTAGCGGGAGGTCTATGGCTTTGCTCGTCTTCGTATTCGCTGACGGAACGACGGCGGCGGCGGCGGCGCTGGGCTGATGGTGGGCGATGATGTTGTTGGCGCCCCGCGGATTCGCACGAGCGGATGTCTTTTAGACCGGGCCCCAATATTCCTTCCTCGCTTTGGTCTAGATTCTGTGACGCCGCTGAGTCTGCCCTTTCGACATTCCCACACCGGTCCACGTGTGCGAATCGGTTTATTGCTACTGCCTCTCGCTACCTGAGCGCGCGCACTCTCGTCGACCCGTGCCCTGGCCTTAGGATAGAATTACATGGAAAGTGTGTTGAGCAAAATTAATTGCCACGCGCGCTGGCCAATCGACCCCAGCCAATTCTATTTGCCATCTTCAAATTAAAAGCCAACCAAGCCGGCAAAAAGCCGAGCCAATTTTTTTAAATTCTGCTCCTCCTACTTGCCCCTAAGAAGAATAAGATGCCGGCGTTCAGAGAACTTGAAACTGTGTCTTCATCGAAGGCGGACGGCAGTGACTGCTATTGGATACGTTTCACTGAACAAGCAACCAACCAGTTGCGCAATCAGACTTCGTGCTCACGTCGACCAAGTCAACGAATGTCGAACGCTGACGAAATGGATTCGCCCTGCTATTCCCATTCGCATTATCGATCGAGCCGTCACAAATCGATCAAATCCCATCGATACATCCATAGCCAGCATTCCAGCCCTTCCTCAGCGACGAGTCAATTGAAGTGGCGATGCGGGAGACATCACTGGATTTGCAATATACTCGATTCGAATACCTTTCTTTTACTCGCATTCCTGATCACATCGATCACGATGTCTGGAAATGGCCGATTGGGTGCAGTGGCAGCACCAGTCAACTCCACTACCGAAAGCACGTTGGACGTGTTGCGCGATCAGCCGGGGGTAAGTCCTCTTGCTTTTTCTGGTAACCAAAAAATGGCCCGTGATTTCATGGGGGGGGGGGCCTTGCATCTATAAGAGAGGTTTTTGCTTCCAAATGGAAGCCCATAGAAACGAGTTCAGCGAGAGGGAAACATCGACTTAGAACAGGACCGATTTTTCTCACCTTTTACAATGTTTGCTTAGTTTTTCTTTCGTATTTACGCAAGATTGTTGGGCAAGTGGAAGGCATGTGGGTCTTTTATTCTCGTTCTATGGTGTGTTTGAGAAATGGCTATAATCCCACCCAAAGCGTCTTTGGCCGAGTTGAAAAATGAGACCCCGCCGTGTTTGGCATGCGATCTCAATTGAATGTTGGCCTAGAGATTGATGGAGGTGTCGAAAGTGCAGCTTCTATCTAGGAATTGGCCAATGCGCAAGAATCCTATTTCTTCAATAAAAAAACCCAAACCATTTGAGAAGGGCGTGTGGGGCGTTTACAGTTTATGCCGTGTGGCAATCTCGTTCGTCACCCATCGAGATAATGACCATGATCGGGTTGGCTGTGGCCAGTGCGCCTATTCCTTGTTTGGTCATAATAATGGTGGCCCATCTTTGATCGGTGTTTTGTCCGTGGCTGGCGTAGACTCGCAGGTGTGTTTGTTGGCCGAAGCCTATTTCTATTATGCCTCGATTTTTTTCCTCGTTTTGCACTTTTCATCCGCATTCACTGCTTGTCTCGCTGTCTCCCCCTTTTTCCAAGTGTATCTATTGAAATGGTGGGAAACGAGGTACGACCTCGCCTATTAGGTATGCGGCGATACTTGAAACGTGCGATGCAGGTGTCGAGAGGAATGAGGCCTGAAGTGGCCCAAACAGAGCGAGCATGCGAAGCCCATTTTGTACACTTTCCGCCTTGTGTTTGGCCAATGGGCACGGCGTATAAGCCAGCTTGTGTACAAGACGAGAGCAGACTGTTCGGGCTAACGATCGAAATCGCGGTGGTATGCACATTCCAGACATAGACACCACAGGCCAGTTGGTTCGATTTCGAAACCAACCCACTCCACACTGCACACCAGTCTTGCGGAACGACTCAATACCAACAATCGAATTCAATAGACGATCCGCGACATACGCTGAGAATAAAAGCACAATTTTTACAGGAACTAGCCAGCAAGGAGAATCGTATTTTCCTTTTCCAGAATAAAGTCAGTTTTTTGGTGATTGCGAGCAGATTTTCGTTTTCGGCTGAATCCAAAGGGGAAAAAGGAGGTGTCATCAAATTTCACTTACGTTTAGTGAAGGCTATTGATGAATGAGTCATTGGCTAGGCTCAATCGAGCCAAGTTTGCTCAAGATTTGGCTTCTAGCTAGCAATAGGAAATGGCCAGGAAATTGAGTTTTGGGTCCAGATGTTTAGTCATCGCTTAAACTCGATCTTGCTACATTTTCAGTTTGGCAACTGTTTCTTAGTTCATGACACGACGAGGGACGATCTGACTCATTCGTCCCGCATTGCTGTTTTCCCAATCATAACCAAAGCTGCTTATCGCCGGACTTGGCGCTGTTTTGCTTTTTAAAGTGCACTCCGTCCGTCTGGGTAGTGTAGAGAGAAGGGAGGGGTGCATCGAAAATGAACTCGTGTTGGCTTATGAGTAAGATGCGCATCGAATGTAATTATGGGGGCGTATCTGGAAGCAAATCAGATGTTGATAAAGGGGGCGAGGTGAGTGACGAATGCATCTGGCGATAATAAGCTTGGCATTTGCGAAAAGTAAAAGCGATCGTAAAGGTCATGAAGGGAGAATGTTGCAATGTGAAATTTGTAAAAAAAACCTGGCAGACTGTGCAAAAGGATGTATCTGAAATAAAAAGCCGATCTAGTTAGTATAAGCAACCAGCAGTGGTCCTTGGAATAATGACTTTTTCTATTTCATAGTTTGGTCGTGTATAGAGACTCAACAATGGATAACTTTAGCAGGGCCCTGAGCATCTGCGGGTCCGCTGGGTAATGACTAAATCTCCGCCATCGTTTCAGATGTCGCCATTGGAGATCAGTGAACGAGCTCGTCGTTGCAGTAATATTACTCAATTGTCGTGTGCACCTGAAGAATTGGAAACGACCTCTGTGTGTGGATCGGATGGCCGAACATATAATAGCGTGTGTGATATCAAAAAAATGGCGTGTCATGGAAGTCCCGTGCAAGTAGTCGAGAAGGGTGAAAAGTGTCCGCGTAAGTGGGCTGAATGTGCAATCACGCTCTCAACGGGCCTTAGGGTCTTCCGCTTGGTCAGCAGGCAAGGCCCATCCGACCTTGTTATGAGTAGGGTTGGGTTCTGGCGGTCATGTCAGGAATGTAGGAATGGGTTGAGCGCCAGAAACTGAAAGGTCGAAAAGTTTTTTTTTTCAGCGAAAAAGAAATGTCTGCTTGAACGGTCATTTCAAAGGGAAATGGCAAAACGACGCAATCAAAGCGATGTTGTAATTCCAGAATGTGAAGCGGATGGTAGCTACTCTCCTGTTCAGGTCAGTTCCGCGTAAGACTTACACCAGCTATCCTTTCTCTGACGTGGCGTTATCATTGTTAGTGTCACAAGGAGACTGGTTTTTGTTGGTGCGTCAACAGTGAAGGCCGTCCCCAACCTAACTCTGCGGTCCAATTCAAACGTCCAGATTGTGTGCACCAAGGTAAGCTAGTTACCAGGGGATTTAGCCAGTGCATGTCGGAAATCTTGATTCATTGGCATTCTAGGTAAATTCTGGCGCCGATCGTCGCGGGGACGTCTCGGTATGAGGAGAAGAGGTACTATCGCTTGGGCTGATCTTTTCCTTCTCTTTACATGTTATACATTGTTGGTGTGCATCACTGGTCTGTGTCTTGCACTTGGCACCACAATTTCACTGCGCTGACCAGGTGTCTACAGTACACTACAAAGTGCATGCGAAAGTGGGGATAACTTCCGTGTCTGATGTTGGGGCATTTTAGCAATAGGATTCGGTTAAGCGCAGGCTTTCGCCCACCCTCTTTGCCGCCATGTTGGCCGCCGAGATTGGATCTTCGATGGCCGGGGCAGATGGCCGAGATAGCGGGCAAGAGAAAAACGATATCAGGGAGCTTGCTAGGCCAATAATTTTTTGCTTTGCGCGGATTTTTATCCTTGATAAATGACTAAACCAGGAGAAGATGCGTGTAAGCATACGAAAGCAAAGCGCACCGAAAAGCTGGCCTAGGGGTGATCTTACCGTTTTAGCTAACGGAAACGTACCCTAAAATGCTGAATGTTTGCTGCATTTGTTTTTTTGCTGCTGAATTGTTGCTTTGGTTTGGACTGTATGTTTAATACCATGTACAGACCTGAGAACTATTGCTGACATTGAAAACTAGATCAAATTCAAATGGTATAATGTCTATGACAACATGTTGACGGCACTGCTAGGATCTTCTATAAGCACATATTGACTGCATGAACTGCGCGCCTTGACCCCAGAGCATGTTCAAGGCGCGTTTTCTCTGTGCAAGTCCAGTCGAGTCCACACTCGTCCATTGTGACCATGACTAGCTTGCTTGTTTGGAGCAGTATTGTGGAGCGTGTGACCCTGTGCTAGTTATGTTCTGGTGACAATAATCACTTTTAGGCTGCAGTACGGCTGATCGATCTACCTTTAGTACCAACCTGATCAAAATTTTTCGAGCTGAGTACGAAAAAGATGCGAGGAATTGGCAAGCATCGTCTTCAAAGCAAGAAGGTAGGTTTGTTCGTGCAGATAACTCGCCGTCAGGCAGTCTGACTATCAGTCATTGTTACAGACACGAATTCCGGCTTAATAACGTCGAAAACTCGCCAAGTGATTGAATGGAAGTTCGATAAATTGGACACGAATCGTGATCGTGGCATCAGCCCTCGCGAATCGGCTGACTTACGACGAATGATTCGAGATCGTGTGCAGCCAAAGGCGTGTGCTCGTCGATTCGCCAAATACTGCGATTTGGATGGCGATAAACGAATCTCGCGATCCGAGTGGTCCTTGTGTCTGGGCGTCGATATAACCAGTGAGTGACTTGATCAGAGAATTGGCCAGGGTCGAGGAGGTGCAATGGGCAGTCTTGGGAGGCCCCTTATGCTTGGCCCGAGTGAGATCCTTAGCGGGCGATTCAAAAGTATTTGTCTGTTCGCAGGGTTAGCCACGGCGGCCATAAAAGGTAATTAATGGACGTGGGAAGGTTGTGTAAGGACGAAGATGTTGGGGGGGAAGACTTGGAGATGTGCCCGTCTGACCTCTTCTACGCTTGGCTGCGCTGCGCTGTGTCCTCGCTGCTTGTCCCTAGTGCTTCTCGTCCACTCGTCCCTTCTCTCCCGTCTACTGCCTTTCCCTAAAGCTAAACGGGGTCCCTTTCTCTTTTCCATCTATGTCAGTGTCGTTCCGTTTGTTTCAATCGCTGAATACGAGCGACGAAATGCAACGGCAAGAACTTCAACAACAGAGACTCGCTGCACACAGTGCTGGTGAGGGCGACGAAGAAGTTGAAGACGACGATCACGCAGAAGAGGACATGGAAGAAGTAACGACGACTCCCGAACCGAGGACCAGATTGAGGAATAATGGAGATGGCGGCGGACGGAAGCGTGGTGCTGGCGGAGGTGGTCAACGACAGTCGTCGCGTCTATCCTCCGGTCAGCTGACACAACGCCGTCACACCAGCAGTACGTGTCTGAATTTGGCTTGCCGCTTAGGAGCATGCGCAGATGGGATTCGTGTTATGATTATATGGTCATTCTGGGTTCGGTCGGGTGATGTTGGATCGGACTGACAATAAGTTCCCAGAGATATGGGTGAAATTGCGAATGTCTTTTTAGTGTTAAATAGCAAAGATGCATTGGTAAAAGTTAGCCGCGAGGTGGCATCTTCCGCACCATCGTCAGGATTCTCGTTCTTCTTGAACGTTAATACTCAAAAACCTGAAAAAGACGAAGTAGAAGGTAAGCGAGTGAGATTTGTGCCTAGAACATTGTACTCAACTTCTCGGAGTTTTTAGAAGCGGCTGACTGTCAGTCACAACGAAGACGAGCCCAAGAGCAGCACCAGTCGAACACCCAATCTGGCGTTTACATTCCAAACTGTCAAACCACTCCTGATTCGAATGGAGTGGTTGGACGATTGTTTGAACGAGTGCAATGCCACGAATTGGCTGGGTTTTGTTGGTGTGCCGATCCAGAGACGGGCAAACCAATACCGGGCACGCCACGAAGGTCGGAGAAACCAGATTGCTCGGTGACGTCACCGACCAGAAAGCCGGGGTTGGCACAAGGCGCCGAGGGAGAGATCAAGGGTCAGTAACGAGCCACAAGGCTCACTGCTGTACTTGTATGGCCTATTCTGTTTTAGGATGCACAGCGAGAAAAAGGGCGGACTTCCTTCGACGTCTACACGGAACATTGGTTAGCAGTATGATAGCTAGCGGACACGCCGACACGGAGGACATGTCCAGGGTGGAACGAGCTTTGCGATGGAAGTTTGATGAATTGGATAAGAATAAGAATAAGGTACTTGCCTCGGCTACCCTCATGCTGCAGACAGAGAAATGTTCTGTGTATCTCGTTTCAGATTCTGGAAAGAAAAGAATGGAAGCCGTATCGATTGGAGTTAAAAACCTGGAAAGGAATGAGGAAGTGTGGACGCAATTTTTTGCGCAGTTGTGACGCCAATGGCGATAAGCGTATAACCTTGGCTGAATGGTTGAATTGTGCTGGCAATTCACTAAGAGGTAAGCCGACATCTAGTGCGTCATACTGAGCTACCTGAATTATTCTTCCTCATTTAGCAGTCGCTTCGACGGCCAGACCGAACAACTGGCGTGGTCCTAACCCATTCATCACTGTTCTCGATCCTAACCAATAATCTTGAAGTTCGTTTTTGTGTTTTACATGTGAGGAAGTATTGTTTTTTGCATTTGGCCTGTAATCAGGAATGGTACAAAGGTTAGCGTGAAGTGCATGTAGGCGATGAAGGGGTTATGTGCTGGCAGCGATTCGGGTTACTTATGTACAAAGGATGAGCATGCGACACTTGGCTATTCTCCATGCAACCATGACATCACTGGACTGTCTCAGTGTTTATGCTCTATGTACACCTTATGGATATAGTAGTGCTGTATGTAGTTTAGTGTACTTTTGGTATGGGCACATTTTGTGATACGGTGACCGTTGGATGGTTGATGTGTAGTGTGGACGGTTGTTACGTTTGTGCTGTCCGTGTCTTGTTGGACCGTTTGTGTGTCGTCTGTAAAAGTTGATGCGTGGACTGATGACGAGTGTGAGTCCGTGACACAAGGGTTTGAGAGTTTGAGTCACGTCGACTTTTGAGCTCAAAGCAACCTCGTCAGAATGAGACCTTTTCTGTCAGCTTGTGCCCGTATAAGTCAGAAGGCAGGTCTTTTTTCATAATTTTTCTCTTGTCGATGTACTTTTCCAAGGCGACATTTACCATGAAAGGCCCGCTTAACGCCCTTGCCTTGACACAAAAGACCCTAATTCAATACTCTTAGGCGTAGCTTATCGACAGCACTCGACGCTTTGGCAGCCGTAAAAATACGTTGGACCATTATCTGAAAATATGGACTCCCGTTCGGGGAGGGCACTCGGCTATGTTGCAGCTTGGCCGAGAACCTGGTGACTGCCGCTCGGCCAGTTTCTACACTTGGCTAGTCTAATTATTAGCTTCATTGGAGACATGTTTTCAATAACTGAACAATTCATTGATGAATACACATCAGGTCGAGCAACTTGCTTCTTCTTGACGGCGCTATTCAAAGGGAATAAAATTAGAAATGTGCCAGTTCGCGTGCCCTGTTTGCTATGACTGGTTTGGAGGGTAGCTACAGTTGCTGTGCGGAGGGCGCGCTCGGACACCTTACCTATTGTATGTAGAGCTTGACTAACAATCTGAGCGGACTCCTTTCCAAAGGCAAACGGAATGGCTTCGTCGTGCTTTCCATTTCGACGTGGTAAAAGCAAAGAAGTCTACGAAGTGCCGGTTAATTTTTTCCGTAAAAGGACCGAATCGACACTGAGCACAGATTCGGCACGTTCCCGAGGAGGCTCCGATGTACCCCAATACAGGGACAAGACTGGGGCCATCACATTCGAGACACCTGCGGGAAAGGTCGTAGTGATACCCGATGCGAGGATACCACTCACACCCAGGCAGTGTTACCTGCTCATACAGAACTGGAAGAGCATTTCGGGAAAGATCGTCTCCACTGGCATCACCATGTTAGCCAGGTGAGTGCAGACCCACGTCATCCCTCGGGGCTGGTCATTGTGATGCCTCTGTGCACAAGGCCAGTCCGATGGCAAACCAGCCTTTGGACCTGACAGACCTGAGCACCACTCGAGTTCAACTCTTTCATTTCAGACTTTTCGACAAGAATGAAGCTCTTTGCTCCATTTTCGAAAGCCATAAAGAAGAAGATGCTAAAGTCTTGGAACGTCACGCAGTTAAAATAATCCAAGCATTTAACGATATCATTCGAGCCGCTGGCGATCCCGATCGATTTTTTGATATTATAAAGAAACATGCTCAATTTCATTCAAAGATTCCAAATTTTAAACCGGAATATTTTCAAGTGCATCTTTATTTTTGATTTCACTGCACAACCTTATGCAAAACACTTGTCTTTCAGGCCCTGGAACAACCTTTTCTGTACGCTATCAAAATCACACTCGATGATCGATATACCGAGCAAATGGACTACATCTACAAGCTGGTTGTGCACGTGATCGTGGATACGATGGTCGAAGAATGCCAGGCTGTCATAGATGCACATTGCGCGAATGATTGTGGCTCCTACTCCGGCTCCCCTTGAATAGGTTCCCATGTGATCGAGGGCATGGGCCTGCTTTCGTGATATCAGCTGGCATGTAAGGTGTGGTTTCGATGAAACTATGTCGTTAAGGAAAGCTATCATAAAGCAACTGTTTGCACCAACAACCATTTGCCCCCCACAGTACATTCCAACCGCGAATGACGAAAAGTCGAAATCAAACCCAGCAACGAAATGGGGAAAATACTTACAATAAAGGAGATAACATTCTCGAGTCGATGACATATCACTTTTTCAGTTTTCGCCCGTCTTTGTGCCGGGTTTCGGTGTGGCCTGGGCGGACGAATGCGTCGTCGTGGTGCTGGCTCCGGCAGTTTCTTTTCGCTTTTCTTTCCGCTCTTTCTCCGTTTTTCGATCTCGTTTCTTCAAATTGTCCATGGATGCCTTGAACACGTTGGCATAGGCCAACTGGAACTTATTGACGTCCTTGGCGTTAACCTGAACCGAAAACGTGAGGTAGCCGTGAAAAGAGATAGAACGTGAGCGTAGATTTTTCGAGGAGTCTGATTTTATAAGAACGTGTCCCGCAACGATTTGATCGAACTAAGCAGGGTTATTCAAAAATGACTTACAACAGTGCTGATTTTCTTTGTGCCCATACTGGCTCGAAATAGGCATTTATATTCGTGATGAGGCTGTTGTTGTTGCTGTTTTTCAGGATTGCGTGGAATCGGTTTTGTCCGCCCGTCATCTAAAAATTGAATCACGTAGAAAAGTCCAGGATAATAAAATTACAGCTGAGTAAGAAGACAATGCATCAAAAGTCGTCGAGCACTGCAACCGGATATCAGAAGAAACGACTGTAAAAGACAGACCTCAAAAACCTCATAATAAATTACACGATCAGATATTGCAGGCAATAAACCTAAATTAACCGAGCTTAACAACAACGGGGGACTGAGGCCGCCTTTAACCCTTCGCTAAAACTATCTCATGCCCCATGACCACCTAGTACGTCCGATGTACCTATGTGGATACTCACATCTTTTCATCGTGATAGAAACGCCACCATCGTGAGTCCGCGACTTTTGAAATAGTTTGGTCAATTCGGCCAGAAACTGAAAAAGCAGGGATACGCACAGGGACCTATACTAGTATGAGTACTATAAAGGAAAGCGAAAGTCCTGCGACCAAAAACTCACCTGTTCATTTTCCAACAGCATTTTTCTCAGTTAATCCCACCTAGGCTGTACGCTTTCAAAACCTGTTTTCTCTTACAATTAGCTGAAATCCTTGAAGCTCTGTAGAAACAGAATCGGCAAGATATTTGGATATTTCTCTCTTCGATCATCGGGAATCGGGATAGCCGAATAGCCAAGCTCCGACTGGCAGTCTATTACCACTTCCAGCAGACATTATGATGTTCAGGCTACTTGTGACGCAGATTTTTTAAAGGGGTTTCATGCATCCTAGTTTGCAGCAGGCCGCTGCCACTTCTACCTGATCACTCGACGTACCTACTCGCTTCTTTCCGCAAGAAAGATAGTAGCGGCTAGGTGCAAGACATACTTTACTGTCACAGTAGAGTTCGTATCTCCCGTGTATATATATCTCATTTAGTGCAGTGTGCGCTATTGTAAAGCTTGCTTCGCCAGGGCTACGGCCAGAGCAGGCGACCTGTGTAGATACAGTACGGCAGACGGTGACATAATTATGGTCCAGTGCGCTTGGTCTCGAGATTTCTTTTCTCCACACGTGGTCACGTCGGACAGCAACGTGGCAATACCGTTAGTATTCTCAAACGACGACCTTATGATTAGATATGTCCAGGGTGTGGCAGTCACATCGATCCAAGACAAACACTCGAACCTTTACTAATCGCGGATGCTACCATTTAGGGATATCAAGGGTGAAAATGAGCTCAAAAAACAATCCTGCTCCTGAAAATAAGGGCTTCATTACACTGGCCATCTTCATTGGTGCCCTAAAGATGGATAGCTGCGTAAGATAGGCCATCCTGGCATCTGCTTTGGAGAGAAGGAGTACACACGGGAAGAAATAGCCAGGGCACTATCTCCCGCAAGCAGTCCCTGGTGATGGAGGTCGGTTTGTAAAATATTGGTTGCCCCTGGTGGAGAGACGGAACTCAAACGAGTTGACTCTCTCGGCTGTCGAACACTTCAGAGCCCACCCACCATCGTTCGAGGAAGCCGTTGTCGTGTATAGATGCTCCTACTATAGTGGAGGCCACAGAACGATGCTGCTGTGTGCCTGCTGTGGCAAAGCCTTGCTTGTAAGCGACTGCTGACCGCCTGTACGAAAAACTGACACACAAAAAACTCTCGACAGTATACAAACGGAAGCCTGATCGCCCAGATCGTTGTAGCGCTTAACCAAATATTGAATTACATGCGGTATGATAAGCTACAGAGTACATTGACGACTCACATAGAATGTCAGGTCCTGCAGAAGGCTTCATCCAAATTAGCCTAAATTATCGCGTATTCTGATCCTAACGGCCCAGTGTAATATGGATATATGTTTGCTCTGTGTTATGCATTTTACGAGTCCATGCACGTTACATTCCAAAATCAATACGGCGCGCTGAACGATCTGCAGTAGTGCCACCCCTACTTGTGCCTTCATCTATCATCATCTTTACAATGTCAGTATCATTTCAAACTTCCTCTTCATTTTCGTTCAAATCCGAGCTAGTAGTCGGTTGTGTCTTTTTCGTCTCTCACAATAAACCAAGAACTGCCGACAGAAATGAGCGACTCGAATACGCTCGGACACGAGGCCCGTCACCTCCGCCGTCTGAACGCCGAGCACAAAATGTTGGAAGAAATGCTGCGAATTTGCGACAATCAAATCCAGTCACTCAAGGAACGTCGACTGTCGAGGGGCGTAACTGTCGAAGAGAGGAATCGGTTGCGGCAAGAAGGTGGTCTGACTTGGAAGCAACGCTACTTGGAAATGGCCGAGGGGTACCGTTCGCTGCTCCACTACTACGCCGAATCGGGTTTCGACTCGGTGAACGAGCTTCCTGAGCGTCTCAGGGAATTCGTGGTTCGATGCGATAGCTATCTTCAAACGCTGCGTCAGTCCCAGCCCGCAGACACGACCGCCGAGCAGCTGGTGGAGTTGCTGGACGCCGAGGTCGACGAATACGCCGAGCTGATGGCCGAGTTAAAGAATCTGCTGGAAGAAAATGGTTGGGGTCGAGCCGATTCGAAGATTGATACAGAGCAAGGGGGTGACGCGGTCACGTTCAAGGAAACCGCGTCGTCTGCCGAACCCGTCGAGGGCGGGTCGCTCAGGTACACCAGATTCGAAATCGTCGACGAGTTTGGCCGTCCTTTGAACGAGCCAGTGGACAAGGATCCATCAGCCGAGGCGAACGCAGCTCGAATCGTAGTCAGCACTGACCGCAAGATCGTGTTCGAACCACCTCAAATACAGCGTCGGGGCGATCTCTACTCCGCGTACGAAATGGTGGGCTCTCCTAGTTTCGTCGACATGCCAGGCCAACGTCGAGCTCGAACCCCGCCCGATGCCCGAAGTGCGGGTGAATTGGAAGGCACAGCCGAGGCTATAATCACGCGCGACAGTCGTGCCACTCGATCGGCTGGCACAGAGGACACATGGCGGACGTGAGTATCCCACCTTCCTGGGAACGCTAGGTTGTCTTACTCATTCTCTCCCCTTTCATTCAGGCAATCGGAACCAGCTCGAGTCGCCGAGGACGCGGCTCGTCGGGCGCAACAAGTATTGCTTGAACGAGCTCGCCGCGCCCGAGATCGCAGCGGTGTTGTGGCCGCGAAGAAGGTGGCAAAGGTGGCGGAAGCGAAACCGCCGCTGCCGAAAGCGGTCAACGAATGGGACGGATGGAACGAGTGCCAACGTCAGTGGGTCGAAATGCTGGCCAGTTCGAGTGGTGTCCCGTACATGAAACAATCGGCTGAAGAAAATTCTTCGACGTCCATCGGGAAAAAGAAGGCCGACGTGGTCCGCGCTGGAAAGCAATCGCTTTTGCTGCAGTTCCTGACGCCTGAGAAGAACACTTCGATGGAAGAAGTCAAACGCGAAAAGTCTGACAAAATCTGCGACCTCCTGTTGTCCATGCTGATGCCGAGTGTGCCTTCTGCCGAAAAGAAGTGAAATGCGATGTTTTGATAATGATGCGTGCCGAGTCTAGGTTTTGATATCTCGTTTTGACTTTGGGTCCTTATTCTTGATTTTTGATTACATTCGGTGTTCGAAGAGAAGAAAAAGCGGCAATTTGGAAAGGTGCTGAATTTTCAAAAAAAAGTCACGCCTCACCATTGCAGGCATCGGAATTTCTAATGAGTTTGACTTACTAGTGTACTGATGATGTCGCGGCCAAAAGTTGCACCATTACACTGAATGACCATACAGTATGATTAATCGATTAGATCGATGGATCGATAATCAATCAATGGCCAACCAACCGCCACAAAAAAAATAAACTGTAAGTTTTGGTGCGACTGGCCTGGCCCTACTCGGTTTAAGTGAAGCCTCCGGCTGCTACTGGTCTTACATGACCCTTGCTCGGTCACCTTGGCCACTTACCATGATTATGACGTGCAGTGATCCATGATCCGAGGTCGTGGTGTCGGCCCAATCCAAGTGTGCTCATATCGCCAACCAGAATTATTAGCTCTGTGTTGGACTACTGTAAATTTGATTTAAATATGGCGAGGGTGACACCCAGAACTTTGCCTTCAGTCTATTTGCTTTTAGCAATTTCATTACCACAAACAAAGTGCCTATTATTGGGGCCAAAATCGTCTAAGCCCACTCATAGCCTCCGGGTCAAACCTTCAGAAAACCTTATAGCCCCTGGATGAAATACTTGGCTCGCCCCAGGACAGACTAGGGCTGACCAGAGGATGGCTCAAGCCGCATAAACCACCCCACGCAGTCCACGGACACTTCTTGCCGAGCTTTACAAGAAGGCCAAGAAGACAGCGTACACTCACAATTTGGGGACTGGCCGCACGTGTCGGCCGTCGAAGAGGTTCTGATGGATCTGAGCCCGAAGTGCTCACACAGCAGTTCAGACCAGGAACTTTAGTTCTCTACCAATGCTTTCAAACTAAACTGGGCACTCTACCTCGAGCTGGCCCCGACTTTAGGAGAGGCGGACAGGTTCCCTGAACCAGTGCACCAATATGCCGGAGAGAATAGTCATGCCTCTTACATGGAGCACCAAATGAGGATTTACGGTAAGCGTAAGTCAAGGGCATCCCACTTCTCACAGCCCCCTTAAGCGTGTCTTCCTTCTCGTACGATGTTTTTATTTCTGCAAACTATCCGTACTACGGTCACGATCCTCTGATAGCGATAAACAACCACACAAAATGGCGAATGTGTTGTTTTAGCTCCATCTAGCTCGGAAGAGTATTTTTTTCAAAGCACTGCTGACACCCCAGTTGGCCTTTATCGCTGCACCCAGCAAACTGTCGTCACCCAACAATCTGCAGGGGCGAAACGGCGGAAAACGACATAAGAAAACAAGAGTAAATCAAACTATCAATATGCACGCACAGAAGCACACCACACTAATCCCAACAATCCCAATCACACATCGTTTACCTCATGCCTTGAGTTTGAAATCGACCACCACACTGGCATGGTCCGATGGCCAGTCGTTATGCCATTGATTTGGTTTGGGCGTGATCGGTTCACTGCCCGTGTAGACCTTAGCTGCCACTGGCGACCAGCGAGGGCTTTTGTAGAATATCATATCGATTCGATCCTGTGGTTCAGGAATCGTCCCGCCCCACCCGTCCTGGGATTTCTGGACAGTCGACCACGTGTTGGCGGGAACAGCCAGCGGGTCCGGGTAGACTTCTCGAAACGAATCCATCAGTCCATGATCAGTTATGGTTTTAGTGACCGGCCATTCGTACGCCCATCCGCAATGATTAGCCTTGGTCGTCTCGATCCAATCCAAGTGCGAGGGGCAATTCATATCCCCAGCGACGATCATAGGATCCTCATTGGCTGAATCCAGATCGTTTTTAAACTCGGCCAAGTTGACAGTATTTAGGATATTCTGCACTCGCCCAGGTACCCCTCCGCCCAAGTACTGCTCACCAGCTTCGATTTGGTAGGGGGCAGTGACCAACTTGTTGCAAGCGGCGTACGGTCCATAATCGTGATAGTCCAAATGCAGGGACCAGAAATTGATGAAGATGCTGCTACCGTCCAGGAACTGCACTCGTACTCTGGCCCTCACTGATGCATCGTCCAACGGTGATTGTCCAACTATGGTATGCCGAGTCAAGATTCCTGTATCCGGCCGCGTCTGGTTTCGGCCCACGTACGACCAATCGGGACCCAACAGGCGAGCGAGTTCGGTCAGGACGTAGATGCTATCCACTTCCTGCACAGAAAACCACGTTCTGCGCTGTACGATAGGTACACATGCTGCTTACATAACCAGATGTGCACTAGAGAAGATACCATGTCTCGGGGAGAGAAAGGCCTCCCAGTCTTGGGTGGCTGAAGCATTACCCCGACCTGGAGTGTGTTCTGAGCGGCCAACAAAGGCAGCTAGACCGACACACTGTACTATGTGACGGCCAATCACATATTTGCTCTGCGTGAAAGGGGTCACCAGTCAAAGAAACCAAATACGCCACCCTCCCATGTGTGAAACCCGCCTGGTACACGTACCTGCAAGGCGATGATATCCGGATTCATATAGGAAATATGCTTGGCTATTTTGGCCATTCCATTCTCAACATTCGTCCCACTGTTCCAAATGTTGAAGGTCATGAACCGTAGATGGCCGCCTCTGAGTAGTCCGGGAAGTTGGCGCCATGCACTGTCATCTGAAAATGAAGTGTTATTTTTCCACTTTTACCAGCGAAGTCTCACAGAGCGGCCTCCTACTAGTGCAAGGATTATGGCAAAGCAGACCTATGTACGCACTAAACCAGTTGGACTGCAGCTCCAGTCTGCCTTCCTCTCTGAGTGCTTTCACATTCCCCACCCCGCCTGCCAACTCAAGCCTCACCAGTTCCAGTTCTATCCAGAGTGAATCGATATCGATCACGGCGATCGAAATTGGACGCATTTCGTGCGGACACGACAAGGCAACTAATCAAAACCACAAACAAACATAGCCCTCTTGACAGATATGTCATTATGACCAATGGCAGAAGATGAAAACTAAGTAAAGAACTAGAGGTTCGTGAAGGCAGTCAACCAATTCGACGAGTCTAGTCAAGACAATAAGCAAAGCAGGCTGGCAAAAGCAGTCCAAAGTAAAGTTTTGCCTCAAAATCCGCTGACTCCGGTTTGACAATTTAGTGTCAGCTGTCTTTGGGTGCACGATGATGACGGGCTAGCACCTGTCTTTTGACCGATAGGTTCGTGCCGTCCCCGACGTAACAATATCCTAGACTCTGAGTCTTGGACGTAACCACGTACCAGTCACCAAAGTGGAGGGAACGATATACAATTTATGATATTTTCAAAAGCTCTACTGCTTTTGCTACCTAAATATCTCCCTGCCCTCCGCATGGTTCGATGCCAAATGTGAACCTCATGGCGGGGTCAAGCGTATTATGCACTTCCTTATCGCAGTCTAAACCATCGGGCCACCGAATCCCTCGCACAGAAATAGCGCACTCCTTATCAGTTTGACGTCAGCACACACTGCACAGCACCAGCCACATGCAATCACAAAAATAACATGTTCTTATATTCAAAAAAGACCAGTAAGCCATGGCACGAACTGGGGCGAGAAGCAACTTATCCGCCAACTTGATATGATTTGGTGCTGAGTCAACTGCTTGTATTTGGATCGCATAATAGGAAGATGAAATTGGTTATCTAGCTTCGATTTGGGTCAATAGACACTTGCCACGTGAACAAACACAAAAGTGAATACGAGCGGAATCGAGGGGGAATAGAAGACCGTGGTATGCTGTCTACCCAAATTGATATGATACTGCTACAAAACAGCTTTCTCCAGACCAAAACTTCCAGGACAAAGTCGGATGAGAAAGGCCGACGAAGCCCAGAACTTTTTTGTACGTACGCCAAGTATGGGCAAGGTCGGCTGGGTTAGGGGGTTTTGGGAGGGGGGGGGGGGTTGGAGGATGAACGCTAGGGCGAGAAGCGCAGGGTGTGGGGTGCGGAGCGAGGGGCCGGAGGCGAAACTTTTAGAAACTACTGCTTTATAATGCGCCTTTTACGCATTTTCCTGTTATGGGAGCTATGCTTTACAATTTTATATCCTTCAGTATTTCCTTGACTTCAATACCCTTCTTAGAAGTGTTTTACTGATTGTGAGAATAGAAAGCAACGCATTGGTTCTTTGACTTATTATCATAACGTTCTTTTCTGATTATTGAGAGCTAAATAAGAAGCACAGCACAGCACATTCAAATCCAAGCATGATCCAAAGATCTTACTTGGCTCTGAATAGACTTTTGACTGTTTACATTCAGTACTGTAGGCTGGTTGGACCGTTGGCCTGTGCTTGGAGGTCAGGTCTTGGTCCTCCCCAAAATACAATTTGATCACTTTTGCTTTCTTCCTTTTCTTTCTTCCTGCTGGACCTGAGGTTGGGGGTTTGAGAGGAAGGGTTCAGTGTCCTGGCCGGCCCAACAGGGGGCTTTCCCCCTACCCCTCCCCTTGCCCATGTTTGATGTACGCAAAAAGATACCTTCACCTTTCAGGCTCCCACTGCCATACCTTCCTCTGCCTTTTCCCCCATCTTCGCATCGCCATCCGCCTTCTCCATCTCGCTAGCCATATCCACCACATTCTGGAAAGTTGATTCACCGACCAGTAGTCGAGCACAGATCTTCTGCTGCCACACATTATTTCCTATGCCACCAACGAACTGATCTCGCAAGCGTTCGTCCAAAGATCGGCCAAACTCGCAATCCTCCGCCAAGGCATTCAAGGCCTTCGCATAGTCCTGAATCGACTCTTCCACATCTCGTTGACGTCGCAAAAACCGAAGACGTTGATCCATAGCTAAGGAAACCACTACGAACCTAATTCTATATGGTTTCAACGCATTTCGAAGCATTTAATTGAGCATTTCATGACAGAAAAGCATGCAAGAGGATAGTCGAACTCATTTACTTCCAAAAATAACCGCGAGTGAACGACAAGTTGTTTCTGTTAGAATAAACATTTCAATTTACGATCACAATGAAGTCAGTGGAAATAAAGAAAACGGAAATTGACTGACTCATCACGTTCACCTTATCGAGTCGAGTTGAATTCACCTCAGCGCATACCGATGACGCCAGCTTCTAAAAGTTTCGATATCTTTTCTGCAATGGCCGGATTTTTCAAGTGCCTATAAAAAATGCAATTTACCAAGTGGCGCGTCTAATTTAGTATTTCACTCACGACAGGTGTGCAACCCCGGGCATCTATATCAACTAGCGTCCAAGAAACAGAAGTTCCCTCCAACCAGTCGTCAGATTTCAAGTCCTAAATGTGTAACCACGACGCCTGACAAAGTGGGAAACGATCTCCCCAAGCTGGGAAACGTCAACCCCTCGAGTTAATCTTTCAGCCTCAAGCATAGTTGCAAGACTTGCCTTGCTCGTCGGAGTTTTTGCCCCGCCGACTTCGGTCGGCCACATTCTCTCCTGCGCCTGCAAGGCTAGGTTGAGAATGTTACTGACAGAGCCTAAGATAGGGTCCTAGTGAGTTTGGTGCGACTTCTGGCTCTTATCTGTCACTGGCCTCGTAACCCCCCACCGCATAGACGCGTACAGTACCTAGCCCGCCTACATTCCAGCCGCACACACACACACGCTTCTAATTTGGTGTGTTAAAAAACATGAACACCCCCCCCCCCCCCCCAAAACGGTTACAGGGGATTAAGGACATGGCAATCCCAGACAGTAGGCGCAAGCGCAATACAGCGTGCCCCGTTGTCGCGACGAACAGCACTTACTCTCGAACAGCTTTCGGATCTTGAGTCATCTGCTCTAGAATCAGACGCATAGCTGGATCAGCGAGAATAGCTTGAATTTCTGGATCGTTAATCGCTTTTTCCTTGGTTTTAGTCGGATCACGATCACAAGCCAGTGTTGCTGATCGTATGCCCTCCATTGCTTCCTAAAATGCACCAAACTGAAGTCAACCATTTTTGATTTAGGATCCCCACCGAAAATTGAGAAGTCCAAGGAATTTACCCCATATCTAAGTGTGCTATGGGAGTGAACCCGTACAGAAAGGAGAGGGAATTGTTGAAGGTTTTGCAAAACAAAAAAACCACCATACCGAGCTGTTCGGATCCAAACGTAAGGCTTCCTCATAAGCCTTCATGGCGCGCGTTGGTTCGTGCAAAGCCATGAGAGCCATTCCTTTTCGTATGTAACCCTTGACGAAGGATGGATCTAGCTTGATACATTTCTCGCAATCTTCCAAAGCGTATCGGAATTCCATCAACTTCGTATAACATGCTGCTCGATTACTGTACAGCTTAGCATCGTCTGGATTCCTCTTTATCGCTTCAGTATAATGCTTCAAAGCCGTCGGAAAATCACCTACGAGGAAACAATTTCGGTCAGGAAAATCAACTTTCAGAACTTTCAAAGTTTAAGAGTAAGCATACCTTTTTGATACGCCTCATTTCCTTTGTTTTTCTCTTCAAGCGCTAATTCTGGATTGATATAAGCTAGTCGTTCAGCTTCCTTGACCTTTTTCTCCACGTCCTGGCGCGTGCGGACAACTTGAGGGTCACGATACTCAGAAACTGATTTGTCGAAATAATGAAGAGCCTCCTTGAGTCGATCTTGTTTCATATACGCGTTAGCGATACGTGCCAAAGCCCTGAAAGCAAGACTCACGAGTCAGTTTACCCGTTTAGGAAGTGCGGAGCAAGGATTTCTTGAAGGGCTAATACACCCCCCCCCCATTTACACGTAATATCATACTTGGCGATTAGCTTGTAATCGGAATGATTTTCGCGCCCGACTTCGACAGCTTTTTCACACAACTGTACGCATTGATCGAATGCCCCTTCCTCGAAATATACCGCTAAAACGAAAAAGAATTCGGAATTAACCTCTAAGAGGAAAGAATCTAGGCTACTGAATCATGACTCACCAGCTTTATTGGTCATAAATGTAATATTCGTCGGGTCTAGCTCTATCGCTCGATCGTAATGCTGATGAGCCGAGACGAAATCACGCTTTTTGTAAGCTTCATTACCGAGTTCTTTTTCTTTCAAAGCCTAAATCAAGCAACAACAATGAGAATCCTTCATTCAGTAAGCCTAAAAACTAGATTATGTACGGTAGGGTCGTCCATGCAGGCCACACAGGTAAGCCAGAATCAGTAAACACTTACTTCCGAAGCATTCGCCATCTTAGAATTGGCAATATCCAGTTGTTATCGAACCTACGAGAAGCTTTTGAAATAATAACTTCAAAGAACTGTTTTCTATGTCAATAACAGCCGCACCGAAAAAGAAGAAAAATAATTTCACTAGAAACGTCTAGAAACAATTTGGCGCGATGTGGCAGACAAATATTAAATTGCGGAAAAAGCGCGGTATTTGAAATTTGTGTTCGAAACAAAGATTCTTCTTGGCTTGCATTTTGCAAACAAGAACATGCGCATACAACATGTGTCAGCATAATCTGGTGTAGGCACATCTCTCTGTTAGTTACATGAGAAGCAGGCTGTGAGATGTGGGACACTTATAATTCATCCATACGATCAAAAGATATGCAGTAATAAAAAAGTTGAGTCCTGCGAGAGAGTCGAATTCGGTGCCGCATGGGTTATCAGAGAGCTGCATGGGCCACCGGGCACGGGGCATCTGACAATAATATGGCGGCTGTAGATTGTGCAGGACACCCGGACTGACGGGCGGATCACTCCCACTCCCATACACTGAGGTACTAGGAATTGCACCCATAAACGATAAGATGATGTAATCGCGACTGACAATGAGACCGTATGCGCAGAGACCCGGATTCATTATCACATACGACAATGGAGACCCAGAGGGAAGCGACCACCCTTAGACCAAAGAAGCCATGGCTGGACACTCTCACGATCAGAGAAGACATGAAAAAAGTATATAATCCGCGACACGCACCAGACCAGACGAGTGGGGGTTTAGTATTCGTCTCTCCGTATTGCTTGGGAACGAGTGGCTGGACTCGTCCCGGGTTCGATCCCTGGTGATGGAGGTCGGTTTGCGAACCATAAACCCACTCTGACTGCGCACCTGACCGTGAATGACTCACCCAGTACCGTCGAGATGCTTCGAGTGGAGAGACGGAAGCCAAACGAGTAGACAGCCTCGGCTGTCGAACACGGACGAGGTTCAAAGCCCGCCCGCCATCGTCAGAGGAAGTCGATGTCCTGTCCAGGATGCCCTCGCGTGGAGGTGCTCCTAGTGGAGCGCTGAAACACGCAGAGGGACACTGCTGTGTGTGCTGGTCCCCGCACAGCCTTGCTTTTAAGGTTTGAATATTGGCTGGCTATTCGCAAAACGGGTTTCAGCTCATAAAAATTGTTTGAAAAATACAACGATATGGAGACAGAAGTGCAGAAAAGCAGGCAGAACAAACCATCGGAAAATGACGATTTGGTCGGTTCGGTTTTGGTTTGGCCAAGTTGGTTCCAAAACTAGTTCCAAAACTGTCTCAAAAACATGACGCTATCAATGTAACGTGTAAATTGTGCAGGATGAAGCATGTTGCTCTACAGATGCAGTGGTCACCACTACTATCTTACAATATGGGCAAGACTCCGGTGGCGCCTGAAGTGGATCTCTTGTTTTCCAAGGAAATCAAAAGACTTTTCTTAGACATATATAACCGTCGTAAGATAAACAAAACTTATTGAGCTTTAATAAGCCCGCCAAACACAGTGCTTTGGTTTCTGTTTTGTCGCTTAATTTATTCCGTTTTAAGTTTTGGGAGAACCTGATAAAGCAGAATAGCCATTATTTAAGGCTTTCAGAAGACATTTCGAAATCTCTGTTTGCTACGAGTGCAGACAGAACAGGAATGCAATATGTCGGTTTGGATCTAGTGGTGATGTACCCTTACATGTGATCTCTCCTGCCTTTGTCAGGACCAGGCCTGTTCATGGACTCTGGTTCCCTGTCGGTGCGTGGGTCAATATTCAGCTTGGTTCAGGGCCTCGCGACGATGCTGAGCAATAGATGCTGATGCTGATAGTTTTGCTGGGCAATAAATAACAATGGATGCTGGGCTGCTAATAGTTTTGTAAGGAGGCCACCAACGCACTGTTAGTCCTTCTTCGCTGTATTGTGTCATCCAAGTCTGCTTCGGAGTGGGCCCAGTCGTTGTCAGTTTGGTCGAAAACCTGGTTGTTTCACATGGCGCGAGCTCGCCCTCACTTGTGTTCAGGGAAAGTAGGGTAAAATGGCTCAATACTATACACGGATTACAAACAAACTTTAACTTTCCGTCGCAGCAGACAGTGAGTATCTGTCTAATCCTTTTCACCACATCGTTGCATACAGCGGACAAACGTGCTGACTAACTCGTTGTCCATTAAGAAGTTATGCAAAACAAAAAAAGGAGGCAGAAGCGTCTGTTATACTGCGATAACAAATTGTGACTTTGACCCTGTGAAAATACTAGGGCCTGATCAGAGCTTCGGGAGAAGCAGAGGGAAGAACTATACAAATCTAGATCCCAGCCTCTTTGGATCTGTGCGGCATAGGTCAACAATCGCAGCTCAACTCGTGAAGGATGTCCATTCCAGCCGATATCCCCATTTATCCCACCCCATAAAACCAATATGTAGACACCCTCCATTCCTCCCTCCATCTCCCTCCCGCTTCCTCTTACTTTCCTGAAGCTTCTGTTTCATCCCCAGTATTTTTAGAAGAATACAAAAGCTACATCACTGATACAAATTGTGTACATCTATGTATAACTTGACTGGAAAAACCCCGAAGGCGAATGAAATCGAGGGTGGCTATGGACTCTTTGCCCCATTAACGGTGGGACGCTGCGCGACATTTCCCCTGGCGTGGAGTTCAGGGAAATAGCTTGCTCGCTCTTTTTAACTAGACTCCATGCGAGAATTTTGCCAATTATTCACGCAGTCATCTAGGATTGCGCCTTGCATCGCTCCACCGCTGACATCGCTAATCTAGCGCGTTTGCTCTAACTTACTGTAAATCTTATTACTGCACCAGAAGAACTCGTCTATTTTCTAATCTTAAATGTGTACTGTACGTAGTACGAGTCCCAATCCCTTTGCTGTGTCAGTGTGCCTCAGTTCTCTTTGATGCGAACCTTCCACAGTCCCCGTAAAACGCGGAGATAACGAGTTTGACTACAAAAAGGGAAAACAGGATGTCGAATCTATGAGCTACTCTTTTCAAACCCTAAACTGCCATTAGGAATTTTGAACAATACATTATCAGCATGAGTTTCCTGTCTTATGTTGCAACAAATAGCAACTTTTTCACAAGAGCGGCTTTTCCATAAAGCCGGCTATTTTTGTGGTTCTTTATCACTTCTTCCGTTGGGGCGGACGCATTAAGGTGGGAACAGCGACCTAGGAAGGGGCTTATTGTTGTTTATCACTTACATTATATTTCGAGGCAAAGGCTTAGGTCTGATAAGCTTACTTGCGTAGGAGTCTAGATAATGGTAATCCATTGATCTACAGTGCTGTATGTCCTAGCCTGACAAGGCTGCAAACATTCAAATCAATGTCATCTCAATGATGTGATAATAGCACTGCTTTTTTAATCTCTGATGGGCTTGTGAGCTGCAGGCATACCCTTTCTGCCGGTTTCAACGGTGAATCTAACTGCGGTCACATTTATCTATTGCGGTGTCAAATCAGCAGCTTGAATGAGGACGGTTTCAGAAAAGTTCGCTGTGGTATATGGGAGATCAGATCAAGTGGCAGATTCTAAGCACCAGGAGGCTATTGAGTTCACACAATGATGGCTACTCACTCGCTCGCATTCTTTTGATAGAAAACCTACTTTACCCCGGGCGGAAGTTGATCCGTATTAAAACTGTAGAAAATTCTCTTCACAGGACTAATGGTGCTCAAATAGAGTTCATCCTCAGCTGAGTACGAGCTTCGAATTCCACCATTGCCTGCTCCTCTTCTCTTCTCCATCACGCATCTCATTGCCAAAGGGACATTCCCACTCCACAAAACCGGCATTATCTCGTCCATCTGGGGTCGAATTACACAAAAGTATGTACCCATTATATCGTTAACTCGCACTCACAGAAGAATGTGCGGAATAAGTTAGGCCGCTCGGAACATTGCAATAAAAGGATACGTTGATAATTATTTTAGCTGGACCGAGCAGATGTGATTGTTTGCACTTAAAAAAACAGAAAATCTATAAACTGAGATTCCTACTCATCGTCTGAAAAATTGTCATACGAAAACTTGATCTGCCTCATCCTCGACTCGGGATATTGCCTGCAGCGCAGTCATCAGTTTTTAGTGAAAACTTTGTGGGAATGTTGGGCTTGCGGAAGCCAGGTGGCCAGATTGTCCTACGCTAGACTAGCTTATGATTCAGAAATAAAACACTGGCCTGGTCGTTTAACCTAAAAGTTAGTGCAAAATTAGACCATTTGGGTAAATCGCTTTTCCTTCGTGCATTCATGGCAAGTGAATAGTGAGTGAGAGATTGGTGGAAGGAAGAGACTGGGTCCAATTTCCATCTTTCCTTCGGCTGTTTTGGCTCTTCTCCGACTCGGAGGGAGGGTGGTCCAGTGAGACTTCGTCAAAGCTAAGCCCAGGACGGTCTAACACGTCGCGAGGAGCTTTCATTCGCTCGACTTCCCATAGTTGGATATTAAATCAGTCACGATAGAGAGTCCCAAGTACGTAATTTGTTGCTTCGCGTTCGCTAGAGCGTTCGTCGATCGCCAACTCATTGAGCCTTGGGCACCGCAAATTTCTTTTTAAAAAAGGCATGGGTTAACACAAGAGAATGGAATCGAGGAAGAAAACCCTCGTGTTCGCCTTTCTCTCTCTCTCGTTTTCGTCTCGTCTTCTTTTCGCCCACTTCAATGCCGAGTTATTGAATTTGTCTCTGCATTATTTTTAAATTGCCACGGTTTTGTTGCCCGTTTCGTGCTCAATTTTAAATCGAGACGAACGTTTTTTACCTTTTTGCATTCAGTGCGAGAATTTAGTTTTTTAGAAACAGGCAAATGTATTTTGATCTTCCGAGTTTCCACTTTATCACAGAGCAGCGCGTGGTGTCATCAGGCTGAACCTGCCTGCATTATTGCGTAACACTGCGACAGATGCCCGAAGTAATTATTAGAATTTATAATCGCTCTCGGTGCCACTTTTAATTTCGAATCCTTTTACTTTCGAACAAAGGCAGTTAGGAATATTTCTATCGAGCACGGCGCTTATTATCTCGGTTCGATACCTGCAGCGAGAAAGGCTCGGGCAGGTTTGGGAGAGCCTACAGTGGATTCCTATTAGGGACTAGTCCCGCGCGTCATGGTCATTAGGGCTGAAGGTGGGTGTTTCAATCAGGGGTGTCGTCTTGTCGTTAGTGGATGGGCATGTAATTTATACTTTTCCAACAGTGGTCCTCTCAAAAGCTGGACTCCGTTTTCATGACTAATAAAAGGAGGGCTCGTTAGACATAAGAGAACCGCTGGTCGGTTCGTCGGGGGCGAAGGAGTTTTTCTTGGTTCTAGCTTTAAGCTAGGAGCTGATCGATTTGAAAATCTCATCGCGGGAAAAAACTTCAAAGCATTTTCAACTGCAAAAAATGTCTTTTCTCCCCGTAGAAGCCTTTGCGATTCGTCAATTGGGATCTTATTTATTTTTGCTTTCAAGACGGTGCCTTGAGTCGACTGTCATGCCTCGTCACCCTGCCATTTCTTGTACTTATCTCATAAATATCGTGTATTCGTTTTGCGCATTGCTTCAGTGCCGCTCGCACTGGCACAGTCGATCAAAGTATCGTGAAATTATTGGAACAGTAGGACTGTACAAAGGGATTAGGCAGCCAAACAACCCGCAGGAGTCCCGCACTTGTTCTATGTCTGACAGGACGGCTAAGAAGTCGTGTGGTAGATTACGCGCTATGATTTACGAGTTGAGGAGATTGGTTTGCAGATCGACTACGGTGAGTGTTATGGGGTCGAGCTCAGTCCTAATGAAGCCCTTGCAGGTGTCTAAGTGATTTGGCATTGGTTTATTGAGGCGTCGTGGTGGGCGCCAGTCAGGTTTTTCACTTCGAAAGATGGGTTTCATCGTACAAATGTACAAACTTAGAAAAACTTGCCACAATTTGTATTTATGATAGTCAGAGCTCTCAACAAGACGAAGTTGTAAGAAAAAAAGCGCGTGTGTTTTACGTCTAAAGAAAGCCTGAAGGGAATTCTGCTTGGTCCCATCCGTCCTTGATTACGGATCTGTTATGGTCAAAGGCGTAGGTTTATTGAATTGGAGCTTAGGCAGGCGATGAAACGCAAAAGGGAACTCGGCTTGCTCTACGCTGCCTGGATTACAGTTGGCCAGCGACCCCAGGCCAGCCAATGGCGCGATTGTGTGAAGTCTCCGTTCGAGCATCACATGTCCGAAAGACTGACTTAAAAGCGGAAGTGAGCGGAAACTGGGATTCGTGCGTGTGTGCATTCAGAGTAGACCGCAAACGAAATAGCTCAGAGAACTTGTCATGGTTTGTTGAATATTTTGATTTGAAGAAGTACCCAGATTGCTCTAGGTCTCGTTAGACAACGGGTGTCTGGAAGCCATTAGTAGAACCTTCGCGCACATGCTGGAATTCAGAAACTGAGATCTGCCGGACTGACTGTAAGTATGTTACCTACAACGTACTGATCCTAGTGCCTGCAAATCTGCTTTTATCTCTGCTTGTGGTCCGAGTCCCCTGGCAAGCACACTGGCGCTGTGTTAGGGTAAACTATATACAAAACGTTCTCTTGTCTTGATGTAGGACATAACCGCTGTGAGTACAGTATGGATGGGTTAGAATCGCAGGAGGCTAACCTTTCTGGAATTCTGGCCAACAGTTGTGTGGATATTGGCGAGTATTCGGCCAAGAACACATCTGACTGGACAACACTGCTGGCCGTACGCGTCATCGTTGGCATTGTGTACGCCTTGATATTTCTGATTGGTGTATTCGGTAATGCGGGTGTTATAATTCGAGTAATTAGTGACAAGAAGTTGCATTCAGCGCAGTATGTATTTTTGGTAAACTTGATGGCATCCGATTTTTTGCTTTGTCTGACCTCAGTACCCTTCTCGCCTGTGGCTATAATCATGAAACATTGGATATTTGGTGGTGTACTCTGTCGTGCCATACCACTGTGTCAGGCCATGAGTGTTATCATTACTAGCCTGACACTGACCATGATCGCTGTGGACAAATATGTGCATATTATCGATCCGACCAGACCGCCCGTGACTTTGGTCCAATCATTCGTCTCTATTGCTATCACGTGGATAGTGGCATGTGCTCTGAGTCTGCCGTTGGTACTGAGCTACGGCGTGAGAGATGGATCAGCCTATCTGGAAGAATTCAAGGTAAGTTTGGCCTTTGTTTGGCGTTTACATTTCATTGAATCCAAATAGTAGATATGATCGGGCATAAGAGCCTATCCCTAAGTCTAATTTGCACAGGAACTGCTGCATTGTAATCTCTTTTCGTTTTGCTTCATCTCCCATTTCTCATGAGACCGTGGCAAGCACTCAAGACCACTCCACTCAAGAAGACTGAAGTCCAAAACCCGTCTTAAAGTTTCTCGAACTACTTTTTCAACGCTGAGTTTTTCCACATATGACGTCAGTTCGATCAGCTTTTAAAAAAGATCCAAGTCCTGTTCAATTCGATCAGGACACCTCGGGGATCACGACAAATATACCCGCCTGGGGAGCAAGCAATAATCATGGCTAGAATTGGGTGCAAGGATAAGTTGAAGTTTCAATTATGCTAGGCCTGAAAAATTGGAACCTTATTGCTATTGAACTTGAGATTAAAGTGGTCCTCATGGTAAGTCTTTGCAACTGTCGACAAAGGTGTGAGTTGCAATTTTAAATGGGGGCAACGAGATCAGTACATATTAAGTGTATTTTTGCCAGCAGCGTTTATATCCAAAGCGTGCCAACTATCTGTTCCGGATGTGCTTCACTACCAGCGTGTCGTGAACACGTCCATGGAGGGTTGTTATCTCTTACACACTCTCAATACTATAAAATTCAGAAAGCTATCAAAGCCGATCCTGTGTTTCTGACATGATATTTCCTCGTGATTACTCTCCGAGCTTTTTCTGTGCCAAAAGGGCTGAATCCCAAAAACCCTGTAATGACAGCACCCAAATGAGCTTCCCTCTTCTCTCCACCCGTGCATAACCTTATTCCCTTCGGTCGTGAGAGAGAAGTCGTAAATAAATACGTACGCATCAGTGCACACATCTAATGAGACAGAGATGAAGTGAAAGTACTACTAAAATTCTAATTTATTCTAGGTTTTTTTCTGCGGCAGTTTTTGCGATGAGTCATGGCGGCCGGAATATAAACGAGTATTTGGCACGTGCATAATGTGCATTCAGTTCGTGGTGCCCATGTTCATTATTGCATACTGCTATAGTTCCATCATGAGGAAGGTACAACGAGACATGATGATTGAGAATAAGCAGTTTGCTGGCAGCCTGTCTAATGGACAACGACTGGAGGCAATTAGAAGGAAAAAGAAAGTGACTTACATTCTTATCATGATGGTAGTAGCCTTCATAGGTTCGTGGGCACCATTAACTTTCTTTAATATACTTCGTGATTACAGTCAAGTTCCAGCCTTCGTCGATTCACAACCTTACTTTTTCGCCCTAATCGTTCATTGTCCAGCCATGTCGTCGGTCATATGGAACCCTCTGCTGTTCTTCTGGTTGGCTGGACGTCAAAAAAAGGGGTCGCGTAAGGGAAGTGTCGTATCTGAGAGTACGGTCATTACATTTCTGCTAGCACTGAATCCTATTCGGGCCATGTACAAACGAAGGAGCCGGCAAAGAGGGAGCGAGAGATGTGCGATGGTCAAGGATGGCCGAGGGGCGGGCGCCAGTTCAAGTAGCCAATGTGACTCCTCCCCATCGACACATCCTGTCGGCCATCGGTCCAAGAAAGCTGCCAGGGGCAATTTCAGCCCACATTCCTGCTCCAAATTTCGAAACACGGTCTCATTCGATCCTGATCCACTCAAAAGTGAGACATTCACATGTCCTGCGGTCGTCGTCAATTCCTATGCCAAGGTCCCCACACTGATCCATGCCACTGACAAGAATCTGTCATTGCCATCTTCGCTGGAGTGTTATCGATTACTCTCGGAAGCTTGTGTTCTTCATTCTCCGCAAGCACCTCGAGTTGTGGCGGAAAGTTTCAGCGACTTGAGCATGTTCGATATGGACGAATCGAACATCAGTTTGGAAGAAAAGAGGGGAAGCGGATCGAGCGTGGACGAAGAGCAGCAAAGTCGTAAAACGAAGACGATCACCAGGAGACATAAGCGATCGAAAGGTGGAGGACGAAAATCGCTGATCTATGTTCACTTAGGAAAAAATTCACAGTTCTGATCTCTGGACGATGTTTTGCTATGTTATGTTGTATGCGCTCGAAAAAGTAAAAATGTGCGTCGTGCTAGCGGATAGCATTGAGAGAAGAATCAGTGCCAAGATGTAAGACAAGATGCGCAAGTGAATATGCGCACTATTTGACGTATTGAGCACCCTGCTCTATCATAAATCAGCGTCTGGGAGGGCATCTCGAATCCAAGAAACAGTTGCATCAATTAATTTTACTTTGTCACGAGGCTGTTTATGAGGGGGCTTCTTTGTTTTCACCTTCCCCTTTTCAGTGCCAGCCAGTGCAACCTAGAACTGCTTTTGGGCGATTTCGTGAACGTAAGTGAGAAAGTCAAGAAAATCAAATCAGAATGAAAATTATTTTTGCTTGTATCCTTATTTGTCTCCTGGTTGTGACTTCAGTTCGATCGCAAGCGGCTTGTGGACGTAAAATGTTTTATTTGCAGATTTTGGCAAATATTGCGGCATTTTCTTTTTGTTTAGAGGATTTGTGCAAAGAGGAGAAATGCTGCAATGCTCGGTGTAGTTGCAACGACTACAGGAAAGGTCAGTGCAAGTCGTTGGGCGGCCAGACAAAAGCCTGCTGGTGTACGAATGACAATTTCCAATGGCATAACCCACCGAACACGTGCAAAGCTGGATAAAGAACACAGTGATGATTGGATGTCGACTGCAACTAGACTCTGTAGGTTAGATATTGGGGTTATCACTGTGAGGAGAGGCAAATTTATATGTGACACTCTATCAGGTTTCATAGAGTGAAAAATGGTAAGTCATTTGCGCTGACTCGATTAGAAGTATCAGAAGTGGTGTGCAAAGGGAATCCCGAGTCAACTAGAAAGTCTCCCCAGGGAATGAAAAATTGCAATTATATTTATCCTGGACGGAGCACACATTTGAGGGGGATTTGCATTTTCAAGGTCAGTACATTTTGGACCCTGATCGGAGCATGGCTGTTCCTTAAGCAGGCGAGCGTATGAGCTCTTATTTAATATATGTGATAGTAAATCGGCCGGGCCACAATGCGGCTAGCCAGCTAAAGGCAAAGGCCCAAAAATGTTATAAAAGTTATCAAATAACAGAAGAGGTCTGGACCCTAGGTGTTTATCTTGCCTTATCGGCTGATTATGCTTGCCCAGGAATGAAGTTTGTGATCATGTGACTTTTTTGGGACAGTCACAGGATGGCAAGTTGGCGGTACAGTAATCCCCCCGCGCACGTGTCCTCCCTGGCCGCGCCCCCTCGCATCAAGGAGTTGGACCTATAAATCAGAAGGAGACTGCATTTCCTATACCGCAATGTTATAAATTTCCAGCGGGCTTATTTACACCTTGTCATAAGCAGTTTGTGTCTGCGCAGAGTGTGCGCGGCCTCCCCTTTGGGTCTTCCCTTCGCTGGTGTGGGGGAAAACAAATATACGCAAAGAAAACAAGAAGAAAAATAGAATATAATGCCAGCCATGATGAAGGAAAAAGAAGTTTTACTGGTTCGATCGCACTTTTTGACAGAACATAAATTTTAGCGTTCGAAAAACATTTCTAATAACACAGTACAGTACCTAATCCATTGCCGAAATTGATATGAATCAGAATAGCCGTCCATAAAACGGTTCAAAATTAAGCAATAATGGTAAGTGTCGTCGAAACGTCTTCTGTTTCTTTTTACACCTTTTTATTCGTCAAAAATGCAATATAAAATTAAATTTGATCACCAAGAACTATGAGGCCGACTGCGCACACTTGGCACAGACACTTGAAACTGCTTATGACAAGGTGTAAATAAGCCCGCTGGAAATTTATAACATTGCGGTATAGAAGATGCAGTCTCCTTCTTATTTATAGGTCCAACTCCTTGCTCGCATAGACCGTAGATTCCCATTTCCGCGAGTGTCCCGATTCAGCGAGTGGTTTTTTACTTGCCCCTCAAACACGGCCGCCGCGACTCGAGCGCTCCAACTGTAACCGCTAGTTTAGTTCATCCGTAAATTTTCAACGTGTGCAGAAATTTTCTTCACTCTGTTGCTAAAATATGCAATCAATAAGCAATAAGATCAATCGTTAAATTAGACCGCATCATAAATGGTAAAGTAAGAAAAGACTAAGGAAACTGGCAATATTATATGATCCATACGTGTAAGCGTACAAAGCTTGTCACCAGGGTGTCAGTAGCACACCTTCTATGCTATATTTTGATCAGCCTGATTCTCCTGAACTTTGATACCCCCTAACAAGAAAGATATGTGCAATAAATACGCTTTCACTTGGGGGCTAAAAATTCTTTCAATGACGAATGGGCCGTGATGAATAAACCTTGCTTTTGCATATACAATTCGTTGGTCCACTCCAGAGTATCTTGGATCCCTTGGCCGAGGCTGTGCACCCCGAGTAGCTGATTTATCCTCAGCTAAAGACATAAACAACAGCTTTCTCTATCAGAGTCGACTAGAACTAATTACCCATTGAACTTACATCAGTTCGGTGAACCACACCCTGTAGCCAGTGAAGAAAGGTGTTGGGCATCGGTTGAACACCATGTTCAAAATCGTAATTCAAACGGTTGTGCCATCCTTCCGCATGATTTGTTGTCCGAGGGCCAGGTTTCCCTTGCAAACGCGCGCATACTCGCCAGACGTTGTCGTAGTGATTCCAAATGCGGTAGTCTCTCATCCATGTACGCTATGAAATATGTTCACTTAATTTAGATTGGTAATTACGCAGTGTATTGCTAGAGTGACAAGGCTACTTGGTCTACTTGAAAATAGGTCTTAAACGCATGAAATTTCGCCCCACGGTACTGATCAGCTCTGGGAGGATACTGCAAAACCTCGTCCCATGGCTGAACTTGATGAGGCGGAATACGGGAAAGGGCTTGCAGCATTCGAACCCATCGATAAAATCGGCTTTCCACTCCGGGACCATCAGGATTTTACACGCCGGCGAGATACGTGTTTCGCAGTTGTAACCGATTCACCTCGCGCAAAAGGCATTGAGCAAAGTGGAAGACGCATCCACGCGTGATCACGTGTTCTAAAGCAGTCAATACTAGTAGCTACAAGTTAGGCCAAGTGCAACAGCCACCTTCAAACTTACCAGGCTCGAACACTGCCCTAGCTGCTTGATGAGCAGCCATCTCGAAATCTAGAAGAATAGTGTGCAGGCGACCAACGCTTTGGAATCGGTCAATTAGAGCATTACGTAATGACAAAAAGAGTCGTCTGTATGACTGTTCAGTCTTGTCCGGCATGAGGGTGTGGCATAATGGGATTCCTACAGGCAACCAAAGTGTTGGTGTTGCTGTTTGAACAGTACACACGGTACATTACCTTCTCCATTAACGAGTCCATGTATGGTATACAGTTGCTTGAAATACCTTGGAGATTTTTCAAATGTGCCGTCCGCCACCCAGAATTCTGACTGATGCAAAGTTTCGAGTTGTTGTTACGAACAAAAGATCAAAAAATTTTCTCCGCCATTGTACAAGAGCTGTTGATCAGCTGGTGCAATCGGACCGTGATCATGTGGACCAAAGCGCTGACGCGCGTCAGTTGGTATTCGACAGGCAGCTCGTTAACATTGTGTACCGGAATAAAGTGTTTACCTTTGTGCCTAAGAAGAAAAACTCTGCATGAATTCACATACATACAAGGTCTTTAATAGGGCCTACAATTCGAACAATGAGTGCCACGAACATTTATGTATACCTGTATAAGGCCGAGCGATTCGATTGATAGGTACCAATACGGTTGAGGACTTCCAGTTGGGCTACCTGTATAAGGCCGAGCGTGGTGAGGGTGGCTAATAAACTATATTGCAAGGTGTCCGTGGGATGCGTGGGTTGGTTCCTGTGGCTTGAGCCATCCTATGGACAGCCCTAGATAGCCCTAGGGCGAGCCAAGGACTTCACTGACTACCAGGCGGCGGTTTCGTAGTTTTCAGTTTCTGAGTGCAAATTAGCGTACCATACGAAGTACGGTGTGTGCAAACGTACCGAATGGAACATTCCAAGTCCAAGTTTTTACAGGCCTCTGCCAAAAAGGGTAAAGTGGTTAATGGATTTGGCCAGGTGAGGTCGAAGCTTATCCTTAGTGCCCTCCGAGAACGACGCGTTATTAGTTGGTGAGTGACCCATTCGTCGATGTCCAAGCACTGCCACTGCCGCTTGTAGCTAATGATATTTGAAATGGTACGTTTAAGCTATACTTCCAAATAATGCCCCAAGACCAGCCTGTGTTCGCCGACTGAACAAGATCCGTGCAAGCTCGAACTAGTCGTAAATCATCATCTGCAAACACTTGGATCTTCTTTCATGGATATCGAGTCCAGTACCAGTCACAGAAAGCTTTTTGCGCATCTGTTCATCGGCTGACTACCCAGACAAAAGAAGGCATTTTTGTCGAAAGTACATTTTCCGCTTGGACGCTAGTTGTTAGTCCACTAAATAACAGTAATGATCTCAGCCACGAGCCGCCTACTCGGATGCACTGATGGTCGTTGGGGTTTCGCAAATGAATGATAAACCAGCAAAGGAGGAGAGCACTCATCGGGCAGTTTATTCATGCATTGAGACTTCATCCGACTATTGAGCTGATGAAACATTACCTAATTTATGCGCTGATACGGAGTCAGAAAACAAAAACGCCTATAATAACCTACAAATCGTAAATAACCCAATCGCCGCCTGGTAGTCAGCCACGCTCACAACGTGGCAGGGAATACCCCTTTCGAGCCCCGTGCCAGGTGTGCCCAGAACCCCTTCCCAGCCACATCACGATAGGGGCTCGGAGACCCCTTCCCAGCCCCAGACTCACGGGGCTGAATATACCTCCGGCATTGGATATATTGACAATCACCTGCACACTTTGTCTGACTTGCTCTTGTTTCTAACCAACTTCACTGAAATGACACTGGAAGTCGTCTTTTTATACACAGTCCTATAGTTGACACTGACTGCGACGACTTTTTAGCTGTGCGAAATTTACACCCACCCACACACTAAATCTCCTTTTTCCGAATCTCGTGGCAGCCCCAGCAGTCACGCTACACAGAGCATCAAAACGCGGTCTGCGCATCGATGCAGCACGCGACTTCTGTCCCATTTTACACACGGTAACATAACCGATCTGAAAAAAGGCTTACAAAACCTTGGCGCAAAGTCCCTGGTCGGAATACGGTATATATTGCCATCGTTGTCAGCCTGACACAATTACCTTCATGAAATACTCAGCGGCACATACAGCTGTCCATGCGCAGCAGTGGCAACTCTTTGAAATGCTCAAATTTTTTTGTTCTTGCTGTAGCTTTATTGGCCTATTATTACAGTCAGACTCGTAATGCCACTGCGAAGGTCAGGAAGCCCCAAGAGTTAAACACCATCTACGACTATGTCATAGGTACTCGAATGAATGCTAGCATAGGAAGTGTTGAGCATTGATCTTATCTTTTCTGCAGTTGGCGGTGGTACGGCGGGATGAGTGGTGGCTGCTCGACTATCTGAAGACCCGTCGGTGAGTGTCCTCCTCCTGGAAGCAGGTTATGAAGAAGATCAGTATTGGTTCTCCCACATTCCTGGTCTGGTGTCTCGCTTACAACTGAACGAATTTGATTGGCAGTACCTGACTGAGCCACAGAAATATTGTTGTGGGGCGTTGAAAAACATGGTAAGATATTTTTACCTATCCACATGGCTTTACTGTGTTCACAGATGTTCTTTCTGCAGCAAGCTCGATGGCCGAGGGGCAAAGGTCTTGGCGGTTCCAGCATCAGTAATTTCATGAACTGGGTTCGATGCAGTCCTAAAGATTATGATCATTGGGCGCATAACCTGAGCAATGAGTGATGGAGCTACCAAGATCTTTTGCCCTACTTCAAGAAAATGGAGAAAAAGGTCGAAGCGACGATCACGGCTACGACGGTCCCGTGACAGTCAATATACCTTTCCAAACTCCCTTAGGAGAAAGCACTCGCGAGGCAGTGATCGGCGCGGGGTACAAATTCCTGGACGATACCAATGGAAACGAGTTCGAGGCATTCAGCTATACGCAATTCAATATAGACAAGTGGGGAAGGAGAATGAGCGCCGCAAAAGCCTGCCATGGAGAGACCTAATTTGCATGTGACCTTAAATGCGTACGTTACCAAGGTAAGGAGATTATTGGACAGCTTACTATTAGTTGAACACGCACACAATTCGGTTCATCTAATCCACAGTTAGCTGTTCATGCATGAAAGCAAAGCTGACAGTAGTTACTACTGCACATCGAATGAGGCGGCCCAAGACGCAGAATAGTATTCTCGTGTTCACATGTTATTGGACGCCTTATCTGGGCGTATGGTAGCGCTGCACAAAAAGCTGCCTCTGTTCATAAAAAATGTGTCATCTTCGCGTAGATACTAAAAAAAAGAGCCAGTTGGATTGGTACAGGTGTCCAGTATGTCCACGGCAATAAGCAACCACAGCACCGTGCAGCCAACATCGACGTCATCGTGTCCGGCGGCACCATAAACTTGCCTCATCTGCTACTTCTGTCCGGTATTGGTCCTAAGAAACAGCTGGAACAGTTCTCCATTCCCGTCTTGGTGGACAGTCCAGCAGTTGGCGCCAATATGAATGACCACATTGCAGTGTTCCTCGCTTACAAAACTAACGCAACTGCCATGACGAACGGATTTTTCCAAAGCGCCTGATTCAGACAGTATAAGGCTCCAATTCAGTATTATCTGTTTGGTACAGGCAAGGAACCCAATGTCACTGTCAGTGAGAGCATCAATTAAATTTGGCTTTTTTTAGGTTCCCTAACCAAACCAGCAGGAAAAGTCATGGGCTTTATGAACACTGGTCTCCAGTCGATGAGCCTGCCTGACTTGCAGCTGCAGTTGTTTATCGCTGACCCATGGATGGAACACCTGATGCACATGACCCCAGAGGTAAGCCCAAGTTTTGTTTGTGCCATCAGTTATATTTGTTTTGTCAGCACTCTTCCCGCTTAGGCGACGAAAGCTGGATAAGCCACTCATGGCGAAACAGCAGAACCCCTGACGATGCTCCTTCTTATTCATCACCTACAGTAAGGCCAAGGATACAAAGTTGACAGAGACTGGCACATACGTCGTTCTCCTTCTCCTTCCACGGCAGCTGAGCCTGGTGGAACCAGCGTGTGGAACCAGCGACAGAGATCGTCACGCCGATCGAGATTTTTACTACGCAAGACTCGACACCAGCATGCAATTCAAAAGCAGACATCAAGAGGTCATCACACACAGCATCAACACCAGATCGACGTCTTCAAGGCAGGCTCATTCCGGCGTTGTAGCTCTTGAGGACAGCGACCACCTCGCTCATAGTCGGACGATCAGGGGCTTTTAGCAAGCGTCGTGAAGGCCAACTGCCCCAGCTCCTTCAACATGGTCGTCGGCAACAGAAAATGGAAACCGCCCTTCACCTGCTCCAGCACAGCTCTTTCAGTTTCGTCCCCAGACTTCTGCCCATGTTGCACACCTAATCGAGCCTCTACACCATTTCGGCTAACCAAGCTGTCGATTTTCTCACTCATTGCCAGTAGTGAGTGAACTTACGCCACTGGAAAAAAGAGTAGTTGTGATTAAAACACGCCTATGCGTAAGCAAAAAATTATGGCCATCCTTATGCGTTAAAAATAAAAAACGACTACGGGAATTAAGCTCGCTCGATTTCTCCTCAGTACTTTTTCTCTGGATTTGAATCAGTTAGCCTTGATCCATTCGGTCAACGTTAGCTGCGAGAACGAGCAGTGCCAGTATACTTTTCTCCTTATTGTAAAGACGTGGCCGGTATGAACTTCGATGCTTTAAGTGTTCGCTCTTATTGCCGTTTGCCTCACATCAAGCTGTGGTCGATTTGGACTTTGCATAGGATGGCGATGGTGATGCGATGCGCACACGTATCATCTTACAGACATCACAGAAGTAGTTTCTCCAATCGACCAATACTTCTTCGCAATCGCCCAGCATGTAGTCTGCCAAGGATATGTACGGATATCTCTTATCCAGTGCCAAAGTGTGTCCTGTCCATACTATCGCCAGCAAGACTTGAGAAGGCTTTGCCAGGCGCATCTGGTATCGAGAACAATGCTCGGGCAATGGCCCCCATTGAGAGCGGCCTTAATTTTGGAGTTCGTCCAAGATATTACCGATTCGCAATCCGCGATCTTTTGCAAAGTTTATCGATGCCTGTTCACTCAAACTCATTGCAAACTCAAAGTGTAGAGCCTGGGCCACCTTAGAATGATGACACCAGCCAGCTAAGCATATAGGCCCATTTTGTTACCCTTTCCTCCTTCCCTCCTTGATATTTGGTTTCTGTTTAGCCTCAAGCATTTATTGTTCCCATTATCACAGTGTATGCACATATCCCAGTCGCATGCAAAACGGCACATGCTAGACAGCAAGCAAACTCTGGGCTGAAAGAACCTTGGAAAAATTCTCAGGTGTGCACATATCTCACTAAGATCCTCCACCAGACCATTACTAGGAACCACTAAGCTTTTCATTCGACTCGGGTAAGCTGGCATGACCAGGCTGTCGTCAAAACAAGGCAACTCGTAATGACAACTACACATACCTGTACAGTATGATCTTCCTAAAGGTGCAGTGATAAGTTTAAGGAACAGGTCTGATTCAGGTCAGAACAACTTGGATATGCCGAGGATGAAGCGTCAGTCATCGTACTTCCTTAGCCAGAGCTGCCCTGAAACTTCTTCAGACAGGTTGACTTCTCTTGACTTTTTTGCAACACGGCACAGAGAACCCGCTGGAGACCACTCTCCCGCGAACGTTGCCATTCAGCTTACACTGCGAAACACGTGCCCTATGTATTTCTACGAGTGTTTTAGGAGATTTCGAAAATTCGGCACAAAAATTCGAACTAGAAAAGCACAACCACTGACCACTGGCCCATAACTAGCTTGCTCCCCTCGACCGCTCCTCTATATTTCGATCAGCTTTTTCACGCCGTCGTATCATCTTGACGGCGTGGAACTCGGTCAGCCTCAAACGAGCCTTGCTCGACGCGTTGTACACACCGCCTTTAGTTTCGCTGTGCTCACCATGGACATGACGAGGAGTCTTCGGCATAATCAGAGCAAGAGCCAGTCGGGGCGCACTCACCTCCGATTCCCAGTTCATGTCGGCGCAGATATTCTTGAAGTCTAGAGGGGCAGACACTTTGGTAATCTTGATGTGGACCGAGGCGCGAACGCTCGTTCCCAAGTTGGTCGGATAAAACTTCGGTCAATCAAAACTACAGCCATCTGAAAAGATCGTTGGGCGAGAACGGCGCCTGCTTTTCGATGATTTTCATTGCCCTCACAAGGCCGAAAAGTTCACGGTTAGTTGAAGAGGCAAGCCGATGAAGGCTTACCCGAATCGGACGGTCGAGCACCTTTCCAACATCGCCGCCCGCTTGCATGCTGATGATGCACAGATGGTCTTCTTGACCCAGACCAGGAAGGCCTTGTTTTTGCTGTGGAAGATGCCGCGTCCGTTCGGCCAATAGCGCCGGTGTCGCGTCAAAGTGTCCGGATCGTAATGTGTCCGGCGGACGCATTACGACGGGGTCACCCCCTGTCGTAATAAGTCCGGGGTCATCGAAATGTGTCCGCTTGCTAAATTAGGAAAAACAAACGAAGGACACGCCAAAAGCCTCACAGAAAAGGTTGAATTATAAAAGAGCAAAGGCATAGCCAAATTGCACTGAACCTGGAATGAGTACTTATTAATGACTTTATTTACTAATGGAATATCTGTGCTGATAAGTTGTGATACATCGCCCCGTTTGACGAGCTCCTCATTCAAAAGGCTTGTTACACATTTTAAAAACAAGAATGCTGTAACACCAGAGAGCTGGAATAAGTTTTTTCTTTTTTGTACAGTGTGGTAGAATGCAGTATATACCTACTACAGCAAAGTGTGAACTAGTACTGATACTAATGAGTTATTCAGAAGCATATACTCGTATATCAATTAGTTCTGACCTGATTGCTGATTATTTATGAGTGTGATCTTTATCAAACACAGGGATGAATTTGGAAACCCGAGACAAGCTACAGTAACCACAGTCTAGTGGCATAACTAGATACACATAACCAATAAAAAGCTTGGAAAAGGCAAATCGTGTTGTCATGGAGGAGAAACAATGTCTATTTTGGTCGGACACATTACGATAACCCCGGACACATTTCGACATCGTAATTTGTTCGCCCAGACACATTACGATGGCGGACACATTGCGTCATGACACCGGCGGACAGGCGTTGGCGTCTTGAAGAAACCTAGAATGCGGCCATGCCTTGGGTCAGGTGGGGAGCGAGGAGAGAGCACTCACCTGCCGCCTTCCTTTAAGAGGGAAATTTGAGCTAAGTTGACTTGGCGTAAGTTTTATGCAATGGCCCCACAAGATCACAGCAGCTTCCCCATGGCCAAAGCACTGTTCCTATGCCTGTCACACATCTTTATAATAAGGCAGAAAAGTATCCTGGGGGTGCTGCCCCTTTGAGCTTACGAGTGGTCGAACGCTTCTCAATCCAGCGAAGTGTACTGTCGAGAAAAGAAGCACGTTCAGTTCCTCGCATGGTCAAAATTTTGACTTGACCCTCACGGATATTTTTTGTTCATGCAGGTGTATTCATCATATCTTGCCTTGCTTGGATTTGCAGATAATATGAGCTGTGACATATGGCATCGTGATCATCACCACCCAGCAAAGTTACGAGAATGGCATTCTCCTCTCCTCGCTCCCATAACCAAGCCCTCTCGTAGGCCCCAAACGGGCATGGAGAAGGGCAACATCAAAATGACAAATTCAGCTCAGATACACCACGCAGGTTGACATGATCGAGATCACTAGATGTCACACTGGCGATTGCGAGTTCTTCCGATTTCTGTTGGTCGAGAAGGGGTTGGAAGAGGGTTTATTTTTGCTGTCTGACTATCGAGATCTGATCTTCTCCTCACACGCTGCGTTATAGTAGAAGCAAGAAGGCAGTGCGAAGAGACCGAACTCGCCTCCTCCAGCCTTCACTATCGACAGGCCCTCACCGTCAGAGCTGCGACGAGAACCCTATTGCTTGAAACGCTAAAGACAGTATGTCCAGCACTATAGTAAAGGCATTGTAGAACTGAGTTTGCGGAGTGGAAGAAGCGCCTCTGGTTTTACTGACTTCAGGTCTACCTGCCTTGTCGTTGGTTCGGCACTTCTTTCTTCTGTGACTTTGCTTTGATCAGGAGCCCAATTCCTCACCACGGGGAGGTCGTCACACCACAGCTGGGTGATTCGGGTACAGACCAGCAGGAATTGTCAGCGAGGCCCATTTGTTGGCGGCTGGTTCACTGGCGATGGCGCCAGGCTGACAGACATGCACAATAAGACACAGCAACATATTGTCATTGGTGAACGAGCAGACAATCGGGATGACAAGACCCTGATGACAAATCCTAAGCACCTACGCCCAGGTCCATTTTATGAACCTTTTTTAGGGGGGGGGGGCTCTTCTATAAATAGATTTGCAGGAAATACCTGTATCAATGCAAGAAATCACACTCTGCCACTCCGGAATTCGTGAACGTGCAAACCCCAGCAAAATCCAAATCGACATGCCAAAACCCTGCCGAAAGCGCGCTTACGGTACACAGACAAAGAGGGCAGTGTGATGTGCCATAAATACAGTATTCCTTGTGACAAATCATTAATTTTCTCGATAATTATGTATCGTATTCCGGTAACGATAGACTCAGATGGAAGAGCGTAAAAAGTTTCACGGGTGCTTTCACTTTTACCGAAGAAAACTGTATAGTTGCATAAATAACACTGAAACTGCTTACTTTGTATTTGACTTTACTTTTTGATAATCAGGCTATTCTGAGAAAATTCAAATTGTTCTGCAGAGAGTGCTGGGCACAGCGCATAGCCAGATCAAATTTTATCGAGATCGGTTGCATATTAGTAGAAATGAATCAGTGAATACATTTATGGCCAACCCGATAACAAACTAGGATTTTTTCGGCAATAAATGTGCCATTATCAAAAATGCATTCACATATGAATTGTAAAAAAGTTTTATGAGGAAAATAATTGGACAAAATGTTTGAATATTATCACCATATAGCAAGGAATGTGTGAATACAACAGCCAGGCTCACAAATTTCAAATTTCCCGCTTCGTCTAAGACAATGAGCCCACATTACAAAATGGTAAAAAAACCACAATAATAGAGCAGCGGCGAGGCCTTATTCAGTATCGGGTAAATATGATGATACAGTGATAGTCAGTCGCTTGTGGATGAAGACAATGAGGATGATGTGTGAACAGTTCTACACATACTCCTTCCGTCTTCACCCAATGCTGAGCCAATTGATCGAGATATGTGATGGCATCCGCTTTCGCTTTCCCGCTTTGACTTGCTCGCTTGTCAAATCAACCCTATCAATCATCGAATTAGCCACCTGCCGCCAAGACACCTTTGAGATAACTAATGTACTATTTCTTTTTTGTCACATTTATTCTTGCACGAATTTACCAGTACTGTACACTCATAATCATATCATCACTGTCATACCACCAGTTGCTCATAGCATATGCAAAACTAGAAACCGAGTTTGAAAACAGCAACATTGCATAACAGTCTATGTGCACGCATCGCATTGCATTGCATTATGTCATTTTGCCTGTGCCACTGATTTGGCATATTGTGCATATTTTTATTATTCCATGAAGGTTAGCAGGAAATACACGTTTTAAGCAAGAAATCACTCTGGCATTCGTGAACCAGTCGGTATGACAAGACCCTGCTGAGAGTGTGTTTGCTATCCAGACAGAGAGGGTGGTGTAAAGTGCCATAAATACAGTATCCTTGTCAGACAAATCATCAATTTTCTCGATAAATATGCATCATATTCAAGTGGCGATAGGCGCAAATGAAAGAGCGTAAAAAGTTGCACAGGTCTTCTCAGTTTCATCGAAGAAAACTGTATAGTTGCATAAATAACAGTGATACTCCTCTTTTTGCATTTGACTTTACTTCTCGATAATCATCCGATTCTGACAAAATTCAAAGTGTTCTTAAGTGAGTGCTAGGTACAGCGGATGTGAAGATCAAATTTTATCAAGATCGAATGCATCTTAGTGGAACTGAATCAGTGAATACATTTATGGCCAACGCGACAACAGATTTGGATTTATTCGGTAGAAAACGTGTCCTTATCAAAAGTACATCCACATAAGACTTTTAACTGGGTACCTTGAGGAAAATTAGCGGACAAAAGATTTGAGTATTATCACCCCATGGCGACGAATGCGTGAATACAACATTCAGGGTCACCCATTTCAAACTTCCCGCTCCTTTTTTCGACAATGAACCCACTTTACACACTTCAAACAATGCCCATGAAAAGAAGGCAGGGCAGCAGTAGGCGAGACCTAATCCCGCACTGGCTGATAGCACTCCATCTGGAGGTTGAGGATGAATGCAATGAGAATAATGTGGAAGGAAATACTTTCCTATGCTTCACTTGAAACGCGGCCATCTTTCCTTTCAGCAAGCGATCTGAGGAACCCAGTTTCTGGTCCAGAACACTGTCACGAAGTAGATGCGCAGACTGGCATCATCGCACCCGCATCGCATGGACGCATATTCCTCGTGCACATCATGGAGCCCACAAATTCTGTATACTTTGTATTACGTAATAAACATGGTAGTCACATAAACACCCAACACTCGCACGTGTACCAAAAGACCTGAAAGTTCTATAAACGATTTTCAATAGACAAGCAAGCACTCGACTCCAATTCGCATGAACCATGCGTACTACTAGACACACAATACTTGGGCACCAAATTAATGTCATGTACAAACCTGCAATAGAAACTGACATCGAGGAATTATTCTGAATACACCACTCATTAACTGATACATTGGTTTCTGATCTACAAGTGTCATGTCGTATAAGAGACGCAATGTTCAGGTTGGTGGCGGGCCATTCGAATATTCAAGTTTGGATCCCAAACTCCAAAAGTAGTTGTTCATCTTATCGCAGCACGATGGATAGAAGAAAAACACGTTCAAACATACGAGAACGCACAGGCACACCTGGATAGGCCAATATCGAAAAAGCAAACGACGCAATGATGTCCCACGTTTGCGTTTATTTGCCTCGGTGGTGTTTTTTCTAAAAACATAAGACTTTTCATTGCTTTCTCATATCTACAGTAACTCTATATTTATCGCTTCGTTCAAAATTTTAATAATTCTTGCACATTTGAACATACTTTAAAACAAGCAAGCCAAAAAAACAGCAAATGCCTTTGCATCTGACGATCGAACCTACTTTCGTGACGGTCATGTGTAAGAAAGCCCGGTGGATACTCTGAATTTGGTAGATTCTAAGCTCAAAGATGCGATTAGTTCTCATTTGCAGTCTCCCTACAATACCTCCCCACCCAAAACACATACCTTTCGCTGTCGTCCCGTCCATCATCCACTGTGGCGTTATGGCTTCTTTTCCGTCTAGTTACTTTATTTACTGCCATCGATGTCTCATCGACCGATCCACCATCGATCAGTTTCTTATTCAGAGCATCCATGTCGCGACGCAATGACTCCGTCCGTTCTCTGAGTTCGTTTAGAGTGGATTCATCGATCGACGCTCCTGTAGTTGACGAAGCAGATTCAGATGGCAGAAAAGCAAAAAGTTTGGAGAAAGCAATCTCGACACGCGTTACTCGCTCTTCCAAATACGCCAAATCAGATTGCAGGGTCTAAAAATGTGAAAATTTTTAGTAAGAAGTAATGGACCACAATGCTCGTGATTACCTGGATTTCAAACTGGCCAATCTGAGAAGTAATTTTCGACATGACGTGGCGACACAGTTCTTCCGTTTGTTGCCATTGCAGCCATTGTTGACGCAATGCTTCTAGTCCGCGTAACTGACTATCGCAACTAAAACCAAAGCCACATGTAAAATCTTGTCATCCGCGCTACTACACGAGCGCGTTACCTCTGATAAGCTTCCTCGAAGCATAATCTTAGCTGAGCGACTTCCTGGCTGATCATTTCACAACGACCAGACAGCAAACTTATGGAAGTATCGTATTCTTGGAGAATACAATCCAAGCGTATCCTCTCGGCAGTAAGACTCCGCCTGACGGCCTACAAAGAAAACATGAGTCAGCAAGCCACTTCATTCCCAGTCTATCCATACAACAACTTACTTTCAACAAGTCCAGAATTTCCTGCGTCTCTGCCAATGATCGATAAGAATTTCCTTTATTCAGAAGACCCATTGCTGACGATCGAATGACACCCTGAGCCATAATATTTTGTAAAGACACTGTCAACCTTCGTAATTCGTTTTGCAGAGTATGCACGAAGTGTTCTTCTTCTTCGCTCGACCGAGACCGTCCATCGACTTTTGCTGGAGGCGGTGATTCTAGCATACGTCGTGTGAGCAATAAAGCGAGGTCACGCCAATCTTGCAGCAAATCTGAAAAAGGGCAGCACGCTCGAGAGACAAGAAAAAGATCGCCTCCATCGGTTTTAACACTTACTTGCAACAGACGAGTTAATCTCCTTTGATCCGCTTTTCATCACCGGCACTTCATTTCCCAACAATATTTCCAAACGATTAATATTGTGCTCGCAGGCAGACAAGAAGTCGATGTAGTCTTTTCCACCTACCGACACTGCACCACTCGTTTGACATTCTTTCAATGCGTGATGAGTCGACCTCAACTCCTGCAAGGATTCGCGGACGACGTAGAAACTTTCCTCCGTCTCTGAATCGTACGAACCAATCGGAGGCTAAAAGGAGCCCGCAACTACAGCAAGCGCCAAACGAAATGTAACAAGTAGCCTACCAAACGGGTCGGTAACGACAATGGAAAAACCACACTGGATCCATCGGCAGACACCAAGTCGGGGGTGCGAGGACACGGCGACTGGTTCAGATATGCGCAGTAATCATCACCGAATTCTGTGAGCAAACTATCGTCCATCAACAGCTGATCAGCTGGGCCATTCTCATTGTGTTTCGGCGGCTAAAATCAAATTATGACTGAATCATGACGACGAACCAAGAAACTTCATGCTCACCTTGTAATCATCCCATTCCCAAACAGGTCGACTCAGCACTCCAGGTATGACCACTTCTTCACCGTCAGCTTCCTGCTCTGCCATTGTCTCCCCGCCACCAGTCATGACGCAACTTCCTTCTCCAACCGAGTGATTACTGCTTCCGCATGGAGCACTGTCGCCGGATCCCCGGTTCTCATCTTCTACATTCGAGACAGCAGTGTTGGGCCTGGACGGAAAGTTTATTTCCGAATGACGACTATTCTCCAACAAAGCGGCAGCAAATCGACGATGGATCGAATCATCGCCGTCTCCCAACTGCATTCCGTAAGACCAACTACGGCGCAGTCGACACGCGCGCAACTTCTTCCTGCCGGAACGTGAATTATTGAGCAACGAGACTTCTTCAGCGGGACTGCCTTCGACCACAGGAGAAGGCGCCACTGGTGGCCACGAAGACGATAGATCGCCATCACATCTGGCATCGACAGCGGCCGACTCCGAAAACCTTTCCTTTGCATCCACATTTGCCGATTCCATATTGCACTGCGATGTAGACGAATAGGAAACAGGTCTTCGAATTTCATCGCGTCGACGCCGTTTCAAAGACCCGGAAGAAGAAATTCGAGGCAATTTCAAAGTCGGAGGCAGCAAAGACGGCGTGTTTGGTGGCGTGTCCACGATCACAGTTGGCGTGGTTTGTTCTCTCCGCTCATCTTCAGCCTCGTCGTCGTGCAATAACGGCACCCAAACGGTGCCTTGTCTACGTAACAACACTTCTTCTAATTCCTCTTCGAACGCATCCCGTTCTTGGCCCTGCCGAAATAAATTTAAAATTTCTTCGAGATCATCAACGTTTTCGTTGTTGCTCGTGTCTAAACTTTCCGACATCGTGTCCCCCACGTTCACCAATAAACTATCCGTTAATTCAGGCGGCTGAACGACGAACGGTTGCGTATAGACGTACAGTGCGTCATCGGACAGACGACTGGGAATCGGCTTGTTGAATCGGTGGGTAGAACCCTCAGTCGGAGTCGGATCGTCGGGTGTAGTTGGCGTCATCTGGTAAAAATTCTTGATGGGCGAGTTCTCGATCCTGGTGCGTCGCTCCAAGCATGGACTGCTAGCATTCGATACAGCCCGCGGCTTGTCATTGACGTCGAGTTGTTTCTTTTCATCCTCAACTTCGAATCTGGCCACAACTGCTGAACTTCCACTCGAATATCCACCATCTCGGGCACTGTTCGGTTCTTCTTCATGATGGCTGGTCACAGCTGATCGAGGCGTCAACGGTTCGTATTCGTTCTCAGAAAACGGAATCGTATCAGACGTGGCGCTGCACAAGTCATCTGAACATAAATCATCGACGGCCACCACGGCGGACGTTTGTTCGAAAGTATCGCGGTCCTCATCGTCTTCGTCATCAACAGCGGGCTGCTCTTCGCTTAGCCGACGTCGTTTAGCCACTGGCTCTCCCATATCGCCATCCTCCTTATTCGAATCCATGACACCCTTAAACGACAAATCTGTCAATCCTGCTCATGAATGTAAAATCACCCTCACGCTCACCTGGAACAAAGCCCGTATTTGACGTTCCAAACGACATTGCCACTCGAGAGATTTAATCCAGAGTCCATGCCAACGACGTTCAATCGATGCCGACACTATCTGCCGCCGATGTGATGACGGCAAAGTATCAATGTATTTTTGTACTAATGCCACCCAATGACCTCCTTCGTGTTCGATTCGACTTTGCAGAGCCTAAATCATAAAATGACACAAACGAAGTTTTATTGAGCTTTACGTGCGTCGAGTGCACCCTATTATTACACATACAGCTGCGCCAAAAACTCTGACAACCAAGCATGGGCAAGGGGGGGGGGGGGGGGGGGGAAACCCCCCGTTGGACCGGCCAGGACATTGAAACCCTTCCTCTCTCTACCCTCCTCTCTCTCCCCCCCCCCTCCCCCCCAGGTCCAGCAGGATGAAAGAAAAGGAAGGAAGCAAAAGCGATCAAACTGTATCTGGGCTGGACCAAGCCTTCGCCGATTGTCCAGCCAGCCTACAGTACTGTATTTAAACAGTCATACAAATCACTCATTCGACTCGACCCGACCCAAACCAAACCTGGTCTAACCTGTCTCACACGCAATCAGATCAGGCTTGCCGTCGTCATTGCACAGGAAAGCTAGCCTAGCCTGGCCTGGGCTAGTTCCGCTTTTTTCTTCTCCATAAGCAAGTCAAAGAACCAATGCGTTGATTTCCATTCTCACAATCAAACACTTCTAAGAAGGGTGTTCAAGTCAAGGAAATACTGAAGGATATAAAATGTTGAAGCATACCTCCCATAACAGGAAAATGCGTAAAAGGCGCATTATAAAGCAGTAGTTTCTAAAAGTTTCGCTTCCGGCGGGCACCCCACCCCCTGCGCGTAGCAGCGCCTTGGCTGCTGCGCGGCCAGCATTCATCTCAGCCATCTCTCCTGCCCCCCTCCCCCCCCCAACCACGCCGACCTTGCCCATACTTGCTGACAACCCCGTACCTGTTGCGACTTTAAACGCTTTTCGAGCTCTTCTCTATCGCGCCAATCGACTCGCTGACGTAAGCGACTCATTTTTGCTTCAATAGATTCGATCCACTGGCGCCAATGATGCAAAGGACTGGCACTCGAGACTAAAACAAGAACTATGTGTATTTTCAGTGAAAGATCCAAGCCACCGCCAATTACTTACATCCAAGTTCGTCAGTCGAGCTCCGCCCACTGTCCGACGAAGACAAGGACAGTGTCACTGTTGCTGGTGATTTCATAATAGACAACTGGCGCAACGCGGCATCGATCGATTTAAGACGATTGTTCAATTCTTCTTCTATTCCTGTCGTACGGAAACGATCCACGACACTCGCAGTCTGTCGCCGCAATGTTTCGTAGCGTTGTCGCAAACGGTCCATCGAAAAACCCTACGAATTCAAACAAAAATGTGATTACTATCTACGGCTACACAAAACTCACATTAGTCCATTAACTCGAAAACCTCTTACCGTCCTTTCCAATTTTTCACCTTGCGCATCAATAATATCGTTGTAGAATTGACTAGTTTTCTCCAAAAGAAACTCCCGTACCACGTTCAACATCTCCACCGCCTTTTCTCCAGCGTTTTTGGGAGAAACTGGCTTCTCTGATGCCCTATCGTCAATTTTTGTCTTCTCGCTAATCATAACCGCATCCTAAAAAGTACAAAGCCAGTTACATAAAATCCCACTTTAACTTGTCGTATCACCGAAACATCCATTACACTGACACCCCGGTGACGGACTTTATCGCCCCACCCCAACCATCGTCCCCTTCCTCGTAAAAGCACTCCCACCCAACAACACTGCCACCATAAGCCGCCTGGATAAATAGCATTAGGCATCATTTTGGCATCTTTGCCGTCCATTTTGCTGGCAGCTAGACTCCCGTGTTTATTTACTTACCGTTGAGTGATCTTGGGATGTCTCCGTATGTTCAGTTCCACAATCCACTTCGAATCCAGCCCACTGACATAATGATGTCGATAAACGTAAATCCGACTCATTTAAGAAACTGCTGTTATTCGTATTATCCATCGCTTTGACGCAAAGGCATTAAAACAGAATAACCACTTGTCCAATCAGAATCCGTCTTCACCAGTGTTCTCTACGCAGCTTCGTCCACCAGAATTAAGGATGGATTCCAGCCGATGATACGTATCAAACGGTGAATTTTGGATGCCGTCACACAAAAATTTCCAGAAAAATGATGACGTTTCTTCAATGAAATTTTGAATCGAACCGAACATAGATGACCATTTCCGTGATCACCCTCGAAAGCGCTCGTTATAAATCATCCGCGTTCGCAACGTTTCGCCGCCGAGCTACTGCGTTTCATTCGTTTTTCTTCACCTCTAGAAATAAGAGTAAGGCATAGTTGAAAAATTCCAACGGTAATCGGATACCGTGTTACGTTCGAGTATAGGTAGTGCTTGCGTAGGTACTACTCTCACACTACTACATCGTCAGCTAACGCCTATAACCTTTTTGCTATGTATAAAAACCCGCCAGCGAGGGGATCGCTTCGGAGGCGACTGCAGGTGGCCACGTTTGCAATGAGTCGCACTAAAGGGGCCATCCACAGCAAATATTCCCCAACTACCACTTCCCATTTAATCCTCCGAGTTATGCCTTCTTGTGTAAACAGCACATACATCGGCTGAAGTACACCGAAAAGGAGATAACAACCGATCTCAGCTATGCAAGCGGCAACTTGTGATAACAGCACCTAGCCAACCTCCATTTGCCCAGCACGACACCTGACAGGCCTCGATACAAAGCTGAACAAAGTTGTTCGCAATCTTCCGAGGGAACATAACTTGTTAGCAGGCCTCCAAACCATTCTCACAACTTAAGTCACGTAAATTCTGCCTAGATCAAACTCGCAGGAAAGAATTCACACAAAAACCAACTGCAGGCGTCCTTAAGGTCGATCGGCACGCAACAGCAGACACGCTTCCTTCCAACAACCCGTGCCTAAGTTTTTTACCGTTCAAAACAGCCCTTAAATCGTCACTTCTCACCAACCGAGAACAAGCGTTTCCAGAAAATAGTCCCTCCTACCATAAATTACTACCCGCATAGTGACCTCCCTGTAACAAAGCCGACTGCCGTAATCGTAAACCTACCACAGACAAGGCCATCTCGAGCCAGAATCACTATAAAAGAATGTGGTAGGTGTACGACTTGTGTGCACACGCATAGACAACCCCGCGATCGCTTAGCGCCCAAAGAGCAACTTTAGCAAATTTTTCAGTAGTTAGGCGCAACATTTTCTAAGAGCAACAGCTCTCCACCACGATGGACTTCGCCAGAAAAACGTGCTATCAATTTAAGAGAGCACCATCGATGCTCTCTTGACGTAAGAATGGACGATCAACCAACACTAGCCGACACTCCAACTGCCGGGTTTGCATTTCGTCCATACGTACTTACTACCAAAACCAAGCCGTCTCTGGCGACTGACGATTTCGAGGCCAGGCCAGACAAACGAAGACGTTTCCAGACGGCATTCGGGAGCTAAGCTGCACGGACGGGAGAAATGAAAAGAAAAGAGGCGCTGATACGTACGCCCTCTTATACGCGCATATTTCAACTACCCAACCACGCCACCCGAAAAGCTCCCAAGCAAAAGGCGTGGCTTTCAAACAACCAAGTAAGAAGCCGAGTCCGTTATATGAAAACATGCGAACGACGCAGATGCGCTCTTCAATAAAACTGCGCTGGCAAATCAGATCTGCGAAACAAAACCGTGCCGACATTGATGTGGATGCGAAAACCTACTCGAGCAAGACATGATCCTGACCTGACAGATCCTCAGCCTTTAATTTCTCATTCATACCACCACCAGCCTAAGTCCAAATGTCCAGCAGATAAACATACGATCGAATGTAAAATTTCTTTCAGTTGCCAAGAGATGTTATTAAAAGCAGACAAAAAACCGACCCAACCAGTGCGATATCCGAGCGACAGGTGGCCCGAGTACAACCTGGAACTACGTCAGCCCATCGCAATTCTTTAGATTGAAAAACGATTGGAGAGGTTGTAAAAAAAAACAGAACGATCGGCCTTGCACAATTTTTACGCGCCATATAATGCAGTCTGCTATGGGAGAACGAAAATTACATCGTCTTTCATCCTCGAGGCCGCCTTGCCGTACCTCCCCTTCCTTGCCAAAGAAAATCTGACATTTCTTTTCAGGTTGACAGCACGCCATGCCATCATACCATCCCAACCACGACTGACTAAAATCGCCCAGCAACAACCACCATGCTGCGATGAACGGCATTAGAAGCAGGAGGGCGTTGACACGAAATCAATGAAAGCTCCCCGACAGTCAAAGGGGCCAAAGGGAGGCGACATAGCCCAACGGAAAATAAGATGGGCGTGTCGATGAATCACTCCCTCCACACAGCACTGGTCAGTTGGGGCGGGAATGACGATAATGGAGGGCACATGTAAGCCCATATCGCATAATGGCAATCAAAAGGGGTGGAAGGCGGCGGCGGCTTTTGCTACCACTGACTGACGGAAGAGGCGGCATTATTGCCTCCCTTCACCCATCGGTCATTCGATGACAGCAGAAAAGGCGCCCAGTGAATTTTGCCAGGCGTACACCCGTGATGACCATACTACCACGTCTTGTTTATCGATTCCAGATAATCCCCAACTCAGCTCAGATACATCGCAAGCCTACAAAACGCACTGCATGTAGTCGAACCATCCATACAGTGGTCACTTCGCAAGAAACAGCGAAAAAGTGACAAACGACTGCCATTCATCTCACTCCCTCCCACCAAGACCATTCTGCCCGAATCCCCAATCCACAGTTGACCCGACCAGTCCGACAAATCGAGACGATCGCTACACGCATGGTTGAATAGATCGCCTTATCGCCACGGCTCCCACATAATACAAGAGTGCAAAACGAACCGTTATTTACGGTATGCACGCTATTCCCTACCCAGAAAAGCGTCGTTAACCAGTGCACTGACGTCCGAGCGTGTACGGTCCAGTCGAGATGAATCGAGTAATCGAATTGGACAAAAAGGGGCAAAGAAAATAGCCGAGACGGTACGACACAAAACGACCAAGGACGCCATCGTAACTAAAACTACTTTATTCGTCCACTGGACAAATTACGCTCCCACTTCTCGGCGACGTGGGCCCGATGGACACTGTCCACTAGCATTAAGACTACTCGGAATTCAAAGTGGATGGTGGGAGGTCGAGACGAGGGTGAACAAAACGATGTTCGACGCGTCCGGTCGCGCCAACTGCATTCGTCTATGCCCGACACTACATCGGCACTGACAACACAGTCAACTCCAAACGACGTTTTCTGCCAAGATTTCAGTCGACAGGCCAGCCCCAACGACAATATAGAATTTCAAGAAACGTGCGGCTCCTGATTGAGTGCTATAAGACGGACATTCCGCGCAATCAAGGAATGCTTAACCAACTACTAAGCTGCAGGTTTAATAAAGAACTGCTTTCCTAACTCAAATTACGTAATCTTGTTCACTCACGATCAGATCTTTCCTACGGGAAGCAACTACACGACAAACCGTCTAACATCGGCAAGGGGAAAAAGGGGCCAAAACAGAGACTAAAACCTAGTAAAACCAAATTTTCAAAACTGTTGGTGGAGCCAAGAAAAGATTAATGATCGATCGGTTAAGAATATAGGTCTCCAAATGGTGCTCCCACCTGGTGCGTGATGTATTGAACCAACCGCATTTTCTGTCCGTTCGTTTGTGTTTTCTCTCGAGCCACGCAAAAAGCGCATTTGTTTAACATCTGCCGACGAAATATCCTTTCCTGTCATTTATCAAAACCTGGCAAAATCTCTTCGTTCCCTTGACATTATCTGACGTCCCAAATCGAATAATGTACCACAACAATGTTTTTCCGTGTAGCTACGCATCTCATTGGCGAAAAGACTCCCAATAACCAATGCCAAGTCAAAACGTAGAATAGGTAAAGTCGGTTCGCAATTCGTCGTCGTCACTCAAAACGGTTTCCTACGCCCCGCTGTTTCGTTTCCGCCGTGTTTACGGCATGCTCATACGAGAAATACATCGGGAGCTAAAATAAACGACGCAAAGTCCCGCGAGGCGACAATGAGGCCACATAGTCCTGGCGAAAGACGGAAACTGGTTACAAATTCAAAATGTACGCACATACTACGTTCGACCCGCGCCATACCCTTTTCTGATGCTCCCCACCATCATTGTTGTTACGCACACACGAACGCGTTCGCAAGGATTGCCAGTACATAAGAATAAAACTGCACGCGCGTCATTGGGTGCAGTCAACAAACTTCTAAAAGTATCCAATGAATGGTGAAAAAACTGCCATTACAGGCATGATTGATTGCATTTGAGGATAGGCTGAACGCAAACAGCGCCCGGACAAACAACTGATAGATGGAAATCAAGATTATATATAGTCAGTTACCGCCTCACCTCGCATGCCAGGACATAACATAAATTTCCGACAATTCGGGTGGCGAAATTCTTCCAAATCAGCAACGTGACATGAACAGTGAACAGTATTGTCTAGCTTTCTATGCTCCCATTGTAAGAAGAAACAGTCTCCCGAGAAGTTGCTAAATAACTGAAGATCATTCACATTTTTCGCACGGAGAATGAATGAAATCCAACACCAATTCTTTTACCAATCGACTATTGTAGCGGCAGACACGAAAGGCTTGAAAAGTAAACCAGCAGCGACCAGGTGGTGCCACTCACCTTCTATTTTCAGAGACAAGAGCTTCGACGATTGCTTGCCGCTAATGGTCATAATGGCAAACAGTAGAAAGGAGAACAAACAAGACATGCCCTAAATTGCCATTGCGTAACAAAATCGAATAGCCTAAGCCAGGGAAATCGATATAATTTCCCAACAATTACTGACTCGCACAACAATTACAGGAGCGCAGAAGTTCAGTGCTTGTGACGGCGTGTCTCAATATTAAAGGTATGACAAGGGCATTTGCTTTCTGTATACCACGGCCCACACCAATCACATCTACCACATCCCCAGTGGATGATCCCACCGCTCAGGTAGCCTAAGCTTACAGTAGCCTCAAAAAGTTACAATTATATATTCCTATTTCAGTAGCCTACCTTGCCAAGATGTAGTAAGTTCAAAGAACAGTAATGACTTTCATACTTACAGCGCTTGTAAAATGAGCCTCTTGAGCCCACGATTTCGTCAAAAAGCGATCGCTGGCCGTGTCGCAGAGCCACGGTGAAATCGCCCACTCTCGAATCTGAAGAACAAAGGATTATAGAGATAAAACTATAGCGAAACCTGGAGAAGCCGAACCAAAACCGCATACATCAATCGTTTTCAAAAATTTGGGCCAAAGTCTTTTGTTTAGACACGTCCAGGTCCCATAGCTCTGGATATAAAAAGTAAAAGTCGCGGCGAAAAGACGCTGGTTCAAAAAGTGCCCGCACATTAAAACAGGTACGACTTCTCCTAGTACATTGAGCGGGAATTTGATTTTTCTTTTCGCCTACATGATCATACTTCAAGTGACCTTTTTTGTTTTTTTCATGAAATGTCGTAATGTGTACAAAATAGTCTCGATCAGATGCTAAGGTGCAATGTTGACATGTGGGCATTTATGTTGGTAAGCTGCCTTAGCGAAGAACCTATTCCAAAAGCGACCAGTAGAGCAAGTACGAGTATGTCCTGGGAAGTGGCGCATGTCACGACATAGCACATGGGATGATCGAGATGCATTATGAGCAGTCAGTGGTTACACCAAAGCGAACCTCGGACCCTCTGAACATGGGCAAGTGCCACGCGAAACTGCCTGAGTTGCCACGCGAAAGTTGCAGGCAACTCAGGCAAGGTCCCACCGAGGGGTGAGACTGTGCCATTAGAGCTATCAGGCTTCTTTCAGGTATCTACTTGTTGAGAAAGAAATGCTCGCTCCACCGCTCTCTCATTCGTGAACGACAAGTCAATCAGAATGGCAATACCCGCTGAAAGTACTGTATATGGATAGAGAGGGCAGTGTAAAGTCCCGAAAAATACAGTATCCTTGTCAGACAAATCATCAATTTTCTCGATAAATATGCATCATATGCCAGTGGCGATAGGCTCAAATAAAAGAGCGTAAAAAGTAGCACAGGTCTTCTCAGTTTCATCGAAGAAAACTGTATAGTTGCATGAATAACAGTGAAACTGCTTATTTTGTATTTGACTTTACTTCTCGATAATCATGCAATTCTGACAGAATTCAAAGTGTTCTTCAGTGAGTGCTAGGTACAGCGGATGTGAAGATCAAATTTTATCAAGATCGAAAGCATCTTAGTGGAACTGAATCAGTGAATACATTTATGGCCAACGCGACAACAGATTTGGATTTATTCTGTTGAAAATGTGTCCTTGTCAAAAGTGCATCCACATATGACTTGTAAATGGGTTCTTTGAGGAAAATTAGCGGACAAAAGTTTTGAATATTATTACCCCATGGCGACGAATGCGTGAATACAACATTCAGGGTCACACATTTCAAATTTCCCGCCTTCTTTTCGGCAATGGAGCAGCTTTACACTGGGGGGAAAACAGCCATAATAATAGAGCAGTGGAGCAATAGGCGAGGCCTTATTCTGCATTGGGGGATGTGCCGATACGGTGATGATCCATTTTGGATGAAGCCAATGGGGATACGTAAGCCATGGTCAAGGCAATGGTCCAACCCTGTTGGAGCAGAGAGTGGTGGGCATGGTTTTTTTAATGGGACTTGGTTCAAAGCGGCTAAAAGTAGTGGTTTTGGACCCACGGACCACCAGTAGCACTTTTCTTTTCCTATTTTTTTGCTGATGGAGGTCTCGCCGCACCCGCCAGACCTCTAGGGTGTATAATTGTCAGCGTTAATTGCCTTCAAATACCATCCAGCCCCCAAAAGCCGTGGGCTCCGGCGATCAGACACTGCACCGAATTCCTTCGGGACAACAAAGAAAACAGTGGAAAGAATCTTCGAAAGTTGAGTGGATGCAAGCGAATGAGCCTGCCGACCAAAGGTGCCGTGTAGGACCCGTTTGTCTTTGTCGCAGTGCCTGTCGGCGGGGTGGGGTAGGCAAACCTAGGAATATGTTTCCTCAACATTTGACGCAGACAAGACTTTACTGCAGCAGAGGGCAGTTTCGAACACTCTCTTTCATGCGTTTTACCACAGAAGATAATTATTATACTCTAAACGATTTACTTAGCTGGAGTCGAACTCTCGCCGCGAGAGGCAGGCGTCTCCTCCCCCCCTCTTCCAGGCCACGTGCTCCCTTGCACGGTTTGCATTCAAACTCGAGCGGCTAGAACGATAGGCGGAGAAGAACCTTCTTCCTTCGTCTGTCGCAAAACTGCTACAAGGCGCTAGCAATCCATCTCAACCAAAATTTTCCTGCGCCTTCAATTTTCGACAGTTGATTCGAATGATGCAGTGAGTTTCGACTGGGTCAATAATTTACAAGAAATTCTCCGGCTAAATTCTTTCCACTGTTTTCTGCCCCAAATAAAAATAGCGCAGTGCTAAAAAATTTTGCTGATCCAGCGATGATTTTAGAAAACGAGATCTTTAAAAAAAATCTGAGTTTTTGTATTGGTAGCTACTGCTGACTTGTATAATAGAATATGGCTCGGATGGTATGATTTCTGTGGGCGTGATACAATTACAATATTTGCTTCACGGTTTAGAAATTATTTTTTCTAGTTTGCGGATTAGCCCACTGACTGTGAGCGTGTCTTTTTGCCGAAACCGCCATCAGCGAGGCGTGGGGACTGAGTGCATTGCATCTGTTCACTGGGAGCATCTCATTGAGCTTCCTGGACTTGACATCGGCCTTCTCAAATGACAGACGAAAGTCGCATTGTTTCGAGACTGTCTGCTCTTTGGCTACACTGATCGTGAGGGCCACTGCCAGCCAGGGACTGTTCACAGCTACAGTATCCAGCTGTGGGGGGGGACGAACATCAAACCATTACACCATCGCGGGCGCATCCAAATGTATTGCCGCTGGGTGACTGCAGTTTACTCGGTTTCATATCCATCCGTTTCCTCGGTGGTGCTGCTGCGTGAGAACAGCTTTTTGAAATTCTTGGCTGAGCTGACTGATAAGCACATTACGGGTATGTACCCGATGCACTCTAGGAGTAATCCCGTTTCAGCTTTTCTGCTTTTATAGCAGCCGTGGTGCCACCTCGAGCTGTATTACCTACTGTACGTACACTGTCGAAGTCATCTCTTTTAGAGCTATATCTTCAACGCAGCACTTGCGTATTCTCTTTGTCATTAGGTCCATCATCAACGCTTTCATCTTGCTTCCTCTTCCGCCATGGTTAGCCGTATCAGCGACGTGAAACTAGAACCATTGGTCTCTTCCGTCTACATTCGACCAATGCGAATGCACTTCAAGCAAGACGGGAAAGAACGAAGTTGGGATATTCTACGCGTGCACGATAGGTAAGCAGTGATAAGAGCAAGTCAGTTTCGTCAATGACAGAGTTCCTTTTTAGCGTTCAAATCATTTTATATCATAAGGATCGCCGGGCTTTGTTGTTCGTGAAGCAGTTTCGCCCGTGTAAGTATTTGTCTATTTTGGCAATATCTGCCGTATCAGATGCTTTGTCGGTACTCACACGTTCCTTAATCACAGGGCTTGCATGGGGCGTGTTAAATTTTTTAAGTCGCGTATGACTCACGAGAGGGCAGTATTGCATTGGCCTCCATGCTTTTGAATTTTCGACATACAGTCGTTTGTTGAACTGGCAAGTGATTCAGTCTGCTTAATTTGTTTTAGCTGTCTACCTGCACAATATTCCGCAAGACGCAGACGGATCGTACGCTTCGGTCGATTGGAACAAATACCCGGCATCTCTGGGTTACACTCTTGAACTATGCGCGGGTATAATCGATAAGAAAAAACCAGTAATTGAAATTGCTCAGGAAGAAATTTTGGAAGAATGCGGATTCAAAGTTCCGTTGGAAAAAATTGAACGTGTGACAAGTTACAGGTACGAGCGATTAGCATTTCGTACTTCGACATCCGGGCAATCATCGTCCGATTTCAGAACTGGAGTCGGAGCGACTGGAGCCATGGGCACGTTGTTCTACGCCGAAATTGACGATAGCATGAAAGAGTCGGAAGGTGGTGGAAATGTGGGCGAAGGTGAGAGGATCGACTTGGAGTATATTCCAGTGGAAAGCGCCAAAACCCGGTTGTTATTTGATGATACTATTCAGCGACCTTCCGGCGTCTTGTTCAGCGTATTTTGGTTTCTCGAAACCAAATATCCGTTGCATGTAGGAAAATGATGTCGGTATGGTCTCCGACACTAGGGCATTTCTGTTGATGGGTTACATTTACATGTAGCTGTGGTTTTTCTAGGCGTGCTAGCGATTTTAGTACGAGTACAGTCTGGTGCATTATGTACTCATCGTTAATGTAGCATACTGTACGATTATTTAAAATCGCACGTGATCATACTGTAGCGTACTTCGCAGGTCTGATAACTCAAATAAGAGAGGGAGAGAGCAGTCACACTTGCACGCTGCGCTGGATTCAACTGTGGTACTAGCTGTATTACTACCTCTTGCATTATGAATTATAGAAAATTCGGAATACGACATAAGGCAGGACACAGAGCAGTCAGCACAAGGACGTCGGGTGACCAGCACTAGTAATAGAGATGTACTGATAATGAGCACACCAACTCACTAAATCAGCATGTGCACCCAGGTTGCAGTCATTGGCTATCAAGTACACCCAGACCGCGAACAATAGGCACATTCGATTCAATCCCGATCTCGAGCGCCAATGGAAGCACAGCCATGCCACGAATAAGCATGACCAATGCAGGCATACGAAACTGGATGTCATGTATATATGTAGTATGTGGAATATACAATTATTCACACACATTATTCTCATCGCATTCCTCCTCAACCACCGCATAGGGTGCTATCAGCCAGTGCGGGATAAGGCCTCGCCTGCACTGTTTTCATGGGCATTGTTTGACTGCGGTGTAAAGTGAGCTCATTGTCAATGAGGAAGCGGGGAACTTGAAATGCCTGACCATGAATGTTGTATTCACGCATTCTTTGGTGTGAGGTAATAATATTCAGGCATTTTGTTCGCTTATTTCCCTCAAAGAACTCATTTACGATTCAATGTTCATGTACTTTTTGATGGCACATTTTCTGCTGAATAAATCCAAATTTGTTATCGCGTTGGCTATAAATGTATTCACTGATTCAGTTCCACCAATATGCAACCGATCTTGATAAAATTTGATCAGCACATTCGCTGTACCTAGCATTAACTGCAGAACACTTTGAATTTTGTCAGAATCGGATGATTATCGAGAAGTTAAGTCAAATACAAAATAAGCAGTTTCTGTGTTATTCATGCAACAATGAAGTTTTCTTAGATGGAACTGAAAGGACCTGTGCAACTTCTTACGCTCTTTTATTTGAGCCTTCCGACACTGTAATATGATGCATATTTACTGAGAAAATTAGTGATCTGCCTGATAAGGAATACTGTATTTTACGGCACTTTACAGTGCCCTCTCTGTGTACATTAAGCGCAGCAGGGTATTGCCATTCCGACTGACTGCTCGGAATGACAATATGTTGCTGCACGGATGTGAATCTTGTTGTGCCCGTCTGACAGCCTGTCGCCATCGCCATTGAATCAGCTGCGAGTGAATGGGACTTCTTGACCATAGTCTCCCGATCAGACCAAAGTCACAGGAGTGCTTAACCGACGACAGGGCAGTCGGACCTAAAGTCAACAAGCGGCAGACAGAACCAGCGTTGCGAGATGCAAAAATGAGAGTTCGCCGCCATGGAACTGAAAATCCGTTGTAATACACTCAGAAATCCGCTAAATTTTTTCCTGCAAAAGCGATATTTTAGCTACTAGTTATCTATAAAAAGCGGAGTAAAACAGAAAAACTTTCTCTCATTCATCGCTCATGCTGCGCATGTAAATTTTTTGAGGGCCGGACTGGGTGGGGACGACGGGCACAGGGGGGGGGGGGGATTAAGGGATGGGAAGGGATACCCCGGCGCCCCAACTCAGGTATAAATGTTGCAAAAAGTGCGAACGTAATACAGCATTCTGTAGAATACGCAACCGAAACAGCCCAGCAACTGTGATTTCACTTCGTCTCGACTGAAGTTAAGTAAAAATTAGGTAGGGCCATGGTCTAAACATTGAGTTTCGCATTTCCTGCCCCTTCTTATAATCGACTCTTCAGATCATAAGACCTTGACAAAACTGCCTCAACAGTCTTACAGTAGAAGAAGGCATGCTGTTTCAAGAATGGTCGCAAGAAGTTGCTATATCCAGATTTTTATCAATCCGCCAGAATCCGCCAAAAAAGTCAAAGCCCAAAGCAATTCCTCTAATACAGCCAATCTGCTGTCGGCCCGAAAATTCGCCAGATCTAGCGGCCTCTAGCTGCATCTGGCAACGCTGGACAAGACCAGAGGCAAGCTTCCATAGTGTCTCCACTATCGATTTTGATGCGAGTAGTAAAAATACAGTATTCCTTGTGACAAATCATTAATCTTTCAATTTCAAATCACTCTGCCACTCTGGCATTCGTGAACGACAAGTCAATCAGAATGACAATCGCCTGCAGAGAGTACTGTGTACGAAGAGAAAACGGGCTGCCCGTTTTCTCTTCGTACACAGTACTCTCTGCAGAAATACAGTATCCTTGTCAGACAAATCATTAATTTTCTCGATAAGCATGCATTGTATTTTAGTGGCGATAGGCTCAAATGAAAGAGCGTAAAAAGTTGCACAAGTCTCATCAGTTTCGCTAAGGAAAACTCTATCACTCTGCCACTCTGGCATTCGTGAACGACAAGTCAATCAGAATGACAATCGCCTGCAGAGAGTACTGTGTACGAAGAGAAAACGGGCTGCCCGTTTTCTCTTCGTACACAGTACTCTCTGCAGAAATACAGTATCCTTGTCAGACAAATCATTAATTTTCTCGATAAGCATGCATTGTATTTTAGTGGCGATAGGCTCAAATGAAAGAGCGTAAAAAGTTGCACAAGTCTCATCAGTTTCGCCAAGGAAAACTCTATAGTATAGTATAGTATAAGAGTGAAACTGCTTATTTTGTATTTGATTTTACTTCTCGATAATCACGCGGTTCTGAAAAAATTTAAAGCTGTCTGCAGTGAGTGCTGGGTACAGCGGATAGCCAGATCAAATTTTATCAAGATCGGTTGCATATTGGTGGAAATCAATCAGTGAATACATTTATAGCCAACGCGGCAACAGATTTGGATTTTTTCGGCAATAAATGTGTCATTATCAAAAGTACATTAATATGTGACTTGTAAATGGGTTCTTTGAGGAGAATTCGGGGACAAAAATTTTAAATGTTATTACCCCATGGCGAGGAATGCGTGAATACAGCATCCAGGGTCACAAACTTCAAATTCCCCCTCCTTCCCCTACTTTTAGAAATTGAGTCCACTTTACACCACGGCGAAACAAAGCCGTAATATTAGAGCTGCGGAGCAGCAGGTGAGGCCTTATTCCGTATCGGGGGACGGGATGATATGGTGATGGTCTGTCGCTTGCGGATGAAGAGATCGAATCAGCCACCTGCCGCCAAGACACCTATGAGATAACAGATGTACTATTCATTTTTGTCACATTTATTCTTGCACGAATTTACCAGTACTGTACACTCACCATCATATCATCACTGTCATACCACCAGTTGCTCATAGCATATGCAAAACTAGAAACCGAGTTTGAAAACAGCAACATTGCATAGCAGTCTATGTACACGCATCGCACGCAGTGGTCGTCATTCAGGCAAGCATAGCACGAAGCGGGACTACGATCAACAAGGTGGCACTAAAGCCTGCATATAAAGTCTACGTAGGAGGTGGGCCGTAAGAATAGTAAGTTTTTGGTCCGAAACTCCACCAATAACGATTAACGTGCTCGCAGCATGCTGGATAAAAAAGAAATACATCCAGTATCAACAAAATCAGAAGACACAATTGGATGGGCCAGTATCGGAAGAAAATGCGACCAACCGCCGTTATACGTTTGGTTTTGTCAGGCCTGAAATAATTTACTCATTCGGCCCATACTGTGATAATGACGAAACAACTTACTTGTCACATCTCTCGCCATGGTCCGAATCCTCCGCAATAGATTCCCTCTCAATCGTCTGCACCATATCCTCAACTTCAGCATTAGAATCCGCCACAGTCATGTCTTCTTCTAACTCCCGTATCTTGGCTTTCAAAGCATCCGACTCCCGTCTCATTGACGCTGTGCAGTCTCGGAGTGCATTCAATGTTGGTTCGTCGACCGAAGGAGCCAAAGCCGAATCAGGGTCCGATCGATGTTGCTGGGATAGTTCGTTGTACAAAATCTCCAAACGTAGCACACGCTCCTCCAACAGAGTCAGTGCCGATTGCAGAGACTACACAGACACCAAATCGAACATATTTATGAAAGCAGACAAAATACTAAAGCCATTACCTCCAAGTTGCTTGGCGTTAAACTAGCCTCGAGGCGGCTAAATTGACCCAACACATACTCCAGTTTATATTCAGCCAGTTTGGATTTGACATCGGCGAGCAGCTGTCGACAAACGCGCTCTGATTGTTGCCATTGCGTCCAATGCCGACGAAGAATCTCCAAATCGCGAAGCTGTGTATCGCAACTGTAAAATAAAAAACATGCACGACATGAGAGCTGGCTGCACATATCAAGTTTTCTGGTTCGACATATCAGACAAAAAATCTCATGAAAAATGCATACAAACAGGGTCAATCCTTTCAAGAATCGAGTGACCTAGCTTACCTCAATTTGGCATTTTCGAAATAAGCGCTCAACTGTTTAACTTCTTCCCCAATCGAATCGCATCGCGCTGAAAACCATTGGGTTGACATATTGTATCCTTTTATGATCGCGTCCAGTCGCTCCTTCTCTTCAAGGAGTTCTTGGCGTAAGTTCTGAAACAACATATTGCAACAATGTTACGGACATCTGCACATACTGTAGCACCCGTGATACCTAGCTGGACTCACGGCCAGCAATCCTTAACGAATAGGAAGTACGACACTGAGAGCCTTGGCAGCTAGACCCTAGGCCGAGACTGCGACCTAGATTTACGAGCACCCTCGTCGTTAGCCCTCATTACATCTCGGACAAGTGGACACGTTTAGCGGCACACATTGGAGAGGCAAAGTTGTATGAGTGCTTTTACACGGAATTTGACACTGCACTTGTGTCGCCAGTCGAGTAAGCCTTGGAAGCCACTCAAGACTCAAAATGTTCTTTGGATTACATTCCCACAGTTGGTCGTCCCATGTCTAATCCTAGCGGGCAGGTCAGCCCCCACCACAACTTGACAATGGGCACTCGCCTTAAACAGATCCACATCTTCCATAATCGCTTTCAAAGATCCATAAGAACCTGATGCGGGTGAAATCGAACATCCTGACGATCGTGAAGCGATTCGGGTTCGAATCAAGTCCAGCTTGGATCCCAAACGACGCATTTCCTGATGCAAAAGAAACGAAAATCGTTCTTCCTCTTCGCTCGACCGTCCACGCCCCACTTGACTAATTCTGGCTGGAATGGAGACGCTCTCCATGTGCTTCTTGATCAACAGTGATAAGTCGTGCCAGTGGTGCACCAAATCTGAAGAGAAACCATAAAAATACCGCAGCATTTAAAGCTCGGGCTCGACTCCAACCAAGGAGAGGTGCTCGCTGAGAAATGCCAATAGTCATATCCAAATGCAACGCCCACCCAGCAGGCTGCCAAGCCCACCATGTTGAAGCCAAAGCAAAGACGAAAGATGCAAACGCCATCTGCTCCTCGGAAGTGAAAACAAGATTTATCAAAGAAAAACCGTGCCCTGCTTGCATAGACATTGCAGTTATAGCAAGATTGGCTGGCTGCTTAAAATGCATTCTTGCAATGCTCCCTGGGAGTTTTCATTTACAGCCTGAACAGGCGGCGTGGACATAACTCAATGCTGGCAAGCAAACAGACCAATCCTTAGCCAGGGACGGAAATCCCAATTCAGGATGCTTACCCGCAGCAACGGCAAAATCGCTCGTTCCCTTGCTCGGTCTCCGATTCCCGAGCGCAGTCATCTGCACACCTCGGCGACTGCCACCACCGATAATAGCTTCTAGAGTTTTCGTATTCTTCTCACACGCCGTCAATAAATCGGCATAAATTCCTGCACCATTCCAGGCGCCACGGTGTCTCTGATACTGCTTCAACGTATTTTGAATGGATCGCAATTGCTTCTGCGATTCCTTGATCGTTTTTGAGAAAAGTTCCTCTAATTCCGAGTCCGAATCGTGTGAGAGACCAATCGGAGGCTAGAGGAGAACGGAAGGTAGGCACTCAGGCGTTGAAGCCAATATATGACATGAGAGGGGGTGGTCCAAATGCCACTGCAGTCAATCTCTCGGTTCTGGAGTAAGGTGCAGGCAGTGAGAAAGCCTAATATCCTGGCCAGTGCTACTGCCATCACACATAAACTTACCAGCCGAGCACCACTGTGGTAAGTCACACCATCGCCTTTCTCATAGCCGGCACCATTGCCATTCCTCCTCGCACTGCACGGCGCGGAGGAATTGCACGAATCGGACATATGTTCCAAGTATGCTCTGTAATCGTCACCGAAAGCTGTCAAATTCGAATCGTCCAAAGCCGGTTGATCAGCTGGCCCATTCTCGTTATGATGGGGCTAAAAAAGCAGACGTTTTCGTATTCTGCCTTTGGGACAGCAGTACAGACAACAAGTCCAAGTCCACAATGCCACCCGTGCTCAAAGTTCGTTCACCAGGTGAAAGTCTTTGAAACCGGTTTGGTATAGGAGCTGGTTAGAACGTGGGTGCGATGAAGGGGCGCTGGGCATGTAGTGACTGGTAATTGTGCTTACACAGGCGAATAATGTCAACACGGTTAGGAGCTTGATCAAATAATCAAAGGAATTCGAGAACTAAGCTTCGATGCACATCCCCACACCACACGCATTCGTGCCTAATGCACTGACACGTGTCCAAGAGAGGGTGATCGTAAATTTTACGCTCAAAAACACATTCTCGGGTATTACTCTCTCACAAAAGAATTTTAAAACTCTTGCGGTTCTCACTTTGGCTCATAAAGAATAACTGCGTGGCTTACGTCCAAAGTCAAAGTGCGAAATTCAGAGAAAATAAAGAAAAGATATGGCGAGGAAAGCTGTCCAAGCGAGAGTACAGAAAGACAGTGACTCGGCTGGGTGTGCATTCTCTCTAAAGGTTTAGCAGATGGGTTCAGTTCCTGCAACAGTGTGAACGATCCTGGAGCACCTCAAACTCTAAATTGGGCCCAACGAGATTCGGAACATACTCCTCTGTCCATTATCGACATGCCTAAAAGCAGCCGATGAGTTTCTGTCATCAACGACATAGATTCTACCACCAGTGAAACCAAAAACCCGGCCCGCCCCGACTTTAACGTTTTATCCCTCATCTCGATTCTGCTACCAACCGCGCCCGTAAGACATGGCGCAACATTTGGGCATGCCAAATTCTGAATGTGGTGAGATCTCGAGATTGGTTAACTCATTTTCCATTCCAAATGTCACTCATAATCGACCCCAAATAGCCGGGCCACGTCTGACAAATGATTGATTGACTAATAGTATGAGGGAAATGAAGATTCCTAGATGCCCTATGACGTCACCAGAGACATCATCCAGGCCGTAAAATGTGGGATATGTCAAAAAGACTGGGAAGGTGCTGGAAAAACCGACAAATGGTTGGCTGTGTTGCAAAATGCAACGTTTCAGCGACGGAAAAGAGGCCCCTCGACAAAAAAACGAGCGACGTTTGGAATCCAGCCAGTCTAATTTGAGAAACGACATTATATGACCAGCCACAAATCGCCATCCCAAATCCCGGGCGTCAAGCAGCCTTACCTTGTACTCATCCCATTCCCACGATGGTCCTTCCGACTGATCAGCACCCGACACTGTACTTCCGCCATCGCCCGCAGTCCGCTCTCCATCATCGGCACCCTCGTCGAGCGCGGCCATGGCTTCCCCGCCACCAACTCGAGCCAGTACGTTCTGCTCGCGAATAAGGTTATCCAATTCGTCGATATGCTCGAGCACCCTGGCCTCGTCATCTTCTCCATCCGAGGTCGGTGTGGCCCGAGGTGCCGGCGGCGGCTCCGACTCGAGGACTCGATAATGATTGCTCGATTCCTCCTTGCCACCACCCAAAATCGCTTCATCGGTATCTCGTCTTGTGCGCGCTTCGACGCCGGACGACGAGCGATAAGGGCGATTTAGAAATGACAGATGTTCCCCGTCGGACATGGAACGTGGCATACGACGAGCGCGTAGTTTCTTCCTCGTTCCTGTATTGATCACATATCGCGATTCGTTGCCCGTCCCTCCGCCACCATAACCAGAAGAGGACATGGAACTGGTCATGAGCCACGGGATATCATTTTGAGCCAGTTGCATTGAACACTTGGCCGAGGGAGAGGTGGCAGTTGTGCTCGATGAGAAACTCATGCTCATGATGGCAGTTTCCGAGGCGGAAGCTGGCAGTGGCCTAGAACATAGACGTAAATGAGGGCACAGAAACGACCTTAAAATTTTGGATATTGCAACAGGGACAAGACTACTGTAGTTACAGGAAGTGGGTGCGTAGAATTCCTTGGGACAAGTTTGAAGTGCCAGCCCAACCGTTTTCTTCCCAGGTCACCCCGCTTACTTTGTCCAACTGAAGGGCCGGTCTCCATTTCTCTTCCGTCTCCTTTTCAATGAACTGTTCACTGGCGTCATCGTGTGCAGATCATTGGATCCCTGAAGAAGTGTCTTGGAAGACGAATACCGATTCTTTTCCCTGGCTTCGTCCATACTCAATTCGCTACTAGCGTCGCACGACGGACAATGACCATCCTCGTCCATCGTGATCGGACACCTCGACGACGAATGCTTGGTCGATACCAAGTGGGACCACTCGGTGCCTGCTCGGCACTTCTCTTTGCTTTCCATTAAACTGATGATCTCCATGAAATATCTGGACTCCTCAATCGAGTCATCAAGGCGGACATCGGCAGTCGTTCCCGAGGAGTCGTTGAATCGAGATGGTGACCTCGAATCGGACGTGATCGCATGTTCGTTGGTAAATTGATGAAAGCTTTGCATACAGTCGTTTTGCATAGGCCACGGAGAAGGCACTGAGAATCGAGGAGTATCCGTATCCGTCGTTCCATCAGTATCCAAGGCAGGTATTGTCTTGTAGTACCGTTTCACTGTTAACTTATCCAGCAATCGAGGCCGCAATTCACTGGGCAGATCTAATGATCTGCAATTAAGCTCGCTCTCTTTCGCCTCTTCATCCCGACACGGTGTACTACACATTTGCAACACTTGATCATCTTCGTTATTCGATTGAGCCGAGATCTCGCTCGAATAGCCGACATCGGGCCCAGCAGAGTCCGCTATCTCCTTCGCCTGCTCACTATCGGCCGAGGGGTCGTTATCGACTTCCAAATCTCGATGACCAGCCACACTAAAGTCTGTTGCGAGCTCGGCCCCGATCTCCACTAAGTTCCCATTGTCGTCCAAAATGGCTGGGACTGTTCGTTCCATGATCGACTCGTATTCGTCTTCTTCGAATGGTATGGTATCAGGTGTGACACTACTCGATCGTGTGCTCCACCTGCTCTGTTCGGCTTGCTCGTACAGTTCGTCAACTCGACGTCGTTTGGCTATCGGTTCGAATCGATCGACAGTTTCGATGTCCGCTTTCGATAAACCCTGGAAAAGAGGTCGTTAAAAAGATTTAACTTGATCAGGTCGAGCGAACACGAAAAAACTACAAGTCCACGTGAGTAATCCTTCTCACCATAGCGGCGACCCGACTGGGGTCCCGGGTTGCGTAGAGAGCAAACAGCGATGGGAAAGAGGCGAGCCGGTTTAGTCACCACTGAAAAACGAGGAGGTAGAGAGGGAGGAGTTCTTTTGAGGGAAGCCCTATGCAAGAAGTCGAGAAGCAATGACACGTCTGCGATGAGTTCGTCAAAATTTTGAAAATTAAACTTTCGTTTCTTCCTTGACATTCCATCCTTGCACTAGCAAAACGAGGAAGCCAGTTTCTACTTTCCCCATTCTTCTTCTTCTGCAAATCTGCAACGTCAAAACTGGCCGCTTTCGTTCTTTTTTCCATTCCCTCGAAATGCTTGGCAAGGTTTGGCAGGTGTGCAAGGCAAGGCTACCTGCGTCAAAACCACTGGGCAAACAGAAGGCGGCGTCAAAGCCGAGGATTTATACTAGCCATAGGTGAAAACAGAGCAATGTACGAACACGTCGACTGGTCAAAACGATACACCTTACATATTGGAGAATGATCGAAATGACAGGCAAACCACGTTTGGATATGCCGAACCCCGATGGCAGCTGCACTCCGTATTAGAATCCCAAAATAGGCACCCGTGCCACTTTCAATCATTTCCCAAGGACCTCGAGGGCATTTCTCAATTCTAAAGTGTGAAGGCCACGCGGACAATAGCCAGGTAGAAGAGTGCATAGTGCTCGGGTGAGTGGAATCAGGACCCGTGCTTACATAACGGATGGATTGGGTGGAAATGGAAAATGGCTCAATCACGCGCATCACACGCCCACGATCAGACCAAGACTGCCAGCAAAGTTCGCTCCCACTCCGACCAGACACTCCCTCAGACCATAAACAGATGGAAGACGCTCTCAAATTCGCACTTACCCAATGAATGGAATGCAATTGCTGTTCGAGACGGCAATGACGTTCCAACGATTTCAACCATAAATCGTGCCAACGTTTGATCAAACACAAGCTTTTACAACCTTCTTCCCAATCCCGACACACCTCTCGACCTTTTCGTATTGCCGCCACTAAAACTGCTCCGTCTCTTTCAAGTTCTTTTTGAAAAACCTGAAATTGGGAAAAGGCCAACGTCTATTCAAAAAAAGACATTTTTAGACATGTTATAAAATGGGAAAAATAAGAAAATCAGATAGGTAGGCCGATTTAGGAACCAGTCGCGCCTTCCTGCCTTCACGGACACGCAAGATGACGGATTGGCGTGATGGGTTCAAGTGACTGATTCAAGAGCAATAAAAGCAATCTTTGTTGAATGGAGGCTAAAAAATTCATGAATAAAGACCAGCCAGCTGTTGCGCAGTGTGCACTCCAGGGACTACACCATTCCCCCATTTTGGTTGCAGCTGCCCCCGAACCGTCTCCTCAGACCACAGAGCTGGTAATCTTGTCTTTAGAAACGACTGTTCAAGAACACGTCCATTCGACAAGACCACCCACCGAACACAATGCCTACCCCACCGCCACCTACGGCCCAAGTCGGATTTCCTGCCCGTGCCCTAATTCCTATCAATCAGAACATCGAATTAGAAAAGGAGAAAAAAGCCAAAAGGAGGGATCTTCTCTCTTTGCTCATCCAAGCCTAACGAGGAAGTACGCTGTCACCAAAGACCGAACGCCGGCTGGCGAGTGGACAGGGCTAATTGGCTCGTGTTCCCATGTCCACGCTGGTCACGAGAGCCGCCAAACGCGTAAATAGGAGGCAAATGTGTGTACCCCCAAATGACCACTGGCCTCGATCTCGGTCACGCACACCCGCTTCATTACAAAGGCTACAGCAACCGGTCTCATTTCGAAATTGTACAATTTCACAAATGGCCACCAATTTGAACTTAACACCGGACAGACCTGCGGACTCGCGTGTACGGAATTCGATCCCAAATGGTCCATAAGGCGGAGGTTATCGCTTTCCCGTGTCCACAAAGGGAATAGCGACTAAAAAAGGGACTCATTCATTAATCAGCAGTCTGGTCACTACCAACCATTCCAGGCCAAGCCGGGAAAACAAGCCGAGCACTAGTTTGTCCGAGCGTAAAAGAATCCCCAGAGAACGCATACGGCGCCAGTTTCCGCGCAATCTGGCCAATCTGTCCATTACCAAGTGAGGAATATAAATAGTCCAGTCTGGGCTGCCGTTCAAAATGCAAACACGCTTGTATACAGCGACGAAAACGAACAGATAAGCTATGCGACGAGGGACGTACTCAAAGCAATCTCACATCAGTGAACACTGAACACAGCCCGTGCAAGGCGATAGGTCAAAGTCCCGCTTTGGCAAACTTACAAGCTTTTTGAGTTTGAAAAGTCAAGAAGGAAAAAATGGGATTCCAAAGTTTCCGCTAGAAAATGCCAACGTTTGAAAAGGATGGATTAGGCTGTTTGGAGAGAAGGGGAGAAGGGGATAAGGGGATAATGGCATGGCAGGACAGAAAAAAGCAAAAAAGAAGATTCTAAAATAGGAATCACAGTAGCGGTAAAAAATAAGAGCTAGAAGGCATAAGGGAGTACAGCCTTGAACACTGGAACTGTGCTCATCATTCAAACGAATAACAAGAACATACATTCCACTCCAGCAAAAGTGCCGCTCTGAATGTCCGAGTCATGGTCACTAAGTATCTTTGACAAGCAGGGGCCGACCTGGTCTTTGCGAAACCCGCGAACAAGTCCATTTGCAAAAGCCGAAACGGAGCCAGTGACAGTTTCGACCAAGGCGAGACGGGGTCGGGCCAAGGTAAGAATGGCACTAATCCATCAACCGGATCGGCTGGCACGACCAATTCGTCAACAATTGACGAGTGAAAGGCCGGTAGTCGTCAAAAATGTGCTCAAACTTTGACTCGGGCAATGCATCAGTTTGTATGTCGCCTACTTTCGTCCCGTCCTAACACGCGCATCGTCATCCGAGACCTATTCGTTATACCGACATAGACGCATTTCTAAAACTTTCTCAACTCGCCTTTTCCATGCTGGCAGCCGGCTGACGAGCTAGTGTCGATAATAAAAACGAAACATTTGTGAGCAGCCCCAGCAGTTAACACACCCACCCTGCGCACACGACTAGCCGACACCCGGTGACGAAGGAACCAGTTTGGAGAGACCAAACAATAAGCTATATGCTTACACGGACTGTCGCCAAGGTGTACTATCTGAAGAAATACATACATAGAGCCAGCAAGTCAAAAAATTGCGCAAATGCAAGTATGGTGGCTGAATCCGCGTTCCAAATTTTACCAATTCCCAGACACCGTGTCAAGTCGGATTTCGTCATATCGCGGTAAAAATATGCCCCGGAGTCAATTCGAAATGGATAATGTTCAAGTGAAGGAGGGGGCAGTACTGTTCCCACGCGCCAAACGACAGTGGTCATGCACAGTGCGCATACCTAGTGGGCACAGTACGAGTAAACAGTGCACATTGTGTCCATGACTCTGGATGGCGCATCCGCTCTTGTGAAAGCGAGCGAACAGGATTGAAGAGTAACCAAAAAGGAAACGTAAATATGAAATATGGACTGGACTGGTCGGGCCGAGGACGCGGCATAGAAATGCCCTGCCGTCCTTCCCTGCCTATCTTGGCCTTCGATCAACAAACCCCGGACTCGAAATGACCACCCTGATGGCCGGGTGGTGACAAAGATAAAAGAGAACCGAGACACTGCTGGCCCACGCCCACCTGTTGCACGCTATGAGCCGGCTACTATACATCATCGTCACGGACGACAGTGGACGATAAGAACGGATGGTCAATGGTGGTTGAGGAATCCCGAGAGACACCGAGTCTAGTCAAAACCGTTTTTAGGCTGCCTGAAATTAGATCGAGTGCCCAAGGCGACGTCCAAAATGAAGTAGTCGACGACAAGGACGTCTACGAATCTACACACTCGCCCACTCAGCCCTAAATGGGCCCACCACAAATTTATACATGCGGGGCCTTTTTCGAAGTATCCAAAACTGTAACTGACTCGCCATCAGCACGCCGCTCCCAAATTGGTATCCTGTGTCAGAATGCCTTCCACCTGATTACGGCCCATCTGATCGAACAAAAAATGCCGACCACGCCAACAAAAAGTGGGACGCCCGACGGAGAGTTATCTGTGTAAACGGCTCAGGCTAGCTCGCTTCATTGCTGCACCTATGACTGAGCATAGGAACAAGCCAGATAAGACAAGTGTTGGTGTTGAATGCGAGCATTGCGTGACTAACGGTTATTAGTAGGGGATGACAAGGACTGTGGATACACGCCTCGTTCGAATGAGATATGATCAAGCATTTGCCTTCCCCGCACTTGGCTACTGAATCAGTGCTTCTACATAGAGTGAATGAAAAGAATGTGGCATTAAACACAAGCATAAAAAGAAAACCTGTGACTAGCCGACAGGTCGGCCAAACACAAACATGGCGTAAGCTGCGATAGTAAAGGTACCAGACGGAACAAGCTGAAAAACATCGCACTGATCAGGCGGTGATAAGAAATCAGTGCAATCAAAACTTGAAACCAATCGAAAAGGATAAAGAGCCGCCAACACGGGCTTTAGCTTGGAAATACACCATGAATTTCCTTACTCTCCATTCGATTCACCTGAACCCCTATTACCTAGTCATAGCACGAAGCGACCGATTCAACTCCAGAATACCACCGTCATCTCCGATAAAAGGTTTGCATGAAAATAACACAGCAGAAACCCAACAAAACGCCAACGGGTCTGCATTTAGATCCACAAAATGCGTTCAAAATTTGGGTCGTCATACCAGCCTGTGTCAAATCGATTACACAAAAATATCAGTCTCTTGACGCTAGACTGGCCAGACTTTGTAACTTGATGACGGGCATTTTGAAAAACGACATCATAAAGTCAGAAAAGAAACGTTTTCTAATTCGTCAAATCGGCGAATAACATTCGAATTTGGATGAGGGGTCCGTTTGAGACGAGCAGTCAGCAATTGAATACAAAATGTGCCTGGTGAGTCTGCTTTGAAAGCGGATGCTGACTCTCGTGAGCTGGGGTGAGCTGATGCGAACAGGATTACGGCTGAATTGAATGGTAAGTGACAAGGTGAGAAGGAGACCTAGGCATCCCACTGGCTCGTCCAAAAGAGCGTGTCTCCAACAACGTCAGCCAACTACATTTATCCTGCATACGGGTATGTGTATGTTTGATGGTCGCGCTTCTTGGGCCGAAAATATGCATTTAGACGAGCAGTAGGCACAGTGAATAGCCCAACCGAGAGTCTTTCAATAGAAGTGTCTCCAATGGCCAAGACCCAGACAGCAATTATGATACTCATATCTGCTCATGAGCGGAAGCCTCTTTCCTACCTACGGTAGGTATGGAAGCTAGGGTATCCAGAGATGAGCTTACCTGCTGTTCCAACAATCGTCCTTCAATGTATTCCTTTCCTAGCCACACTATCGAGTCGGACATTTCAGCTTCTTTTAGCCTCCTCTCCATAAAACGTAACCATTGACGAAAATGGATGGCCCACGCATCGGGGGTTGCTGAAATGAGAAAGCGCTGGCTTGTCAGAAGGATGTGATCTGCAGACGAGAGTGCGTCTATGTACGTATATGGTGTACTGGGTGGTGGAAACAAGACAGCCACATGTATGATCTTTAAGGCGGGGCAGAAACAGCTTGAGATTTAAAAAGCCTTGATGTAAGATAACAAAGATGACGGAGGTTCTGAGTTTTACAATCCTAAAAGCCACGACTCACCCGCAGGATCGAAAAATTTTAATGTAAATGGCAGACAGTGCGCAGTAGGATAATTTGAGGGGGGGGGTTGAAGCCCGTTTTCGCCTTTAGCCAGTCAGCAGTCAAACCTTCTACGCAAGGCTGTGCAAGGACCGGCACACACAGCAAGGTCCCTCTACATGTCTCCACTAGGAGCACCTCCACGCGAGGGCATCCAGGACTGGACACCGAATTCCTCGGACGATGGCGGGCGGGTTTTGAACCCAGTCGGTGTTCGACAGCAGAGACTGTCTACTCGTTTGGCTTCCGTCTCTCCACTCGGAGCATCGACGGTACCAGGTGAGTCGCCCACGGCCTGGCGTGCAAGGTCAGCGAGGGCTTATGGTTCGCAAACCGACCTCCATCACCGGGTATTGAACCCGGGACGAGTCCAGCCACTCGCTCCCAAGCAATACGGAGAGAGGAGTGCCGAACCGCTGCTAACCGCGGCTGTAGTATAACTTTCCCCGACCCCGATGCATGCACACATACTTGATTTCCCGTTTGTGTTGCACATTGCATTATCACTAATGGGGAACGAAATGACTAGTCTCGGGTCACTGTCCATAATTTGACTTGGTCCACCCCTAGCCTTCGATTGCCCTATAAGAAAGAAAGACATTTTCAGACAAGCAGTAAATTCTTAGGACGCGCTAATGAGATGGATAAACAGATAGCAAACAGTGGGGCTGATAAGTATGGAGATGGAGCTTTTAACTAGAAGGCAAGGTTAGAATGCAAAATCCATGTTATGAGTGGCCACCTATCCTAGGTACGTACAATATTTGCTCACACACAAACACATGTTACGGCAGGAACCACATCTTCAACATACACATAGCACCTCACTTCCCAAACCTTTCACCTTGGACCTTCCGCGTGATAAGAAAACTACTAATTCCTCCAGTTTGTGCGGAGGGATCCGTCTGAAGAAGTGAAAGCTGACTTGTTCCAGAGGAAGGCGAAGAGGTGGTTTTGGATTTGTTGGCGTAAACTTGTCTCTAAAAAGAGGCAGCTGCCTGGACGGTCTGATGGATAACCGCTCGCTGGGTCCGAAATGTCTGAGTTTCTTGAATTTCGATTTCGGGCCAGCTGGGTGTCGGGCGACCAGCTAATGTATCTAGATTACTATGCAGTACTACCCGTGAAATGGACGAGGGATGCGGTGGTCTTGTGCATGCAATGGCCAGACAATGAGTCAGTGGGGAGACACTGACTCTGGGGTAGGTGGAGAAAGCTTAAGGCCTAAGCTAGGGGCTTTGACAGCCATGGATAATGCTGTAGAAAGACTGATCGTCAGTACGGACAGATATGTGCAAGACAGACGCGGACAGAAGGTGTCTTCACCAGCTTACCTTAACTCGTCATTTCTGAGCAGAAGTGGGATGAAACAACGCCACGATCATGATCATCGACTGATGTTGTACAGAATACAGTATGCGCTACAATAGAAAAGATGGCATACTAGTATGTGTAGTGATGGCCAAAACGTAAGCAATTTATCAGTTGCCAGGTGACATCAGCGTGTCAAGTCCCACGCTGGAACAGCACACGTGCATACCTACATACCCACCGTATCTAGGACTCGCCATACATACGCGTCAAGACCTCTGCTTCCAAACCCAGCACACGCGGCATTACATTGCTATTCAGAGTTAAGACTTCATAAGCCATTGTTTTCTTGGACTTTACGGTCAAGTGGTTCAAGGCGAGTGGCTAATACACGATACAGTGAAGTTAACAGATTCGACGCGGTTCAAGCCCGAGCAAAGCCATTATTTTTGTTTTGCTCAAAACTTTTTTGACGCGGCTTTTTTTTAGCCCCGTTGCGCATCACTTAAATAGTCAGGATGCCCAAGTGAGTAGCCGAAGCAAAAATACTCCCATACTTCCTCGATGCAAGAGAGAGAAAAATAGAATCACGATAAGATCACTACGGAACCACAATAGACCCCAGTTCGTAACAGATGACCACCACGGGTGACATCATCGCATAGATTGTCAGGCCAGTCGAATCCGATCGACTTCAATTTCTAAACCAGTCTATCCAAACCAAGGCGCGGCTAGGCAGGTACGCTCTCTTTGATCTCGCCCACCGCGTCAGACTGACCAAATAACGAAAGGCCATATGACTAGTCCCGAATCCGATTAGGCTCACACTCGACCAAGACGTTCTAAAAACATTCATAACGAAAAGTTGGTCAAAATCTTTTCAACACTGTCCTCAATCATGTGTTGGTAATAAGCCCGAACTAGCCGATGCTCGTGTCGATACGGGCCATCTGCTGTACGCGCCATTTGGCTTAGATCGGAGTAAACGAGCGTAAATCGACAACACTTTAGTGCGGCTTGGACAAAACTTGTTTGCCTGGAGTCAAAGATCAAACAACACGTTCACCTCGGCTTGGCTAAATATGACCATTCCAGGTGCCTGACCGCAAATGGCCTTTCTCAAACGGGCACTTTACCGAGCGTTGGAGTACAAAAAGTACAGTCGGACCCTCTCCATAACAAGGCCTCCTAATCGTGGTCTTTATATTGCACGGGTCAGTTGAAAGTGACCATTTGATAGCGTAATGGGAAATAACTATTCTCAATCTAGAAGATCCGAGCGTGCCATAAAAGGGCGTGATCAGTTATGAGACATTTCCGGTAGCCTCAAATAATCGTGTTAGCACAGCTGAGGGGTCAGTGTACACGAGGGGTCTAATGCGAATGGACAACACCCCGCCGTCCATAAACTGACCGAGGCGTGTGTACAAAAACAGCCGCCTTTGTGCACCATATATGGAAACGAGCCATGCTGAGACTAGGCGAAAGGCACTGAGCACAACTCGTTCATGCATTATGCATCAAAGCCGACTAAAACGGGCATTTCGCACGTGCACAAAACGAACACTGGTCCGTTGGCACATTGCACAAAGCATATCAAAACGGCCTTATTGTACTATGGTGAAAGCAGGGAAGTAGCATAGAGCTAGTCTATATGAAAAAATATCCTAGCACTATAAATGTCGGGGGAACGTCGCGTATGGTCTTCGAGAGTTGCAGTGAGTCTCAAGCTCAAAACAGGGTTGTCTTCTGAAATCAGGTAGTCAGAGAAAGGCTCGATTCGATCGGATGGTCCGTACTCTGAGGGAGCCGTGCGAGGCAAGCAAGACAGGTTCCATCCCAAGTAGTCGGCGCCACAGCCCACCGCGGCCCCTGAAATCAATTGTTTTCCCAGCTACCAGACACTAACATCCATAAACGCCCCCTCATCCATCGGCCACGTGAGGACCTTAAAATCAGATGTCCTTGATTCTCGCCCACTCATCTCGACATTGGTAAACTAAGGAACAGATTTCGTAAATAAAAGGTCATTTTCTAAGAAGACCAATAAAACCCGAAAAATGGAATCCATTTCACGGTCTTGGGCAAGAGCAAAGGTGGAAGACATAAATCGGCGCCAGTCGGGCCGGACAGATGATTGGAAGGAGGGCGGGAGGTGGATTCTAGTTCGACCCTCAGATTCGTGAATAGGACACCCGTATCGCTTTCAATACAAACATACCTGGCAGGGGGCATTGAAATCACGGAACACGGTGATCCAATTTCGTACAGCACGTTCTCAATTTGAGACTCGATTACACCAACAGATCCCCTTGAAAAACTCAGTTTGAGTCAGAACGGTTCTCCTTGCGGCTGGAACCGACTATAAAAACCGATGACGGCAAGACTGATGCATTGACTCATATAAAAATTAGAATATGTACTTGCTATGGCCACATGTCCAAATGACCGACGACCAGCTGTTTTCCACTAATTCTTATGTCTGAACCCACAAACTACGACTAGTCCAGCCGAGACGCAACCAAGCGGTCGGTAGAAGATTGATGAAAGAAGCCGGCCGCCGAAACCAGTGGCGCCAGTCACTGAGCCCCAGACCGCGAAACGGGACTCAATTACCAGACCATCATGATTCACAAAGAAACACCAAGGCCAATGGTAGGGTGAGAGTGCAGATGAGCGGAAATCGAGTGACCAGAGGGCTAACAAAAACCAATTCACACATACGCTCTCTTGGTCATGATCGAATCGCCGTTAGTCAAGCTCGAACGGAAATGGTCGTTTCGGGTTCAGCGTCGAGATGCTCATTAGTGGCGGCCTTTGACGAGGCCAGGCCTATGACCCTGGGTGACCATAAATGGAATGGACACGAAGACACGCGAACGTGGACAAGCATAAATAAACGGTAGGTGCGAAAACATGGAAACGGGACTTATGGTGCGGAAGACAAAATTTCTTCTTATGCCTCACTGAGCTGCTGCAAGCACACGAGGGATAACTTGCGGCTTAGTACATATATATATATATATCTTCTGCAGCTTTCGTCAAAATTTGTGATTAAAAATGGACGATCATTCCCTTTTTGCGAGCGTGTTCTCGCTCGTCACTTCGCCGCACCTTGACTTTTGAATTTTGTTGCCTTGTTATCTCTTTCACGAAATTCTTGTACACCGGGTAAAGCCTGTCCTTTCGTCATTCACATCATGGCTGTACTTACAATCAGTATGTTCGCAAATGTTCGCGGTTAGATTTGGTGATGATCATTTATGATCATTTATGATTCCGAGCGGGTCTAACCTCTTTGTCGCTAATGCTGATGATTGTGGGAGAGTGGCTCCGCTATTTTTAAGACTCCCTCAAGAAGCCATACTCGATAGATCGATGCTTGGAAATGGGTTCTCTTTAAAAACAGCACATCTTTCCTAACTGCCGCTCTTTCTTCTCGTCGAATATAAAATGAGAGCAGAACCAAAAGAATCGAAAATAAGGACTTAAAGTCAAAACGAGATATCAAAACCTAGACTCGGCACGCATCATTATCAGAACATCGCATTTCACTTCTTTTCGGCAGAAGGCACACTCGGCATCAGCATGGACAACAGGAGGTCGCAGACTTTGTCAGACTTTTCGCGTTTGACTTCTTCCATCGAAGTGTTCTTCTCAGGCGTCAGGAACTGCAGCAAAAGCGATTGCTTTCCAGCGCGGACCACGTCGGCCTTCTTTTTCTCGATGGACGTCGAAGAATTTTCTTCAGCCGATTGTTTCATAAACGGGACACCGCTCGAACTGGCCAGCATTTCGACCCACTGACGCTGGCACTCGTTCCATCCGTCCCATTCGTTGGCCGCTTTCGGTGGCGGGGGTTTCGCTTCTGCCACCTTTGCCACCTTCTTCGCGGACACAACACCGCTGCGATCTCGGGCGCGGCGAGCTCGTTCCAGCAATACTTGTTGCGCCCGACGAGCCGCGTCCTCGGCGACTCGAGCTGGTTCCGATTGCCTGAATGAAAGGGGAGAGAATGAGTAAGACAACCCAGCGTTCCCAGGAAGGTGGGATACTCACGTCCGCCATGTGTCCTCTGTGCCAGCCGATCGAGTGGCACGACTGTCGCGCGTGATTATAGCCTCGGCTGTGCCTTCCAATTCACCCGCACTTCGGGCATCGGGCGGGGTTCGAGCTCGACGTTGGCCTCGCATGTCGACGAAACTAGGAGAGCCCACCATTTCGTACGCGGAGTAGAGATCGCCCCGACGCTGTATTGGAGGTGGCTCGAACACGATCTTGCGGTCAGTGCTGACTACGATTCGAGCCGCGTTCGCCTCGGCTGATGGATCCTTGTCCACTGGCTCGTTCAAAGGACGGCCGAACTCGTCGACGATTTCGAATCTGGTGTACCTGAGCGACCCGTCCTCGACGGGTCCGGCAGACGACGCGGTTTCCTTGGACGTGACCACGTCACCCACTTGCTCTGTATCCATCTTCGAATCGGCTCGACCCCAACCATTTTCTTCCAGCAGATTCTTTAACTCGACCATCAGCTCGGCGTATTCGTCGACCTCGGCGTCCAGCAACTCCACCAGCTGCTCGGCGGTCGTGTCTGCGGGCTGGGACTGACGCAGCGTTTGAAGATAGCTATCGCATCGAACCACGAACTCCCTGAGACGCTCAGGAAGCTCGTTCACCGAGTCGAAACCCGATTCGGCGTAGTAGTGGAGCAGCGAACGGTAGCCCTCGGCCATTTCCAAGTAGCGTTGCTTCCAAGTCAGACCACCTTCTTGCCGCAACCGATTCCTCTCTTCGACAGTTACGCCCCTCGACAGTCGACGTTCCTTGAGTGACTGGATTTGATTGTCGCAAATTCGCAGCATTTCTTCCAACATTTTGTGCTCGGCGTTCAGACGGCGGAGGTGACGGGCCTCGTGTCCGAGGGTATTCGAATCGCTCAGTTCTGTCGGCAGCTCTTGGTTCATTGTGAGAGACGAAAAAGACACAACCGACTACTAGCTCGGATTTGAACGAAAATGAAGAGGAAGTTTGAAATGATACTGACATTGTAAAGATGATGATAGATGAAGGCACAAGTAGGGGTGGCACTACTGTACATCGTTCAGCGTATCGTATTGATTTTGGCTTGTAACGCGCATATGCATGGACAGAGCAAGTAAATGACCATGGTACACTGGGCCATTACGATCAGAATACGCAAAGATTTAGGCTAATTTAGATAAAGCCTTTTTCAAGACCTGACATTCTATGTGAGTCGTGAATGTACTCTGTAGCTTATCATATGTAACTTCATGTTTGTTCAAGCGCTACAACGATCTGGGCGATCAGGCTTCCCTTTGTATACTGTCGAGAGTTGTTCGTGTGGCAGTTTTTCGTATAGGCGGTCAGCAGTCGCTTACAAGCAAGGCTTTGCCACCGCAGGCACACAGCAGCATCGTTCTGTGGCCTCCACTATAGTAGGAACATCTCTGCACGACACCAGCATCCTCCGACGATGGCGGGTGGGCTCTGAAGTGTTCGACAGCCGAGAGAGTCAACTCGTTTGAGTTCCGTCTCTCCACTAGGGGCATCTCGATACCGATGAGTCACCCACGGCCTGTTGTGCTTGGGTTTATAGGTTACAAGCCCATCCATCCCAGAGATTCAACCCACGACTAGCCCAATCTCGCCGTCAAGTAATGCGGATAGACGAACTCCGGACCACTGCACCACCGCGGCCACCGCCTTCCAGATCTTCATTCACTCTTTAACGTCGATCGTCGGCTAAGTTATGCCCACTTCCACCTCTGTAATGAGAGGAAACGTCAGAGGGATCTGTTTTGCATAAAACTTCCCTGAGACACTGCACACTTTCTTCCAGCATCGACGATCGACGTTGAAGAGTTACTGCAGATCGGGAAGGCTGCGGCGGGAGTAGTCTTGTCTGAGTTTGGATTTCGTCTTGTCTAATTGCTTGGGAGCGAGCGGCTGGGCTCGTTCCGGGCTTAATTCCCGGTGACGGAGGTCGGCTTTGCTCGCCAGGCCATGGGTGACTTACCTGGCGATGTCAATCAGTGGAGAGACAAGCCAGAGGAGGCGTAATAGTGATGAGGCCCTATCCTGATGAGGTATATCATGGTGATCCAAAATATAATATATCATGGCATCAAAATAGGGGGCATGTCTTATATGATTGTGGAACCGACCCTGATCCGATCACATTTCCCGGCATTTTCAACCTCTCTGGTCTTCTTGACTATTGTACCCTATCCGCCCTGTGTGCTGCCTACTTCTATCCCAACCTGATCTCTTCCTAACCTAAAGTACCCACCCCGCCAACAGACATACAGTAGACATGTGGCTCCATTGGCAGCTGTAATACGACTGGGTCCGTATTACTAGACGGAGTGACTGGTGGAGCTTTCGCACCTCGTCAAAAACCCAGCGAGCTAATCAAGTCTTTCGCCCTTGTCCATGGCTGAAACATTGCCCTAGCGGGCGACCCTTTCAGCAGCCGGCTCTGTGCACAGTATTGATTGCTAGTCGTATCTACTCAGCGACATCAGTGTTCCCCTGAATAAAAACTCTCAAAATACAGTATTACCATCTCGTCGCCAAAACACAAACAGACACTGGATCATACAGGGCAGCACGTGCACATCGGGTATCAGGCATGATCACATCTCATCGTTTAGCTCTTACAAGTGCGATGGCGACTAGAAGGCGAACGATGTAGTCGGTTTTGCTGGAGCCATGGAACCCCGCGGGGAAGATCCTCTCGCCGGTACAGTCAACGTTGCAGTTCCTTTCGCTGCTGGGGCAACCGAACCACTCAGTTTTGCGGGTGGAGCCAGCGAAGCCGTTTCTTTCACTGGTACAGTCAGTGTTGCCGTTCCTTTCGCTGGCGGAGCTATGGATGCTGTCAGTTTCGGGGGCGGTGCCAACGAGGCAGTTCCTTTCGCCGCGGGCGCCAGCGAGCCCGTTCCCTTCGGACCCAGTGACTCCGTTCCGGTCGGTGCCAGAGACCTTGCTCCTCTGGGAGCCACTGAAGCGGTCGCCATCGAAGCTGCTGCACTCGGTGACAATGATGCTGCGCCTTTCTTCTTCTGGCTGAGCTTGGGAGAATAGATGGAAGGCGACTTGGACTTCTGTGGCGCCGATACTGCTGATCGAGCCGTCTTCAGATTCCTCAGTGAAGCTGTTGCATCGCCCTTCTTGGCCACTTCCGATGCTTCGAACTGCGAATTCAAACCCATTATTGTTCGATAATTGGCCTCGCTACCAGGTACTTCCCCACGTGGAGGGGGTAGTCGTACAGGCGGTTCTCCTCCTAAGGTCGAAATGCACACATGACACCGATTCCGACAGAAACTATTTCAACTTACGTACCTTCTTTTTTCTCAGGACGAGGGAGCAAAGCACTGATTTCGAGATATCGGGGTACATCTGGAGTTGGCTCCTGAGCGGGTTGCGGCTGCTGCAAAATGCCTGGAACGACTTTGTCATCCTTCGCTGGCTCTGCAGGCTTTTTGGAGTCTTCTTTCGGAGTCTCAGCTGCCTCAGCGTTGCCTTTCCTGAAACAGCATCAATATTTTCTTGAAAACAACCTGCTGTACTCGTTTCAAGAAAGCTGATTTTATGCTTTTTATACTCGTTTCAAAAAATTTAACGTCTTACTCTTTCTCATCCTTTTGGCTTTTTTTCGAGCGACAGCCGCAAGTCATCCAGATGATCATGATCGATATGATCACGACTGCGCTGCCGACGCATCCAGCCAATACGAAGGACCCCGTGACCATCACCTCGCTCGCTTTCATTGCTCGATCTGCATGTACGCCTGGCATGATCAAACGTCGCACGACTTCACAGCGATGACACAAACGCAAGAGTGAAGGCGAAGAAACGATCCTGCGCTGCCAGCTGCAGCGGAGCAGTGTACAGCCCGCGGAAGGTGCTGCACACTTTGCCATGGGTAGTGAGACCTTGTTGGTATAACGGCAACTTCGGTGAACGGATTCTGAGTATTACCAATCATTGGGCCTTTTGAATGCACATCTTTTAGTCAAGGAGGTTGATCAAGGTTCATGAGGGGCAATACAGTCTATCTCAACTATGCGTCCGTCATGGTCCAAGTGAGTCCATTGAAACTGACAGAAACAAAATTTCAAATGACCTTATCCTTAATGCAGACGATAAGCCGATAACGATAAGTTTTTGAGGGAGTGTTTACCTTCTGTATTTTTTGCGTACTGGCGCACTTTCAAACGTCGCATATGCTCCCATACCATTGGTGCACAGCAGAAATCTGACTGCCAGTCCTCCTGGGCTTCCTGGTCTGATTGGTCGCAGCCACCCGCCCTCTGGCACAGTCCAGTCACCTGGACTCTTATTGATAGTACGTTCAGAGCATTCGGCACCTGGTTGGTAAAACTGCGCTGAACTGGTGCAGACGGCAACATGGATTAACTTTACACCGCTGCTCATAATGAGTATATGCATCTATCTCCGTGCGGTCGGTCGGCTCGCTCTGGTGTCACTATGGGATCGGAAAGACTTATCGATGAACGAGTGCGATCACCACGCCCAAGGATAAGCGACGATTACTTCACTCCATCTGGCGCCAAATACGTCCGCGTATCAACCATAGCAAATGAATCGAGTCAAAGCTTGACAGCTATGTCCGATCCAATGCCCTGGAATGAAGCACCAGCAATAAAGACTCCGCCGAGTACCGCCTTTGTGACACGATGCTGGGAGCAAAGCGAAGAGTCCGAGCCGAGTTTTACCGCCATGCAGAATACAGTGGCCATGTCGTGGTCGAGTGATCGGGGAGAGGGAAGACATCAGGAAACGCAAGATGACGAAGAAATTGACAATGCCGATAACGATTACTACGAGAAAATGGGATGGGAAGAGGATCCGCCAACAATGAAACCACCTGCCATTAAGCCCCCTCAGCAACGAAATGTCGAAGGCGGATCACAAGTGACGGCCCAACAATTTCAGCTTCTGGAAAAGAAGCGAAATGGCGGACGTGGTCATAGTTTCCTCATTATCGTGGTCATAAGTATCGTCATTGGGGCCATATTGGCAGTCGTCGTCTACGTGGTTGTGGCCAGATTGACATAGCAAATGGCTTTTCTCTCTCCTGAACTGATCACAGCAATGACGGTCGATGATAAGAAATGTGATTTTGGTCATATGCATTCGTGCAAGGTGTCGAGACTTCAGCCACAGTACATGACGGTTTTCTTGTACGTTCCTCCTTACTACTTTTCGAGCAAGGGTCTCCCGGAACAGCATCAGGCAGCAAGATCACTTCCCGCACTGATAGACAAGTTCGTGCTCACCAAATCGGCTATCCCATGACCAGGCACACTTCAGAGAGCCGCCCAAATCAGGATATTGGTCCCATCGCGGCCTCAAGAAGTGAGATAATGCTTTTCAGAAGATATGCAGCTGGTACTCATATGTAGGAGCCGGAGAATAGAAAAAGCCATCAGAGACAGTATCATGACACAAACCTGCCAAAAAATCCAGGCTTCGCCAACACCTGTGCCATACATTCTGCTGGTAGATGATTGCCACCAAATGGCACGAAGCATCACGATTGGAGGACGGGTTTCCTGTTAATTTCGTATCCTCGACACATTTCGGCATCTGAACGTTTCTACAGGACACGTGCCAATTATTAGGAAATGAGTATTGCGATCGAGAACTCCCAAAACGACTCCAATGCGCGAATGTCGCTGATAGGAACCTTAGACAAAGCATGCAGAATCACAGCATATGAAATGGCATAGACTCGACAACAGATAGATAATTTGGAATAAAATGAGTACAGATCATTGTACAAAAACTTTGCACTAGCCCTAGTCATCAATCATCAGCTGCCCGCGGCGAGTTTGTACCAGTCACGACTACTGTAGGTTGAACGTCACTGGTTCTTCTTTTCTTCTTGCGGCTTCCAAGACAATTGCAAGGCGTTCCTGATGATGTACCGTTCTTCGAACATGCTTCCTACGTACCACAACGGGGCGTATTCCATTGTGATCAAACCCATGATGTGGCCCTTGAAATACGGCTCGTAGTCCCACGGGCAGGCATCGAACTGGCGTAGGAAGAGACCAGTGCTGAAACGGAAAATACCAGGTTATCGCCCGAACTGGAATTTAGTAAGTCAAGCTGACAAAACGGAGCGATGTTTTAGCTGCACCGCGCTATCAAAATAGTCTGCTCTCACGCATGCCTAAACATCCTGTTTTCGCAGGCAGGTACGAGCCTAGCGATAAACTTGGCATCAAAGAGTGCCTACGTAAGAAAATATTATCATAAACTTTCAACAAACAGTTGTCATCGCGTACTTGGGGCTGCGCAGCTACCAGACATACGGGGTAACTGAATATGATTGGAAGTAGCCTGACAATAGTGCGAAGTGTAGCGCCCACAAAGTTGGGTATCAGCTAGCATAACGTGAAGACAAATTCAAACTAGCAGTAGGTATCATTAAAATAAGACGACAGAGATCTGGGTGCCGGGCTATGCCTATGCTCTATAGGCCTATACTGTACTTTAGTCTTACGACAGGTTTACCTGAACTCCCAAGCGTAGGTCCATGCCAAGTAGATGAGACCGCGCCAATACCATCGAAGGTGGAATAGGCGTAGGTACATTCGTTCCACGACCACGGACGACAGACCGTAAATGAAGAAGGCGTAGATACTCGTGATGCCATGCAGTTTTCGATTGCCCTGTTCCAATACTTGCCACACCGCAGTGAAAGAGATTTCCACGGCCAGACCACACAAGCCGTACAGGAAGAATCGGTAAAAGATGTTCAAATCGCCGTGAATCGTAGGAGGGGGATCGTCGAAAGCAATCGTACCAACACCAATCGATGCCGATTCCGGCGGCTTGGGCTGCTTGCTGACCTCAGGAGTCGTTGGGACACCTTGCACATCATCGTTGCCCAAATTGACGACATCGGCAGGCGCAGCAGCTGGCATGGTGCAGAATGTACGTGTTTCGGTACAAAAAGAAGGGCAACCGCACGCCAAACGCACCGAGACGATACCACCCGCCAGCCGCTCAGCTGATTTTTGTTTGTGTCACGTTTCGCGCGTAAATGCAGACAACTAACACTTTATAACAATTTTGTCTGCTAAAAAGCGGGAAAATGCGCCACGTGTAAAATAAAACTTAAGCAAGCATTTTTGCTAATCGAAACGGTCAACAACCTCTCAATTACTAGATAATTGATTGAGTCTACGTGAAATGCAAAATTCTGCGGTGGTCGGTCCTCCGTCACTTCGAACTAAACAAATCGGTAGGCCTAATTTAAACCTTTCAAACCTATTTCTTTTGGTAGGACTATGTATGTATCCCATAAGCCTAATGATAGGTTCATACTAAGCCAGCTGATGCGCAATATTTTAGTCGGCCTGAAACAACTGATCAACTTTAATCAACCAATTCCGAATACGCTTGCTGCCGAACCTGCGTGGAAAGTTCTGGTCTATGATCGTTTTGGCCAAGATGTCTTGTCACCTCTGCTGTCGTTAAAGGAGCTTCGAGAACTTGGTGTAACGCTCCATTTGTAAGTTTCTGTCGTAATCTCAGAGAAGGAAACCTTTTTGAAATGCATAGTCGGATCCGTAGAATGATTGCTTTGATCCCTGACCTTGGGCTATCTGCCCGTGATGGGTCCTTTAGCGTCTTCGCTCCCTTTCAGGCTTCTCCACAAAGAGCGTGAAGCATTGGAAGACGTACCTGCGGTGTATTTTATATCGCCAACAGAAGAAAATGTGGCTAGGTTGTGTCGAGTAAGTTTAAACCCATTTTGACGTGTTTCTCCTCATTCGGCTCCTCGGCCATATTTTAGGACATAAGTTCCGGGTTGTACGAATCATATTATTTCAATTTTGTGGGAACTCTGAGTCGGCCTCGTTTAGAAGAATTAGCCACAGCGGCGGTGCAAACGAATAGTGTCGGACAAGTTCACAAGGTACCATACGTTAGAAAGTTGGAAGCCGTAATGGTCTGCCTGCTACATGGCAGTCCATTGAATGAATTCTATTTTAGGTATTCGACCAATATTTAAATTTCATTTGCTTGGAAGACGATTTATTCACTTTGAGGAGGCACGATGACAGTAATCAGCTGAGTTACTATGGTAAGAATATCTCACCTTTTGTTTGTAATCGATAAAATTTTCTTCTGCGGTTCTAGGTATCAATCGTAGCGATATCGGTGATGTGGAAATGTACGATTTGATCGATCAGATAGTTGATGGTCTATTCTCTGCCTGCGTCACTATTGGTTCAGTGCCAGTTATTCGGTGCCCTAAGGGAAATGCAGCTGAACTCGTCGCTGAGGTGAGGTTTTTCGACTGATCCTGGTCTACTAATCTATTGAACCTTGGAATCGGTTTTTCTAGCGTCTCGACAGGAAACTACGCGATAATCTGCGCGACGCAAGGAATAACCTTTTTACTGTAGGCGATAATTTACGATCGGCTGCTGGAGCTGGTCAGTTCTCTTTTCAACGACCTGTTTTGGTTATTTTGGACCGAACTATGGATTTGGCTACGCCTCTGCATCACACGTGGTCGTATCAGGCTTTGGTTCATGATGTTTTGGTAAGAGTTCTTCCCAGAATTATACATATATCCGCACGTAAATTTGTATCTTTTTGTTCATTTAGCAATTGGATTCAAATCGCGTAATTTTGAACGAAGCGGCCGGGGCCAATACTGGAAAACGCGGGAAGAAAGAATTCGACTTGAATGTTCACGATAAATTCTGGGCTGCTCAAAAGGGAAGCCCGTTTCCCGTCGTGGCAGAAGCGGTTCAGGTCGAATTGGAAGCCTATAGGAACAGTGAAGACGAAATCAAGCGCTTGAAGAATGCCATGGTAAGATTAGGGCTTATAATTTTGACGAGTGCTGCCCCACGAGAATATTTTTTGTAGGGATTGGAAGCTGACTCGGAAGAAGCTGTTTCGTTAATCGGAGATACTACAGCGCAACTGACCTCCACGGTTAGCTCTTTGCCAGAGTTACTGGAAAGGAAACGGCTGATCGATTTGCACACAAATGTTGCTACGGCTGTATTGGACCAGATTAAGGTAGGCAATGTCTTTTTGATAGGCAGGCGATGTCTTGTCGTCACATACATCAGATGAAAGCAGTAGTGAAGTGTTGTCTAGAAGGCTTTCAGGTGACAATAACTTTTCAGGCACGAAAACTGGACGCTTTCTTCGAAGCGGAGGAGAAATTAATGAATAAGCAGTTGCCTGATCGTTCCATCCTAGAATTGATTAAAGACCCTGAGTGCGGTTCGACTGACGACAAATTGCGATTATTCCTGATCCACTTCATTTGCGGAGATGTTTCCGATGTAAGAAAAATTTGGCTTGTTTTTTAAAAGGATACTGAACTGATGACTTTATAATTTTAGAGCGATTTGACTCAATTTGTTAGTGCTTTGGAAGCAGCGGGATGTGATACGGCTGCTGTAAGATACGTTAAGCGTTGGAAGTACGTGGTTGTTGCTGGCAGAATCGGGCCGAACCGTTCTCATATTGAATATTTTAGGACGTTTGCTAAGCGAATCTCTCGCGATCAGTACTCTGGCGGCGGCACGAAGACTGTCAGTATGTTCTCGAAACTTTTGAATACAAGTTCGCAGTTCGTCATGGAAGGCGTGAAGAATTTGGTGGTCAAGAAACATGTAAGAGGTGGTGTTGTAGGAAATGCTCTGCTAAATATATTCTGATTCAGAATTTGCCTGTCACTCGAATTGTCGATGCCATTATGGAAATGAAAGCGCTGCCCGAAACTGACGAGTATCGCTACTTTGATCCGAAGCTACTACGTTCCACCTCAGAAGCGTAAGTACAGTTTGTGGGCTGCCATTCATTTAAGAGTGCCTGTGATCAAGTATGGGCAAGCTCGGCTAGGTTAGGGGGAGGAAGTTTAAGAAGGGGAGAGGGGGTAGGAGAGATGGCCAAGATGAACGCTGGCCGCGTAGCGCTGGCGGTGGAGTGCGGAGCGGGGGCCACATTACTGCTTTATAATGCGCCTTTTACGCATTTTCCTGTTATGGAAGCTATGCTTAAAAATTTTGTATCCTTCAGTATCTCCTTGACTTGAATGCCCTTCTTAGAAGCTCAGGCTAGGAGCTTGGTGAGTCAAGCTGCTGAGTATATGCTTACTAAGAAGAAAAAAGCGGGACTAGCCTAGGCTGGCTTTCCTGTGCTATATGGCAAGCCTGCCAAGGGGTGAATCGCTCCGACATCCGATCGGAAATGCGTGTGAGACAGGTCAGGTTTGAGTCTAGTGAGTGAGTTGTATGACTGTTTACATACAGTACTGCAGGCTGGCTGGACAATTGGCCTGTGCTTGGAGGCCAGGGCTTGGTCAGTCAAATCAGGTCTTGGTCCAGCCCAGATACAATTTGATCGCTTTTGCTTCCTTCCTTTTCTCTCCTCCTGCGTAGGGGACCTGGGTGGGGGAGGGAGGTTTGAGAGGAAGGGTTCAGTGTCCTGGCCGGCCCAACAGGGGGTACCCCTCCTACCCTCCCCCCCGCCCATACTTGGCCTGTGATGCCTGCTGAAGAAGGGAGATGCGTGTGGAGGCCATAATCGAACGATCCAAGGGGTGAATCGCTCCGACGTCCGATCGGAAATTCGACATTATCTGGTGGGAAATGATAATGTTACTGCTTTTATGAGCAAGTCCCTTTTTTCTTCCAAATCTGTATTAGTTGAATCCCATCTTATTTCCTGGTGTTAGTTCTCCCCTTATAGTGCTGGGCTTATGTGTATCTTCGATAGGGTGTTATGACTGCACAGGCTCAAGCAGTTGGTCCTATTATAGATAGAGGAACAGTAAACAAACACGTGTCTGTCTTTTATAAGCCATGTACAATTAGTGACTCCAGCCCCTGGTCGATCGTATAGTGCTACCAGCCGTGAATCAATGGTTGTCCTATGTAGGGACAAATTTCAGTCACAGTCACTTCTGGCCTGTGTTTCAGGATGCCAAAGAGCAAGGCTCCATTCAGTGAAGCCATTGTGTTTGTGATCGGTGGTGGCAATTACATCGAGTATCAGAACTTGGTTGACTACAAGAAGGCGAAAAGTACCAGCGGGCAAGGCGCCGCTGGGGCGTCTATGCCGAAACGAATCACGTATGGCTGTACAGAACTGGTTAATGCTGATCAGTTCCTGTCTCAGGTGATGCTCATTGTGATTATTCCACGACAGTATCTGACATCTTTGTTTAACAGCTTCAACAACTGGGTCGAGCCGTTTGATTCGATATGATGGGCACAATCGTAAGGCAGAGAAGGCTGTATGCCTGTGCGCTAGTTTTTATGTATTGCTTTTGGAAAGGTGATATAAATTCGATTTTGTGGAAATTTATGTAATTGTTATATAAAGGGCTTTGATACAAGATGGGTCTGTGTGTGATTGAGTGGTTGGTAGAAAGAGGGTTTTAAGAAGGCGTACCGTTCTAATGCGAACTCTTTTTCGATAGCTTCTCGTCGCTGGAGGGTACAGTATGTTTGCGAAGGGTGCAGATGTCGACGGGGGCCTTTTAATTTCTGATATAGTCGGCATAAAGGCCAGATGTACAGGACGAGGATATGTTAGTGTCGCATAGCAAATTAGAATTGGCCGTGGCTAGAATCATAGCGACTGGCTGGAGTGGATCGAATCCTTGGGTGGCACTTGTAGGCAGACCAGATGTGTGCACTAGCAGAAGCTGCTTAGTTCGACTCGAGTTGGGACACAAAAGGAGGCGGAGGAGGGTGAACAAATAACGATTGCTATCGGGGCCAACCTATAAAATCAGTGCCACGAATCGGCTTCTCTTGCAAGGTGGAAGAGGAAGGTAGTCTTTCTGTTCCGAAGCCTGCCGAGGCAGACGAACCAGCGAAGATTTATTAGCAAAGGTGAGTCTGTGCAAATGCACTGGGTTTTACGTGCAGAATACCTTGGGAATGGATGATCGCAGAGATAAATCTTGTCCGCGACTCCTCTGGGGGCAGGCCGTTCTTTAGAGGTCGCTGCGATGAGGCCAGTCCCAGCTTATGACATCCGACTGCCATCGACCTCATCACTTCCCTCGGTGGATGTTAAGATAAGTGCGTTTTGGCACGTAACCTAGTGCATAACTACACCTTGCCCGTCTCCCTCGACTCCCATCGGTTGCTATTCTCGGCTTTGCTCATGTTGGGAAAACCTGGAGGTGGGCTTCCAGGGTTAGTTTGTATGTACTAGACTTTCGAGGATGCTAGCACACGACGGGGTGGGGGCGGCTGCTCGAAGCAATGACGTGTGTCAGACTAAAGTGAGGGCTCTTGTGTCTGCTTAAATGCTAGACAAAACAAGGATGAATGAGACCGGGATGTTGCTAAGGCTGGTTTCCGGTGTCCCAATGTTTGGTTGACGCTGCTGGTTGACCTATTTGAACAACAAATGAGGCCCGTGCTGGGGTGAATTGTTTTGAGCGATGCCCTCACTCGGCTTATAAGGTTACTCGTCAAACTCCGCCCACCATCCATTAAGGATCTGGATAGGTTCCAGGGATCGGTCTACCTGCTCTGGACATAGTTTCTGCGCCTACAGTATTTTGCATGGCTGCCTTATATGGACTGATCCGATTCCCGGCATGATGTAAATGCATCTCGAATTACGATCCATTATCTTTGTGCAAGTGGCCATTGTCTTGGGTAGAATGGCTTCGAGTTAACTCGATCTCTTATCTAATAATCAACACAGCAGAAAGACCCGATTTTTATCTTCTTCAGTCTCCGAGCTCTTTTCAACGCATTCCATAGAGTCCATTTTCGGGAGTTGTTTAGCTGCAGGAGCCCTAGTTGGATTGGCCCGACTTGGCTTGGGCCATGTTTTTCAAAATGGAACATGATTGTTGGGTTCGTAGACGAAAATTGAATTCGACGAGCCGAAATGAGCTTGTTTATGGGGCTCTATTAGCTGACTGCCATCGGAGGCAGCCAGAGACTGTGTCTCGTCAGGTGCAGTTCCTTCTTATCGTTAGTCCGTGCGTATGTGGTACTAGTGCCGTTTGGGCGGCGCTACGGCATCGGGTTGAGCCGCGGATTACACAATTACGCGCACTGCTAACACTTGTAATTGATAGAGAGCCGATTGGGATTAAGCTGCTTGGCGTATGTAGATCATCGAAAATTTATCTGCCAGAGGACCCAGTATGAATACATTTCTTTCATTCTCCTGAGCAAACACGACGAGCCAGCCAGGGGCTCGTCCGGTGATGGCAGGGCAACTGTGAACAGTTGGCTTTTACGAGCGCCTGCTTTGACTTTCTCGTGTTCATTTGCCGGAGGGGGCGGGAGGCGGCTTATAAACGTAAACGCAGGGAATGCTATCATCCATCACTTATGCGCCTGGGGGACGGGTGGGCGACCGACTGGGCCGAACATTGATTTGATCTTGGGCCGAGCCGAGCTTTGACGAGTGAAACTACGATATCTTCCTAAAAACGACTGGCCATACACGGCTACTCCGACAACGGGAAGCTGTGAAAGTTTGTTGAGTTGACGCCAGAGCACTGGGACGGGCCTTGTTTATTTATTCTCGATGCGATATAGGACTGGCTTGAACAAGTTTTGTGTCGGTCAGTCTTATCAGCTGTTGAGTAGACTCAGCCATGTTTGGGCGAGTCGGACAGATCTACGCTTGGTTTCCTTTTCTAGCTAGCACCCTGTTCGACTCTGCGAGCGTGAACCATTTTCGACGTCGAATATTTTGAGCGAATCCGAGCTCTCGCAATCGGCCTTGGTCCATTTGATCGAGCACAATGGCCGATCCGAGCAAGATGTTAGGAGTAAAGTCTGAAGGGGGTTTGTCCAAGTACAGCCCCCGTTTGGGCGCCCGATTCAAACATCCTGCTAGTGCAAAACCAACCGAATCTTCGTTGCGCGAAAGTGGATCGAAAAACCAGTTGGACGATCTGAAACAAGAAGTGACCATGGTAGGGACACTTGAAAAAATTGGTTTAAATCAACATTATGTTAGCCTAAGCGACACGGTTTCGTCACGGTTTCTCCGCTAATTAGCAAAATCTTCTCCCTCACTTTCCTTTTCCAGACCGAGCATACTTGTTCATTGGAAGAATTGTGCGCGAAACTCAGCACTCATCCTGAAAAAGTGAGTAAAATTCCTGGCCTCATTCAGCTCTGTCCGTCAGCTAGACAAATGAATTAGGGTTTGACCGAAGAACGCGCCGCTGAGCATTTGGCTCGAGATGGACCAAACGCTTTGACGCCGCCGGCGAAAGTACCAGAATGGATAAAGTTCGCTAAGAATCTGTTCGGTGGGTTCGCCTTGCTGCTTTGGATCGGCGCCGCCTTATGTTTTATTGCCTATGGTGTCGATGTGGCTACTTCTGAGGATCCGGCAAATGATAACGTGAGTGCAAGGCGGTCTTTTGACATTGGGAGAAGTTTACCCTGCCCAGGGCTCGTACAATTACTGTACTGTAGGTGCGGATAAGTGGGTGCATACACACCTGTACACTGCAGATCTAGGAGTCGGATGGGTTTTCTGGTCTCATTGCTGCTTTTGGCACCAACTATTCTATGTCCATTATATTGTAGCTGTACCTCGGCATCGTCTTGGCCACAGTAGTGATTATCACTGGCTGCTTCCAGTACTATCAGGAGGCTAAAAGTTCGAAAATTATGGAATCGTTCAAGGACATGATACCCCAGGTGAGTCCTGTCTTTCTGACATCTACTGTACAGTAAATAATGTAGGCTGCCCGGAATTCCTGTGCGAGCTCTACATAAATTACGTGAATAAGTTTGCACAGCTTGCCTGAACTTAGTGTACTGTGGGCCGGCCATGTTATCTAGCCTAGGTTCTTATATGCATATCAAATACCGAACTGGTCGGCGCTCTAATTACCATCAATCTTCCTGTGCATAAACGTGCTTGAATTGCAATAGGCTACGAATTTACATAAAAAGGTCATGGAAGCTATGCTAGGCTCTACGAATCCACCCCCCCCCCCCCTGAAGTGGCTGCTAGGTGTCTCGTCGCTATGACTTTAACTTGTGCGAAACGAGCTTCATAAAATTCGAAAGCTTAAAAAACACGAAAGCAATCAAGATGTCTTCGGGAGGCTTCAGCGATGGGGAATGTGGAATGTGCGCTTTTTGTTTTAGAGCGAAAATGAACTAGGCAATAGAATGTGAAAAACGAACGGGTACTTGACGCAGTCTGCTAAAAGGGCTTTCAGGTTTCGAAGAAAAGGTGATTGAATGTCTGAACACAGGTGTCAGGATAGATAGGATGAAATGAGCCACTTTCAGACGAAATCTGAAAGACATGGTTTTAGACACAATTTTTTTAAAACGGGATCATTGTGGTTTTGTACTGTATCAATCATGGAGCGTAGGAAGGCAAGCCACGGGATTGAGAGGCGGGCGCACAAAGATCAAAGCTGTGATAAAAATGTATACGCGGCTGGTAAGAAATCTGGGTGCTAAAAATAGTTTGGACCGTAAATCGTAAATTAAACAAGCATAAACAGTAGAGTGTTTTCATAGCAAAACAATGAGCTCCAAGCAACATGGCCTGCGACTGCTCTAGAACCATTGGAAAATTTGTAACTCCATCTCCTTTAAGTTCGCCATTGTAACTCGAAATGGTGAAAAGAAAACTGTACGCACAGAGGAACTGGTGGTTGGCGATGTGGTGGAAGTGAAGGGCGGCGATCGGATTCCGGCCGATATGAGGATCATACAACAACATGGTCTGAAGGTAAGACAGATTTCGAGTGGGCCTAGTAGAGAGCTAGTGGTCCGAGTGTTTCAGGTCGACAACTCGTCGTTGACTGGCGAGTCAGAGCCACAAAGCCGTGGTTCTGATTGCACAAATGATAATCCCTTAGAAACGAAAAATCTTGTTTTCTTTTCCACGAATGCTGTAGAAGGTAAGAAAAGGCGTGGAAAGGACGTCAACAGATCTTATGGTTTATGTATTAGTGGTTTTAAAAGACTGGTTGGTTTTGATCTTTTTTAAGGCAATGGTCGAGGGATAGTGATCTACACTGGCGATCGCACTGTTATGGGACGAATCGCGCATTTAGCCTCCGGATTAGAGACCGGCGAGACGCCGATAGCGCGCGAGATCGCACATTTTATTCATATTATTACTGGTGTGGCTGTTTTCTTGGGCGTAGTATTTTTTATAATTTCCTTGTCAATGGGTTATGATTGGTTGGAATCGGTCATATTTTTGATTGGAATTATCGTGGCTAACGTACCCGAGGGTCTGCTAGCCACAGTGACTGTAAGTGGCATGAAAGCAAAGCAAGCAGGCGCATCGACCACTAGGATTCATTACAGGTATGCCTGACCCTGACGGCGAAGCGTATGGCCAGTAAGAACTGTTTGGTCAAGCACTTGGAAGCCGTGGAAACATTGGGTTCGACCAGTACCATCTGTTCAGACAAGACGGGCACACTGACTCAAAATCGAATGACCGTGGCTCACATGTGGGTCGATGATCAGATTGTCGGAACCGACACATCCGAACAACAAGTCATGGCTCAATACGACAACGAAAAATCAGCACCTGGAAACGATAAGAATGGCATATTCGCATTGACGAGGGTTGCCGCTCTGTGCAACAAGGCCGAATTCAAGGCGGGACAAGATAAGCTGCCCATTCTTAAACGCGATTGCACCGGCGATGCTAGCGAATCAGCTTTGCTGAAGTTCGTACAGCTGACAGTGTGCGATGTAGCCGGTTGGAGGAATAGGAACCCAAAAATTGCCGAAATACCCTTCAATTCGACCAATAAGTATCAGGTACTTACGCAGTAGCGGCCTAGTGATCAGTGCAGCATCTTGTCTGATCAGTCGTGGTAGTGCTCCCACACGCCATCTGTACCAGGGCTATTGTGTATCTTTCAGGTATCGATTCATGTTAATGAGAACCCGCATGATCCACCTTACCTGTTGGTCATGAAAGGCGCACCAGAAAGGATTTGGGAACGATGTTCGACCATTCTTCAAAATGGAGAGGAAGTGCCAGCAACGGAAGAGCATAAGAAGGCATTCGAAGATGCCTACATGTCGTTGGGCGGATTAGGAGAGCGCGTTTTGGGTAGGCGCGCGCACTTCCAATGTAGAAGAACAGTTGAGCTATTACGTCAAGACATTGCAGGTTTCGCCGACACCAAACTGCCGGGCGATCAGTTTCCAAAAGGTTTCGAATTTAACACGGATGAGCCTAACTTTCCACTGGAAAACCTGCGATTCGTTGGACTGATTTCCATGATTGATCCACCTCGAGCGGCTGTACCAGACGCCGTGGCCAAGTGCAGATCGGCCGGAATCAAGGTAGGAATGATCAGATTTGAATATTGGTAACCCGCACTCATCTTTTTTCAGGTCATCATGGTGACTGGCGATCACCCGATCACCGCCCACGCTATCGCCAAAGGAGTGGGAATTGTGGGCGAGGGAAGCGAAACAGTGGAGGAAATTGCCAAGAGGAAGGGCATACCAGTCGAGATGGTGGACCCGAGGTAGGCACAGTGGAAATTAATAATTGACGTAATAAGGGTGTTTGACTTGGGGAAAAGGTAGCGTATGTATTTTGTTGCCTCATACCTGGCAGAACAGTTGGTGGAAATGAGGTTGTGGACTTGAACATGTAAATTCCATACTCACATCTGAATCCAGACGCACAGAATCAGGGACGGTAATTTCTTTATCGCCATAAATTATTCCCGTTTTCAGGGAAGCACGCGCCTGTGTCGTCCACGGCACTCAGCTAAAGACCATGTCAACCGACCAATTGGATATAATTTTACAGCGGCATCCGGAAATCGTCTTTGCGCGCACATCACCTCAACAGAAACTGATGATCGTAGAAGGATGTCAACGTCAAGGCGCCATTGTGGCTGTGACTGGAGATGGTGTCAATGACTCACCGGCTCTAAAGAAGGCTGATATCGGTAAGCAGGCGGCGGTTTTTTGAGTGGTTGCAGTGATATGTTTTACGCACTTGCAATTTCAGGTGTGGCTATGGGTATCGCTGGCAGTGACGTGAGTAAACAAGCCGCTGACATGATTTTGTTGGATGATAACTTCGCTTCAATCGTGACTGGAGTGGAAGAAGGTGCGTACAGTCGATAGTGCGCCTGCAATCTGGACATATCGATCATGTTTTTAGGACGCTTGATTTTTGACAACTTGAAGAAATCGATAGCCTATACTCTGACTAGTAATATTCCAGAGATCAGTCCGTTCTTATTTTTCATTCTTGCCGGCATTCCGTTGCCGTTGGGCACAGTCACTATCTTGTGCATCGATTTGGGCACCGATTTGGTAAGCTAAAGTAGTCAAGTGGCTCGCATCAGCGTGCTATTAAGGCTTCCGCTTATAGTGGCCAGCCATCAGCTTGGCTTATGAAGGTCCGGAAGGAGACATCATGAAACGTAGACCGCGTGACCCTGTTCGCGATAAGTTGGTCAACGAGAGGTATGCTCTGAATGGAGGCTGACCGGATGTGACCCCAAGACTATGTATGTGACGTCCTAGGCTAATTTCATTCGCCTATGGTATGATCGGTATGATCCAAGCATCGAGTGGTTTCTTCACCTATTTCGTGATCATGGGCGACAACGGGTTCTGGCCTATGCGGTTGTTAGGAATCCGTTATCAGTGGGACGCCAAGGCTGTCAACGATCTGACTGATAGCTATGGCCAGCAATGGGTGAGTTGAAGGATACTGACCTCTTAGGACTGAATCATGGGCCAAAATCTTCGGCGTAACGAGGGCGACCCGGGAAAAGGAGAAAGGGGTGTTGGTGTTGGTCAGGTGCTTATCTGATTCGCCCTTTAGCCTTACGCTCAACGCAAAGTCCTGGAGTACACGTGCCACACGGCCTTCTTTGTCTCCATCGTCGTCGTGCAATGGGCCGATGTGATCATTTCAAAGACCAGGAGAAATTCTTTGGTGCAGCAGGGCATGCAGTAAGTACTGATTCCATTCTGTCGATCCTTTTTCATACTTCTCATCTCATTTTTAGCAACTGGACATTGAACTTCGGTTTGATATTCGAGACTTGCCTAGCTGCCTTCTTGGCCTATTGTCCAGGTCTTGACAATGGTCTGCGCATGTACGGATTAAGATTCTGGTACGTGTGAACACTTTGCCGCTAGAAATCGATCGTCTATACGAATTTTTGAAATTGTTTCAGGTGGTGGTTCCCAGCCCTGCCATTCTCGATCCTAATTTTTGTCTTTGACGAGGGACGTCGACGAATGCTTCGAATGTATCCCGGAGGATGGGTAGAAAGGGAAACGTACTATTAGGCTCGACTTGGCTGCTGATCGATTATTCTATGATGGGCTGATTTGCATGCTTATACGGTTTTAGGTGCGCGTTTTTACTGTTGCGGTATTGGCTTTTCAATTTTTATGAGGACTTGACGTTGGCGTACCTTCTAGTTGATGATTAATTTGGCGAGCCTGCGCTTGTAGTCTACGACCAAAAGCTGATAAAATAAAAACGAATGGGCCACTACGTCACTATGATAGAACAAACTACATTGGCAGGTACACTACGTACGGTACATTCTCTCAAATCATGGTGCGATAAAGTGGAACGTGAGATTCAGTCACATTTTGCCTCACGCTCTGTTGTCTAGGCCTTTGAGACCAGGTAAACCCTTCACTTACTTACAGCTCTCTACAACATAGATTGCAAATTTGATGACATTAGTCTTGCTCTCGAAATAAGTCTAGAATTCGCGTCGTTGAACAAGGTGCGGCTGCGAGCGAGGTACTGCAGCTGACATAGCCACCTCTGCAGGTGAGCTATCGAGCGTTTCCTGACTCCTGAAGATGGGTGTATTTTTGTTGGTGTTGCTGTATCACTCTGCCCCTCAAGTCGATGCCGATGAGTCATGTGGAACGACTTTTTGGCTAACGAAGTCCAGCTCTGCAAGAAAGTATGTTCCTGATGACAATGTGACGCTCGTCCAGAGTGTGAATACAATAAGCAGTGACGCTCTGGACGGCTAGCTTTTCTATGAGAATCCTTGATGCTGGCCGTTGCTGCAGTTAATGGGACGCGCAACCGGGCAAGGATTGCAAGATATTGTGGACGACTCTGGAATAGCCTTGCGCAAGAGATAATGAGCGGTGCCCCCTGAAACTTTCTCATTCGAATGATCATGCGTGTGTGCATTGTGCGTTGGGTATAAGGTGAAAGCAGACGGCTGGCCAGAATGCCAATGCGGGACAAGTTGGAAGACGGGGACGAAAGACGGGGTTAAAAGACTTGCGACGAAGTTGAAAGAGGTGCTCCAGCACTTCTTTCAGCTTTGTTCCAAGTCCGAGGTAATGCGCTTCGTACGGATATTTGCCCATGCTGTACACCTTAAAGGAACAAGGTTATTTCCAGCGCCAAAAAAAACGTGAATCACTCACCTCGTGCATGAGGATCCCGAAGCTCCACACGTCCGACGCCGACGTCTACTCGCAACGATTCTGGAGCCGCGCTGTAGACCAGCATGCCACGTTTCGACGCCAACCGTAGTGATCGGGGGCCAAGCGGGAGAGACCGAAGTCGCTGATCTTGACGATGTAGTTCCGACTAGCAACGCCCCCGGAAGACCACATGAGCACCCTTCGCAAAGCAGACCAGGGATTACCTGTAGATCAGGCGTGTCGTGGGATAGGGTCGTGCTCGTGGAGGTACTCGATTCCCTTCACCAAGTCCAGCAACGACCTGACGCACCCTCGCTCTTCCAGCATGTTCTTCTCGAGCAACTTGTCCAACGATCCGTCGACAAAAAACCAGAGTGAAGCCGTCAGTGAGAAATGGCAGTTGACTCACAGTTGCAGAACTCCAGGATGATCAGCAGGCGTGGCACCTCGCCCGGATTCTGCGACCAGAAGCTGAGGCCCTTCAGTCGGACGACGTTCTCGTGGTCCAGCAGCGTCATCAACTTGGCTTCGGCCATGCACTCGGCTTTGTCAAGTTCTACTAAGTATCAATTATCACTCACTATTCTAAGGCTGACTGACTCTTCCTTTGTTTTTGATCGTCATTCCAAAGATGGTACTTGAGTACCGATACAAAGATTTCGCTGGCGGCATGAATAGCCTCGGAAGAAATGCACTTGTTGACCCCAGAAATGCTGAACTCGCTGCCATTTTCGCTGCTGAAGAACAAAATGAAGTCGCTAAAGAGCCTGCCAAGTCCGTAGTTACTCGGAAAACGCTGTAATCAAAAGCGCCAAAAGGTAAGATTACCAAAAAAGGCTCCTACGAAAACCCGTGTTTGACCGACGCCGTCCATGCTGGATGCTTCCTGGTAAGTGACTACGGCCCGACACCCTTTTATCTGAATGCTTCGAAGTTCAGCTCTTTTTCGTTCCAGCTCATCGAAGACGAAGCGGAGAAACAGTCCGAGCTGAAGGAGAAGGGCAAACCTGTCTGGACAAAAACGTTCAGCACCAGCAAGATCGCAGATGGAAACAGCGGGAGCATAAGGACCGAACTGACGACGAGTAAGACTGTCGAAACGTCAAATGAGACAGCTGATACGAAGTCGGGGAAAATCACAAATGCGTGGAAGCATCGAATATGCTTGCGCGACTTTACCATCTCCATGGACGGACAGTTTGCCTGTGTTGCAGTGTAATGGATATTGTAAAAACCCTATCCCTTTACATTGCCCGAGTCCAGCCTATATAAAGCCCGATCTTGTTCGCAAGGCATCATTCGTGCGTCGTGAGGTGATCGAGTGCAGTCCTGTGCAATCAAGTCGTTCGGTGTCGAGAATCGAAGATGTCGCAGAAGCGTGTCATCGCGTCCATGTACGTCGGCGGACCTGGGCCGGCCAAACAACAACAGCAACCGCAAGCGGCGGCGAGCGTCTACGGCGGCGGTGGTGCGGCTGCCCCTCCAAAAGCCCAACCGAAAGCCGTGGCCAGCGTGTACGTGGGTGGTGGCGGTCCCCCTCAACAACAACCGAAAGCGGCGGTCGGAAGCGTCTACATGCCCTCGAAAGGAGCTCAAAGCGTCTACGCCGGTAGTGGTGCTGCTCCCGCTGCCGCCGCGCCCGCCAAGGCTGCTCAAAGCGTCTACTCCGGCAGTGCAGCCCCGTCCGCCAGTGCTCCAGCTGCTTCCGGCTCCGTCATGGGCGCGTCGACTGGTTCGGTGATGGGCGCTCTCCAAACGGCCAGGTTGCCCGACGCCTCCGGCTCCGTCATGGGCGCTTCGTCGAGCGGTTCGGTGATGGGCGCTCTCCAAACGGCCAGGTTGCCCGACGCCTCCGGCTCCACCATGGGCGCTCCGGCGAGCGGTTCGGTGATGGGCGCACTGCAAACGGCCAGGTTGCCCGACGCCTCCGGCTCCGTCATGGGCGCTTCGTCGACAGGCTCGGTGATGGGTGCGCTGCAAACTGCCAGGCTGCCCGATGCTGGACCGCAACAAACCGAAATGCTCGACGCCCCCGCTCCCAGCGGCGATCAGCCCCCGGCCGAAGGAGGTGGCGAAGTGTGATCGATGATGACCTGTGATCGAGGAGTGATGCTGATCGTGCCGATTCTCGTGTGTGCTCGATGATGCTCGCGTGGCAGAACTTGTAAACGGACATTTCGTGTCGCACCAAGCCGCATAATGAGCAGAACACAGGATAGACTCGCACTGATAGCTTTGCAGTTCTGAACCGCCCAGCTCAGTTTTATTGCGTACCTATCGGCTGAGAAGCGCTTGAATTTACGTTGTGTGTTGTACAGACCGAGCTGATTCCATCAACCCAATCCAGCTTGTTCAACAAAGGAAAACGGTTTTTGTCGATTTTGGAAAAGTTTCCAGTTATGATCCCAAGATGATCTCAACATAAAACTAGTAGAGAATTTCGTGCTTTACAAACCCACAGCAGCGAAGTGAAGCTTTTAGACACTGGCGATCTAGAGTGCTTTTCTAATCCGAAACCAATTCGAAACCAATCAAATCCCATAGTGAGGGGACTAAACGGATGCAGTTTGCTCGTGACGCCAATGTCGATCCACCATTACTGTATCGACACTGGTCTCCAGGTTCGGACCTCTGACTTACGCGGTCCCAAAAGCACGGCAACAGGAACACACCAACTTTCGGGAGGGCACCTCTACTGTACGATGGGAGCCGTATGTACGGTACTGAATACGCGACGAACACTATAACAGGCAATGAAGGTGGACCCAGGAATCGGTACCGAGATTATCTGACCTCAGATTTTAGCTAGGTAGATTTGATCGGGTTTGATTCTCGGCATGGCACGGAACGTACTATTGTACATACAATATAGCCACGTGAAAGGCGATCACGTGGCGTTCTGATTGGCAGCGCGCATGGCCAGCATCAAGTTCGTGAACAGCTCGAGGCAGGCCGCAATCTCCTCCGGTTTCTAAAAACGGGCGGCATTGAATTCAACGCAGAACCCGACAAGCCGAAGTGACTCACCCGCACATTGGCCGTGTTCAGGACTCGAATCGCCTCGGCGGGATTGATCGTGTCGGTGCGCATCAGATCTTGCAGGCCCTTCGCCTCCTGCAGCTTCTGGCCTCCCATTCGCATTTGTCCGATCATCACCTGCAATAGAAGCAGTCATCGAACGAGGGATCGCGAAAAGACCATCGCACTCACCTAGAGGATGGCCTTCAGCATCTCCGGCGTCAATGGCACACCGCGACCCAACGCTTCGAAGATTCCCAGGAGATCTTGAGGGCTCAGCGTCCGTCCCGTCGCTTCGGCCTTCCTCAGCTTGTCCAGGGCAGCCATCTGGGCCTCGTTCGCTCGCACCTGAAATCGAGTCCGATCAGAGGACTAGGATTCGTTATCTGCTGGTGGACTTACCGCCGGCGCCGCTCGCAGTTTTCGCATCAGCACTCGGGCCTGTCGGGCATCCGTCACAGTCGCCGACGCAGTCCTGCCCGTCCGCACGTACTTCTGGCCCGCCATGCGCAGCAGTTCGGCCATCTGCCTTTGCGTTTCGTCGTTGAGATTCTGATCGTGCTTGGCTTTGAACAGCGCCATCCAGAAGTCTCGCTTATCTCGAACAGGCCCATAGCTTCGTCGGGTTTCTAGAAACAAAAGATTTTGCGGGGTCCACTCGAGGGGCATCGTGCCACTTACTTCGACGGTCGGCTGCGTTCGACGAGCAGCGATCGTCCCGTCCGGATTCACGTCCACGTTCTCTTAGACTTGGTTGGCCACATCGAACAGCGACAGGTTCCCTTGTTCGTTCAGCTTCTTGTTCATCTCGTCAGCCTCCCTCTTCATCAACTTCACAGCCGTCACGAGGTGCTGAAAAGGAAAGAACGAGTTGGTTCCGAGGGAGGGAAGAACTGAACGTCAGCTTACCTGGAAGATCGCCTTGACTTGTTCCGAACTGAGGTCCATGTCGGTGGTCAGGTGTGAAAACACGTAGAACGCGTCAGTTCCGGTCCGGTGTACCACATTTATGAGGTCTTGATTTTTTTTCTTAGAACAAGTAACTGTAGAATATGGGACACTAAGTGGACCGTTTGATGTAGAATCAAATGCTCCATCTGCCTGTATTAGTGTAAAGCTTAGAGCTCGACTGATTCCGAAGAAAACTTGCCATTTTTACGAGGCTCATTCTTTATGGCGCACCCGACATTTTCAAAATATTTAGAAGCAAATCCCTTTTAACCACTTTTAAAAATAAAATTTTGGAGATAATGAAGAAAGAACCAGATAATTAAGAAAAAGGGACAGCGAAATTCATATCTGAAACAAAATCTCGAACAAAATCACCGTATTTTCACCATCGAAACAGGAAATTCTACATTGTTTGTTCGGTTCGGTGGTTTGGTCCAAAAAAGCCGATTCGGTTCGGTAAAAATCGCCAATCCGATGGTTAGGTTCGGCCGGTTCGGTGGTTAGGTGGTTGGGTCGATGCTTGGCCCCAGGCAGTGGGCGATGCCAAATGTCTGCACCTACTCATAGCTACCATACCGTTTTGGCATGCGCAATTATCTTCCGTGTCCTATCTCATTGTGTGACTGCCTCCAATAACTGGCAATGAGTGTTTTAGAAATGCATCTTGCTTACAGTTACGGCACTATCAAACAGAAGCATGCGGACTGTGGACGAGGAATGAGAAGCTGCGCAGATAAGACAAGGCTTCCTATCTTTTTTTTCCTTCCTGCAACATTACAGTCATTATGTGGACAAGCGATGCAAAGACAACATTTTGACATATCCAGAATTTAAGTGGCCACTAGTGACCATTGCCTTGTCAAGAAGAAAGGCGAACGAGAATGATTAGATTGACTGTTTCGAATTGTATACTCGTCTCGGTTGGAATAGAGTGCGTGAAGTTGTTTTATTAACCAGCCTCATTCCTCTTTGACGCAAATGCGAGCACATTATTGCTTAGACTCGTTCTGTGTCGATTTCAGGATCTTAGAGTTTTGAAAAATGCTCTTTCCGTCTTCTCCTTTTATCCACACCCGTGCTGGGCCTGTGGCATAGGCGTTTTTGATGAATCTATGCTCTCGGCGAGTTAGGTTCGCCTTTTGAGAGTGTAATTTCTTTTCAGTCACCATTGCAGTGAAGATGGCGTGGCATGGTGGCACGCAGTCAGCTAATAAACTTGGGGTGTTGGGATCGGAAACGAGTCTTGCCAGCTGAGTGTCGGTTTGGTGAAATTCTTTACAACGTGCGCGTCATTCCATCTTACCCGCTCTATAATCGTTCTTTGCACTGATTGTATACGAAAAGAAAACGATGCCAGATGTTGGTCCTTATGCCGTCCTCTTACGCCAGCATTCCTAGCAGCTTATAATGAAGTTTAGAAGTGAAAAGTATTCGCGAAATGTTTTGGCTCGGGGACCGTTTGTTTGGCAGCTGGTGTCGAGCGAGGAGGCGTCAGAGTTATTAGTCCTACTTGCCCCACCGCACACTTCCGTCCCAGCTTGTCCTCGTCATCCAGGGTACACAAAGGCGAGGTTATCAGATAAGACATCTACTGAGGCCGAACGAAAGCTAACTCGATTCTTCGCCGCTGTGGGCAAGGTTGCTATTTCGGGGATCCCTCGCTAGTAATTGGGTAATTTGAAGCTTGTCCAGTTTTGGAACTTTCGAATGTGCCGCCGTTTTAGGCAGTGTTCTTTTCAATACTCGTCCTCCCAAAGGACCTTGTGATGACGTTTTTTCTGGTCAATATTATTGGCTAGTGTTGCCTCGGCTTAGAAGGGACGCAGGGCGGGCGAGATAATGAAAGCGCTAAAAACTACCTCATTATCCTAAGTGAGCCTCTATACTAGCTGTGTGTGCAATTGTGTGCTTAGCTACTGATGTAATAGAGCGAGTGTCTTCCTCACTTGTCTCATTTTCAGCTGTTTTTAGATTCGACTCGTTGCTTGATCGTATTTTCAAAGGGCGCAAGTTAGGCGCTCTTGCAAGAACAGTGACCGAAACGAACGAAGCCTGTTACCAACACGAACCATGAGTGGTCGTGCTACAGTGGTATTAATTGTGATATGTACTTTTTTCATTGCTTCTCATCTTCCAACTAGCCTAGCGGCCAAGAGGAGATACTTCAAATTCGGAGGTAAGGCATTTCATAGTTGACAATGCAAGAAGACATTTGGGAAGATTAAGATGACAATGGTAATATCTTAAGCAGGCTTTGAGCAGGCATGACTTGCATTGCTTCGCGATGACTAAGAGCAATGGGGTGTGGAAAATAAGAAAACGTGTTTTCTCCTCCTATCAACTCGTCTTTACCTGTACGGTCCATCGTCTATTAGGTGCGTGTCTTAATGCCATTAGTCGAATATTTCGGTAATGCTTGCCCGTTGGGAGTGCAATTGGCGAGAGAGAACGGATCTCGTTTTGTCAGAAGAGGAATGACAAGTTTATTTACTAGTACCCATTAAATGTGTCCTACAAGATTTATAAGTGAATGAACGGTACGACGGTGGGCCACTGTACCACTATATCAGTATGTTTGCCCAAAACTAGCTATACAAAAAAGGAACGCCAACATTGCCGGTTGGGTCACTACAATCGTGTTTGTGTGCTATGCTTGCTTGGAGTGCAAAAAACTGGCATATCTTGATTATAGCATACTAAACTAAGTTTTAAGAGGATTGAGGCTCTTTTCGAAAATTTTTTCGAAGCTCATGTTAAAAAGTAAAGCAAATGGATTGTGCGCCCAAAGCAAAACTAATACGTGTTCGTGCATCGAGGATGGATAGATACGATTGGGGTGTCCGAGTTGTAATGGTGTTTTTTGTGCGGCGGAGTCAATGGTAGACGGGGAATGGTGGTATGTACAGAAATGCCATGATGGCTCGGATTGGACAAATGGGTTTTTGAGTATTCTTGAAGGAAAAACACGTGCAGGTGTAAAAATAGGACAAAGATAAACGTCAATTTTTGCGAAAGGCGTCAAAGGAGAGCCAACGATCTGGCAATTGAAAAGCAAGGCATTATGAATTTTACTATTGCCATTTGTCAAAATGGAAGCGACCAAGTGCACCTTATTCATTTTTATAGGCAATTGGAAAAGTTGGCGAGATCAGGGCAGCACGGACGATGGTGCTTGGTCCAAAGGTCGATCGATGTTCGGACGTCGATCGCTGCCTGGTGGGTGGTCTGAATGGCCGTGGGGAGTGCAAGGAGTGGGGGAGGGGTCATATAGTCTGGATTAAGGATTAGGACTGAAGGATCATTGAAGAAAAATGAGGCATTCCCTCTTCTGTAATGGTTATCTGATTCGCTCAGAGCTTCTTATCATTTTTCCTAATCAGTCGTTTTTGACAGATCAATTTACAACCCATTCGGAAACCCGTGAAGTCATGGAAAACAGTCAAGTCGATTTGACGTGTGGTGTGGACAGGTATCGGTACCCCAAGGTCCGTTGGTCTCGATATGGACAGCCACTTCCAACCAACTTGCGCGAGAACGATGATAAGATCCAATTCACTAACGTTCAGTTGGGAGATGCGGGCACGTATGTGTGCACGGCCAGCAATGATTGGGATACTAAGGAGATCCATATCAAATTGACTGTGCACCCGAGTGAGTACTTTGGATCCTGGCGGGAGGTCGTGGCTTTGATAGCTGCGGACAAGAAACTTTTAGAAAGGCAATTCAAGAACAAGTGGGCACTTTGAGCAAATTTATGGCTAAAGGCAGTGCAAGCACACATAGAACAGAATGCGCCATTAATTCTACGAGCCCGCAGTTTCCTGTCGGTTTTTCAAAGCTTATGGACACATAATGTAACTGCATAGAGGTAGCGATAAGGGGAGTTGGCGACCATATAGTTAAAAATAGAAAGTGCAGTACTTACGACGGAAGCGACTGGTTGGGTTGCGTTTTTGAGCGCTGGGATATTCGCGTGCACTGATCTTATGACAGTGGACGGAATGACGGGGCTGGATTGGTTTGAAGGTCTGATAAGCAGGCGCGGAATGCATTGTCGCACTGTGCTGTCTACAAACAGTATTTGCTCGTATTGTTTCGCTAGTAGCCATCAAGCATGTCATGTCATCAAGCAGATACGTCTCTTTGTTCCGCAGGTGATCGATTCCGAGAACAAGTCGGCGGGTCGTTCGCTCAATGCCGCTATGACCAAGCGACATGTCGATCAGGCGAATGCATCGACCGAGGTGACCTCTGCGATGGAGAAATGGACTGTAGGGATGGAAGCGATGAACAGAACTGCCGTAAGAGCGATAAGAATTTTCCCGCCGTCGCAGGGCAGAGCCATGGTAGATATGTGCCGTGCAGGGCGCTGGGTTATGAGTGTGGGAGTGTCAGGCGAATAAACACGTTACAGACATGGTTAAGCGCATTTGTTATCGTAGTTCCTGTTTAGCCGGTCGATCCTCGTCTTCTGGTCAATGCGAGCCAAATGAGCATAAGTGCAACAACGGCAAATGTATTCAACGCATGTGGTTCTGCGATGGAGACGACGATTGCGGTGACAGAAGCGATGAGAGCAGCTGCGGTACGGCCACAAGTTTTGCTGCTGGCGTTGGTGCCGTAGCTCTTTGCTTTGTAGGCCAACGCCAACCCGGTGAGCAGTGCGCGCCCTACGAATTCAAGTGTCAATCTCAAAATCAGTGTGTTCCATTGGCTTATCAGGTGAGTGTCAACTGTAAAATTCACGAGTCTGATTCTCCTTTTCCAACTAGCTTCCAACCAAATAAGCTTCATTTAGTGCGACAAAAATAACGATTGCTTTGACGGATCGGATGAAGTTGGGTGTGCTGGTCCAACTGTAGTCGAACCACCTACTCGAGACGTGTCAGTAAAATGCGGTGAAACCATCGTATTGAACTGCCGCACGATCGGAGTGCCGGTCCCTTACGTTAATTGGCGCCTGAACTGGGGTCCAGTATGCAGCTCCCCGCGATGCACTCAAACGTCTTCAAACGGTGTGGGAACATTGACTATTAGGAACGCCCAGTAAGACTGCAGATGGGTCATGCACATCACGCCATGTGGGCCACATTTGATTCTGGTTTCAGGGACACCGACCAAGGTGCGTACACGTGTGAGGCAGTTAATGTGATGAATCGAGTCTTAGCCACACCAGACGCCATCGTCCGCGTTGATTGCGGGGGTGGTGGAGGAGGTGGAGGAGGCGGAGGAGGTGGACCTCAGGACAAACGAAACTGTGACCCACGGGGTACCCAACACGAAGTCGATGATGGAAGCGGCCGTTGTCCTTGCAAGGTATGTGGCTTCAGTTTATGTTTTATCAGACTGATTAACCAAGGGCTTTTTTGGTTTAGCAACAAACTACAGGCCCCAAATGCGACCAATGCGCTGAAGGAACATTCCATTTGAGTGAAAATAATCCTCAAGGTTGCATCAAGTGCTTCTGTTCTGGTGTGTCTCGCGTGTGCCAAAGCTCAAGTTGGTACCGGACTCAAGAACGCCTTGTGTTCACATTGGACGATCAAGATGTTAGCTTTGCTGATCGCGACAAGTCTGCCCCGATAGTGGATTTCGATCATGGTAAATATCGAGGATACATCACGCACAATGGCCGTCATATCGGAACTTTGTTTTGGCACTTGCCTGCAAGGATGCTCGGGAATAAGGTAGCACATTGTCCAGCCCTTTTGAGAAGGAAGAATGAATGTCTTATTTTAGATAACATCTTACGGCGGGAAACTACGATTCAGCTTCCAGTTTTCTGGATCTGGTACTCCAGACCGACACCCATTGATCACGTTGAAAGGTAATGAGGTGACGGCCGTGTATAGAGGTCAACCATCGTACGATGCTGATAAAACACATGATGTTGCGGTGGATATTTTTGAGGTGAGTGCGATGTCCTATCGGACCATTAAGCTGATAGCGCATGAAGTATACGTCCCATTACAGAACGTATGGACGAGAGAAGACGGACAGCCAATGACCAGAGAGCACCTGCTGATGGTATTAGCTAACTTGGACACCTTCCTGATTCGCGCCACGCACACTGAACAGCACTCGAGTACCAGGTACATACAGTATGGCACCCATTGCTGGCCAAGCCTCGCTCGACATAGTCTCGTTTCAGCCTAGGAGAAATCAGCTTGGACATTGCTGCTTCGGTCAATACGCAGCAGGAGCGTGCCATGGCTGTGGAGGAATGCCAATGTCCTGAAGGATATCAAGGACTGTCATGCGAGGCACGAATCCAAATCTGTTTGAATGTTTTGTCTGCTTAAATGTTTTGTTATTGAAGGAATGTGCCCCGGGCTACGGACGTTCTGGAGGTGGTCTCTACTTGGGAACGTGCGTTCGTCGAGAAGGAGGTGCGACAAGGATTATGGTTTTTCTGCTCGGAACTCTAATCTTTTTTTGCAGTTCCGTTGACCATAAGAATCGAACCGAAATTCCAAGAAGGAGACGAAGGATCGACCGTGACTTTCCGAGCCATTGTGGACGGTGATACAAGCGGTGGAGGTCCAGGTCAAGGCGGCTACGTATACACATGGACTCGTGTTGGATATCCATCCCTGCCTGCCAACGCTGTCGTCGATCGCGGAACCTTGACTATTAGTGATTTGAAAATCGAGGACTACGGGCAGTACCAGCTGACTGTCACTACCCCTGGCGGCGGCTCTGGCTCTGAGGTCGCAGAAATAAAAGTTAGAAGAGGTAATAGCTGCATTGTGCCCGTCAAAACTGGTGCTGAGTTTGTGACCGTGTTTCGTTTCAGTCGGCGTCTGCCCGTATGTTTGGGTCGAACCCATTAGTTCCTGGCGGGGTCAACCTGGAGAACGTGTCGAATTTCATTGCAAAGCCATTGGAGAACCAGCACCAAGACTCTATTGGGTCCGGGCTGACGGCCGTCCATTGGACTATAATGCTCAGGTACTGTATGAAGGGCACACAGAAGCCTGCATTTCGTATTTGTTGTCCCATTGTATAGGATCGAGGCGATGGCACGCTGATCATTGACAATGTGGAGACTAGAAATTTCGGCCAGTACACTTGCCATGGCGAAAATCGAGCCGGCAAGAACTCGGCCAACGCCACTGTTGCTGAAGGAGGTGAAACACAAACATGAGTCTTGTAACACAACAGATTTACTGTGTCTGCTTGCAGGAGCTGCCGATCGGGGCATTACCGTTCGGATCGAACCGTCGAATACCATCGCGAGTAAACGATATGACACGGTGCAAGTGCGATGCGTCGCTACTGGAACGCCGACACCTACTGTATATTGGACTCGCGAAGACGGCAGCCCACTGTTCTCTAACGCACAGGTACAGCGTGTTGCTGAAGACGTGCCTTACATGCTGTTGGGGTGGGTTTGAAACCGAGCCAGATCTCAAGTACTGACCAGTCACTTCTATCACCAACAAAAAATGCATTTCAGGACCAAGGCAACGGGGTACTGCGTTTCTTGGGCATCGATAAAATCAATGCTGGCTTGTATCGCTGCACAGCCAGGAACCAGTTCGCGCAAGCTAGCGATATCGCCAACATCTTACAGCCGACTGATAGTAAGCATATTCGAAATATTGATCCATTTTCAGACCCAGCTTTCTCTTGCTAATTCAGTCCGTAGTGTCCCACCTGTTGTGGTCGTTAGCCCGCGTGAAATGGTAGTCAACGCCGGCGAAGACGCACATTTCGACTGCGCCGTAGTTGTCGATAACCGTGATCCATCCCCTCGCATCGTATGGACTCGGCAAGGAGGTCGAGACTTGGATGCCGAAGCCAAGGACTCTGGCAAGGGCAATATGCACATCATAAATGTCAAGGCGCAACATGCTGGCACGTACGAGTGCACGGCCTACGGAATGCATAGCAGAGCAGTCGGAACTGCAACGCTAACTGTGAAATGTAAGCATGAGGGCTTCTTTGAGTAATGCATGTTGAAGATGGTAGTGTGATGCTTTAGCCGATACCGGGCACCCTCCACCGGTGCCGGAAGTGACACCTAAGATTCAAACCGTGGTCGAAGGAGATCAAGTCGAGTTCAGATGCAAGGCGGAAGGAAAACCTGCCCCTACGCTGACATGGGGATATGGTTCAGCCAACGGGGTTCTGACAGGAAATGCTCGACAGGAGGACGGACGGCTGATTATTGACGGGGCGAAACTATCAAGCAATGACGGACAGTATTTCTGCACAGCTACCAATGCTTATGGCTCAAATTCGGCATCCGGCACGTTGTATATTGAAAAGGGTAGGCTCGAAGGAAAAACAGTTGAACAAGGATGTTTTATGGTAAACAGTTTTAGCGCAAATGGCACCCAAAGTCGAGATCACCCCTCTGAAAGCATGGTCGGGTAAAACGGGATCGAACTTCTACTTCCAATGCAGCGCAAAAGGATATCCGAAACCGAAATTGGTCTGGACTCGTGAGGGTGGAGGCGATTTCGATTCCAACTTGAAGGTAAGCCGGGCCTAGTCTACTGCATGAGTGAAAGCGACTCCATTGCCAAGCACTGTTTCGGTGTTTAGGCCGACAGTGAAGGTCATCTGACAGTATCCAGTGCAAGGTATGCAAATGGAGGAAAGTACGTTTGTACCGCTACTAATGTGGTTGGCGAAGACTCGGATTCGGTGACAGTGGAAGTTCGATGTATGGTATTTTCTGTCTTCATGACCACGTCATGGACTACCGCGGAGCTAATTTTTTTCAGCGGAAGTAACGGCCAAGATTCTGTACGACGGTAAAGAGGCTGGTCAAGTCGTCAATGTGGAAGAAAACACGCCATTCAAACTGGAGTGCGTGGGTGTCGGGGATCCAGAACCAAAAGTAGTTTGGAGCGTGGACGCAGGTCCTAGCCGCGGAGACGTACCCAAGGGATACAAGCCGGTGGAGATTTACGACCGGTTTATAATCCATGGTACGAGTAAGGCGTCAGTTTGGTTGCTTATAAGCAGTAAGGTCTAATTTCAGACTCAGTCAGTCGTGCCAACGAAGGAGTATACAAATGCAATGCATCAAGCGATTTCGGATTAGCTGAGGATACGGTCAGGGTCGTAGGTAAGGGAGGGCCTCATCGATTATAAGTCAGCATGCTAATCACACGCTTTCAGTTGTACCTCGCGGAAAAAGGCAAGTGGTCGTTTTGGATGGAAGCGAGAGAGTGGTGGAAGAAGGAAGTCGACTGGAACTTCGTTGTCTGCTATTGGACTTGGAGTCCAAGTACTCGTTGCGTTGGGCGAGAAAATCACCAGTTGGAGCTTGGTTACCAGCGCATAACCAGCAACCGTATGATGGCCTGTTGATTGTACCAGACGTGCAGGACGACGACGCTGGAGTGTATGAATGCCAGGCATGGGATGCTGATAGCGATCGAGCTGTCAGTTCGGAAGAAGTGAAAATAACGGTTACTGATGAACACGATCTTGTTACAGTTGTGACTGTGGAGAATGGGCCTGTCAAATACGTGACACTGGGAGACGCGGTAGAATTAAAATGCTCTGCACCAGGTGAGTATGCACATGCGGCTTAAATGATCTTGACAGACTTCAGGTTGCATTCTATTTCAGTGACTCCGATTGATGTACGCTCGGAATTGCAATGGTTCGCTGTTCATCAGGGCAGTTTCCGTCCAATCGACAAAGGACAGGTTGCTGACGGTGTATTGCGAATTACCAATACTTCCATGACCGACGCAGGCATTTACAGCTGCGTGCGATATTTGGATGGTCAGAGGGATGGTTCCTACCACGCTGCTGTCGTCGTATCGAACACTGAAAGAAGTAAGCTTGCGTCTATCGCCTAAAACTGTACCTAAAGACATAACTGGTTATTACAGGCGCCAAGCAAACCCATGTGGAATTAAATGGAGTCCTGGAACTGCACTGCCCGGTCCTGCATCTGTCCGGCACAACTTACGAGTGGAAGCGCGTCAGCGAAACGCAACTGCCAGTGGGAGTACGCGCGGATGAACGAGTTTTGAGGTAAGTTATAATCGGAGCTCATCTTATTAAAGCGGAATACTGCTATATTCTGTTTTCAGAATTCCAAACTTCGATTCAGAATACGCAGGCACTTACGAATGTGTCTCCACTCTGAATGGACTACACGCCCATGGTTTTGTGCAAGCGGTGTCGAACGGCGTGGACAAGCTGGCTGCCATTTTGCGTCCTCCAGTACTCTTTAACAGTACTGCGGGCACTACGATTCCGACTGTAGCAACCACCACGAAGGCACTCGAAACGCAATCGACGAAAAGTGAGACCAGAGGAGTGTAAGATCAGCCATGAAAGCAGTAGATAAGTAAAGACCAGTTTCAGAACCATATATGGAGTTGACCATGGAAGTGATGCCGGAATTCGCTCTTCCTGGAAAGGACGTAACTCTGCGCTGCTCGGTTGATGCTGATCCAAGAGCCCAAATACGTTGGGAACGCATTGGACGTCCATTACCCCGTACTGCTTACGTAAGCAATGCAGTCCTGTACACACTATACTCAGTTCCGATCCCCGTTCTGCTCCCATTCAGATCACTGGCCATCAACTGAAACTGCGTAAGCTGCACTTAAACGATGTTGGACGCTATCGATGCAATGCCGCCACCAAAATCGGGCCAATATCGGTCGAGACGGTTTTGAAAATTGGCGAAAAGTTGTCGGGCAATGTGATTCGCCGTTATTACTCTTTGTGAAGCCAGTAGAAAGGCCTATTCAAAACTTCCTGTGGCGTACAACGCGCAAGCATCTAATTTGCAGTACACATAAAGGATTTAGGTACACGTTGATCTTAGGCCTGTTTAGAGCGTAGGATGAATAGAATGTAGTTGCGTCTTGTACTAGAAATTTTTCGATGTTCATATTTTTATGTCGTTCAGAAAGATTTTAGATTAGCACCATGATTCTATGGTCATACTTATTCCGGTGCTGTGCTAACTGCCAGTGAGCGCATTTATTTTTTTTTTGAGTCTAGATTACCCTAAACCTTTTGTCTGCACTCTCGTATGACTGCCCATTTCAGTATTGTCCATGGTAGTAGTATAGTGCCTCTGAATCGGGTGAACGTTGTTGGGAAGAGCTGGTGTACTGGATGAACGGCGTTGGTATAGAGGCGCTTATAAAGTGATGTAGTCGAAGTGAAAGTGTTCGTTGACTTAGTGAACATGAACCAGATAACCACAAACGGAGAAGTCCCTGCATTCGTACGAAGATGTGTTATTCGAATACAGCGAGCCCGTCAATAAGCAAACACAGTTTTGCACTCGAGCGAAAACGCCACTTGTGTGGGGCAAAGCAACTTCGAACTCAAGTGTTTGTAAACAGATAGCGTTAGACGAATGGAGCTAGGGAATGACGCAAATAAACAGTGCGTACTCAGAAAATGTCATTCAGATACGATAATCGCTTTTTATCGTTCGGGTGCGCATGATAAAGCCGGCGATGCGAGAGTGATGTGGTGTATTTCTTTGCGAACGTGATCATCAACGAGACGAATTCAATGGAGTTAAACGATTTTCCATTTTTCTATGCCGCCACTGATTTACGCCAGGCATCCATGTTGCTACAGACAGCAGCACCTGGCACATATCTCCTGAGTGAACCAAGGGAGCCTAATATGGTGTGCACATTGAACATAAGGGGCCAAACTGAGATCGCTCATATTAATATTGTGCAAGAAGATAATCGAGTCTTTATGGCCGCCCCAGGAATGAATAGAAGATATTTTGACAATTTGAAGGATCTGATGGATTACTGTACTTGTCCTGGACGAAGATTAAAGGCAGTTGATGCCTGTGGCTCGAAGGTTGTGTTCTTCGAGCTGAAGCATCCCTTGACGAAATCTCGAAAGGCTTTTGATTTATGGTTGTAAGGATTTTTATTTAGCAAGGTTTGCTATTTGACATTGCGCATATCATGCCTAGGTCTGATGTGTCTTGTGATGAGCATTCCAAAGAGTGTTATTCGATGGCACGACTGTGTCAACCGTTACTGACCGAGACTGTGACTGCGTGACTGTTATGACCGAGTTTTTCTGTAACTGAACAGACAATAGGACGATGACAGCAACAGCAAGGAGTCCGTTCAAGAAAGTTTTCACACACCACAGTGATGGTGTCTTCGAGTACCTAAATTTCGTTTTTATCGAAATTTAACTTGACGGGGCAGGCACAGGCCGCGACGGGCTCTCACTGTCAGAGGAGCTTTCGATGTCAATGGGGTAATACGATCAACGATGGGTTATCGTGATCGACTTTACTGTACGAACAGCCTGCTAAAACATGCTGCAGCTGGCCAAGATACAAACATTTAATAGCGTTTTCGAAGAGGACCTGCACTTTAACCAACTGCAACAGGGGAAGCGATTGGTTGAACTGAACAAAGAAGAACAAAATGATTGTCAATTATGTGTTCCTTAGCCCTCGAGTGCGCCTTATGGTGCTTGGCTATGGATAAAGTATGACATGACATGACATGACATGAGAAGGTAGGATGAAAACCGTTACAATTTAAGGTCGATCTTGAAAAATAAATATCTAGTGTTTCTGGTGGGTTCTAGGTGCTCCAGACCTGCTGGTAGTGCATGTCAGGATTCAAGGAGAGCTATGAACAGTAATGAAATCTTACCAGTACAAATTTTACTGCAGGGGACTCTGATGCAGAGCATTCCAACAGGCTCTGAAGACTCTCGTAAAGCAGTAGTCTGGACATGATGACATCTGACTCTTAGGTGCTCTCATGCAACTAGTCTGTTTTATTCTAAAAACTCATGTTTTTAAAATACATAAGGATTTCGTCGAACATCCTGCCGTCAGGGGTCAGTCCCATTGTCCTTCTCTTTTGAAGATCAATCCTCCTTTGGCTTCTTCTGTCTCCTTTCCGAATCATCAATTCCTTTGTTAAACGGAGTCTGTTGACACTTTTTCAATAAAATCAGTCCACTGATGGTTGACCAACATAGTGTGTAAATGGCACTGTGCACAGTAACGAATATGTGTTTCTCTTCTAGTGCCACTACAGGAAAGATCAAAGCGAACATGAGCACATTGAACAAGCCCACACCTCGAAATAGGAAATCTCTTTTACTGATTGGTTTGACAAAGGATCTAAAAAGTAAAAGGTTTTGAAATTCTGTGCATCGTACTTATATCGTCTCTTGGTCAATCCATATTTGGAATTTACAATGCAGGAAGATCGCCTGGACTATGAAAGGCTTTAGGAGGCTGATCGGCAGTCGTGATATGGCGTCTTTTGAAATTTGAGCGCCTACCTTAGATAGATGAACCAAATCCAGATAGCCAGCAACTGGAACATCATATCATTTCTTGGCGGCAGCAAATATTTGTGCTTATAAATCATTTTAGTTTGAGCAAAATCTTGCAAATGATCAACATAATAAGCCGCGGCGAAAAAGAAGGTACTATTGAACCAAGCATGTTGGAAAAGCCAGCACAAAGTGGTAGCTGACAGAAATCGCCAACTGTAATCGAAACATTGAAAAAGTTTTGTCTTGAATTTGGACTCGTCTGAAGACATATCTTTGCTGGAATGGTGAAGATGATTTCGGAAAAGGATGCGCAGTTTTATAGCGACGACGGCCAAGTTGGCGACGAGGGCGAGCATTGCGAAGACCGGTTTAGATGCGCATTGTGGCAGTACTACAGAAAATGAGGTGAAATGTAGGTCGGATGTATACGGTCTGTAATTTGGGAAATTGCATGCCTAGGCTGTCTTTGAGCTGTGACGTGTTGGAGTTGATGTCACTAGGAAGATTCGCCATGTGAATAGGCACTGAATTCGGCTAGATCAAAGTAAATTTGTTCAGTCACAATTATGAAAGTAAAAGACCTGATACGTCCAGGGATTTTGTAACGTTAAAATATATATGCTTTTCAGGCATCTGCCATGCATTTTTACATTATGACACAGTCACAGAAGACAGATTTGTGAGATTAATTAAAGATCCATGTTTTTTCAAGCCAATATCATATTCAATACCTCCCAGGAGGGCCACGGGTCTTCGGAATTTCTAGTCTTTGCACGCTTAAATGAACCCATCGTGGGACTTGATTAAAACATAGTACCTCGGGCATTCGAGCGCGTGACTGACAGTGGATTATTGCAATGTTGAGCGGGCTATATAGGGTGAGACTCGCACGCATGTTTATTAAACCTCCTCCTGTCTATTGTCTGCAAAGGTGGACCGGAAACTTGTACTAGCCTATGGACTGGACTGCCGATCTAGTGAGCTTTCTCCGAGCCTCAAAGGTTAGGCAGACCACCTGCTGGACGCGTGCGTCTTCGCACGCCATGAAGCAAGCCATCTATGTAGCCTGAGAAATAAAAACTGGCGGGCCATTGCTGCCCTACATGTCATGATTTACCATGTCGATAAAAGGCCAACGGCAGATTCATCCCCCGCTCTTCAAGATGAATCTGTCTTCCGTTGACATCGACTTGTCTATCGTGTGCTGTGACTCATCCAAACATCCAAAATGTTCCTTTCTCTTTGGATACAAAATATTATTATGGCCTGCTAGTGATGGGTTTTCCGTGTATTTGCGCGGAAGTGCATGGATCCGCAAGAACAGCTTTTCATTCATACGTACTTCGTCGCTAGCAATCGACTTGGGTGGTCTTTGTTTGATAGCGAAGTTGTTCTCGATCGTTATATTATCATTAGGCAGAGTGGAGAGGGCGGGCCAACGACTGGGACAAAGCCTCGTTTGGAATATTTACGAAGTCCCTCCAATTAATTCCCTGCATTTTAACGTAGAAATTGGCCGAAGGCCGGCCAGTAGAGTGGGGTGATCGATGAGCAGGAGGCACAGCCCAGCTAGGTTAGCTGCCTGGAAGCTACAACGGAAACCATCTCCCAGGCGGATGCGTAATTCGAAGGCCAAAGCGAGACGGATTCAACGATTAGGCTAGCATGGCATCTCCCACCCTGCCCTGCCGTCTTGTACTTGGCTCGAGGACTGGGCCACACTCTCATCTATCGCTTATTTTCTATTGACCCCGCAGCCATATTTTAGTCCCTCTTTTTGAAAAAACTTTTCTCGATTATCCATCTCTTCCCCCGCTCTTCCACTTAGAGCATGAGAGAGAAATCGCTAACTTGCCATTGCCTTGGCGCCTTCGGGCAATGGTGGGTGGCGAGTGCTGTTCAAACCTTCACTCGGAGTGTGAGCGGACATTGAATGACGTGTCCACATTTATATGCTAGCCGTTTAGATTTGAAAAAACTGTCTCCTAGAAATCGACCAGTGCCGAGAAACCGCCTCTGAGGAAAGCTTGATCGAAAACGGATCACCTATTTCGATGAAGAGAAAACGAAAAAGTCGTGGCCTGGAATGCTTGAAGGAAGGAGGAAAGGGAGAAAATCAGACGGGTGCTCTCTTTCGTCTCATTTAGCCAAGCAGGCTTCATGAGCTGCAACACATTGATTATATGTAATTGTGTAGTTAAGGGTTGGGTATGGGAGCGCGCACTTATATCTTCCTGCAGTGTACATTAGCTGTTATCCCACTAACAACAAATGGCTTTCTTCACATTGGTTTTTTTTCGATGGCTGCATAATAATCCCTTAGTCGTCTGGATCGTATTTTATATACTCGCCCACTCAAAGCACTAAAGTGCCACAAAGAACAACCATTTGTAGTAATAGGTGAACGAAGACAACGCTGCCTTATTGGACGCAATTTGGGTTGATTGTGCAACCATCCGTCCGCGAGGACTACTTATCAGAAAAAGCCAATTGCCGTATTTTCTGAAAAGAACAGAATGGCGAAGAGAATACTTCCACGACAAGAGTCTTTGCCTGCACCTCGTCAAGTAGGTTTGCTGAGTGGACGGAATTTGAGAAGTCTAATAAAAAGCTTTAGTTTTCATAAACATGCCATATATGGTTTTGTTTAATTTTAGCATTCGATTTCGCCCCATGTGACGCCAGCCGGAAGTGGTACGGGTGCCGGTGGAAATGCAGGTTATTTTGAAAAGCTTAATCCCTTATTTGGTGTCAGTACGAATTTTATGCGTGAAGCGGGCTATTCTATGCCCGTGTCTCGATTGATCGCTTTTGGATCAGCAAGGAATGATCGTCGAGCAGCATCGGCTAGTGGTCGGTCCATGTCGCATGATGAAACGGGGCCAAATCACAGAGGTTCCTTGGCCGAACATCCGCTAGAGACTAGTTTTTCGTCAACAGAAGCCGCTAAGGAGACTGACAATAAAGTGCATGCGGTAGTTGCGATCGGTGAATCGAGCGAGCCGGAGAGAGAGCAAAGACCACAACATCATCACGGATTATCCTTAGGGATGGTGCTTAGGAAGAAGAAAGAGCAGCAACAGTGGCATCCGCATCAGTCATTGAAAGAGAAACGACGTCTCATGACCAGACGTGTTCGAGCAGGCGATTGGAGTTTGGTTTTTGCCGTGATCGGAATCTTATTGACTGTAGTGGAATCAGAATTGAGGCACGGAAATCACATTGAAGAAGTGAGTTTTGATGTCAGGGCTTAGGTAAGGCAGCACAGTAAATATGAATTTAGCAAGGCCTATGAAGATGTTAGATTAGGCCTTGCTCTGGTGCTTCTACTGAGGCTGGCAGATATCGACATAATTGTGACAAGTGGACTGATGTGGCCTTTCTGGGCTCGGCACACTGCCACCAATTGATCCTTCTGTGATGCCACATGCTATAGGTACACACTGCCGTACTAAACACCGTACTACTGTAAATCTCGTTATCAGAGAGGGAGCCTTCTGACTCTTTCTTAACTACGCTATTTCGCTTAGTGTTTCCATTCGTCCAATCATCACCATGACAGCGAAAGTACTCCCGAATTTCGCTTAATCTAACATACTCTTTCTAGGATAACTTTGGTTCAGTACTACTACAATGCCTAGCCGTGATTTCGACAGCTGTACTTCTCTACCTGATTCTTTATTATCACTACACCGAGCTGAGGGTATGTATTCCGTCATACGCATTCTCCGATTTTCCAATAGCGCTGTTTAAACTCAGATCGCAGCAATCGATAGCGGCACTTACGATTGGCGTGTTGGTTTGACGTGGGACCGCGTCTTGCAATGCTCAATGGAACTGTGTGTCTGTTCAATCTGTCCATTGCCGGGTAAGACTTTGTTCTCTCAATTAAATAAATGATTGCAGTGCAGGTGGAATCTTTCTTTCAGGGGGCTTTGAACTTGACTGGGTCGTTCTAAAAGACCCGAGACACGCTATTTGTTTTAAAGTACATTGATTGTTTTCTCACTTATCTGCATACCGTAAGCTATGCACAAATTTAAGGTGCGTCTGGACGCGATCATGTCCATCCCTATGTTCTTACGTTTTTATTTGGTATGTCGATTTATCGTGCTGCACAGCCGACAATTTCAAGACGCAGCCACTCGGAGCATAGCATCATTGAATTACATCACCATGAATTTTCAATTCGTCTTTCGCACATTGATCGATGAGAATCCATTATTCGTCATGACCGTATTCAGTCTGTGCTTTTGTGTGCTCATGGCGTGGATATTGACTCAATGCGACAGGTGCGAGCCTCGGTCACGCCTCAAACTATTCCTCATTGATTTTGTCTCAAGTTTTTTTCTATTTGAGAAACGAGCATTCAATTTCAGGTATAGCGATTTGAAATTACCGAACAGGTTTTACCTAAACGCCTTATGGTTTGTCGTGGTTACTTATATATCGATCGGGTACGGTGACGTGGTCCCCGTGTCGTACTGTGCACGAGCTTTGGCTATATTCACTGGGATTGTGGTAAGCATAGAACACGTAGCCATAAGAGGACATGCGACTAATTAACTGGCACGTTATCTTGATGACTCAGAATATCTCCATGTCGAGAACTTTTCTTCGAATAGGGAAAGGTGGTTTCGTCAGTTCTCATCGCAGTGATCAGCCGACAAATGCAACTGAGTCGCGGCGAAATCCACGTGCACAACTTCGTTTCCGACTCAAAGTTGGCCAAAGAGGTAGGCTTCCACTTATGTTTGACCCCTTTCATGAATATATTCCTAGTGGGTGCTCGTCGAACATGGGTCACGCCAATGTTTTCTCATACTCGCCCTTGCTGAAGCTAGCCAAGTTATCGAATAAAACCGTTATGAAAACGGGGTCGGGATATGTGGTGGGCGGAAACTATGTATTGTTGGACTAGCATGACCGTGAGTGCAAAGCGCAGAAAAAAGAAATCAATTTTCATAACAGCTATTGCCTTGGAGGTAGAACTAGCAAAGTGCAATTTAGAGAAAGATTGAAAGCTTATAGAATCAATTTTGTACCCGATGGTCTCCATTTTAGCGCAAGCACGCAGCAGCAAGAGTCCTACAAAACATATGGCAAATCCATTGGTATAAGAAAAAGGGAGGCGCCGAAGAAGGCAAGTTACGACAACATCAAAGACATTTCTTGGCAGCCATAGCCGAGTAAGTGTCCAATTGGTATTTGATTTAATGGGGTAGGAAGGATCAGTCAAAAGCATGGCGGGATAAGAGCGTATGATTCAAATACAAAGAATGCATAGTAATTTCAAGCCAGCAGTTTGTCATGGGCATCCCTCGTGGTCGAAGTTGGAAACAGAGCGAGAAGATGGAGATCCTGAACTATTGTTCATCCTGATATTTAGATTTCGAAGGATCAAGTGGGAACAACGAAGATTAGCTGAGACGAGTAATTCATTTATTGAACTATCGATCGCACAGAAAGAGATGTCTGAAACTGTATGGACTCTTCAACGGAGCCAGTGCACGTTAGCCTCACAACTGGCACTGCTCAGCGAACGCTTGCAAGAGCTGACGGCAATGGCATCCTTGACGCAACAGTCGAATGCAAGGGCGGCAGCCATCGATGAGCGACTAAGGGCTAAACTTGCCTCAATCGATGTTGACGAACAAAAATCGCGTAGCAGTGTTATACATTCGTTGGATTATGCGGAGTAGAGACCTATTGTATGATTTGATTTGTGCAAGGAAGTGTCACATGACCAAATCGGAAAAAAGAGATCTGATCCAATTCGGATCAGAAAGTGATTATGCGAGTGATATATAATGACTCATCTTGAGTCATAACAGCGTAGTGTATAAAGAGGCAATATATATTTAGTAACCCCAAATACTGTTCGAGTTCATTCTTCAAACAAGATATTCGTAAAAACACCCATGCAAACCATGCAGTTCTAAAACTGATGGAAGCCCTAAGTGAGGCATCGCTCTTTTGCTGTACTGTACATTCTCTTTTGGTTGGGGCTCCTTTGGTTTGGAAGGTTCTTCAAATCGATTCTCACGCCCTCGAATATATCCCAACACTTCAATACTAGTGCCTTCCGGATAGAACAAAACAAGCCGTGGCGTCAGTCGTTCCGACTCCAGATCTGAATTCTGACGATGATTGAGCGGGGAAGAGCAAAAGGTAACGCGCCTGCATTTTGAGGATATTATAAAAAGAGAAATGAGTAATTTCTTTTTTTAGTATCAGAGAATGCCAAGACATGTGGACCCAGTGAGGGCTACCAGTGTAACAACCATGAACTATGCACATTTGACCTCATAAATCCAACATGGCTATCCCGAAAGCGCCCCGTACACATAAAGGGAGAAGACCTGTTAACTTTCCGGTTATCCTTTATGCCTCTGGCTCGGTTAGGTAACTCACGATCAGGGGCAGATGTGCAAAAGTCGCTCCAGCCGACCTCTATTGCCCTCGTTTAAACCCCGCTTTCCAGAATATATCTACGCTGTCAATAAAGATTTTCTCAGTGTTCTCTTAAGCTGAAAACAACCTGAATCATTCTTTACCAGGGATCGGTTAACTCAGAAAGCTGGTGCCTAAAGATTCTCCAAGACTGTATAGCAGTGTAGAGACCTGCCTCATCTCTCCACTTCTTGTGCTCTTCTGGAACAATAGATAATAACCCCTCTTCGGTTATTATTAGTAGGTTCTATGCTTTTTCATTTAATCTCAAAAGATTAAGTTCTAAAATAGCTGGAAAACTATTTTATCGACAACACAATATAATGTAAAATTAAAAAAGCAACAGTTTCTCTAATCTAAAGCAACCTACCCTTGCACCCGACTCTCAAAAGACTGACAATCACGACAGACATGAACAACTACAAATATCTTTCGCAGGCCCTAACGTTCAAAATGGCACAAAACAAATAACAATGGAGGAAAAATAAGAAATGCCTTTTAGCTTGGTTTGCATGATATTTCCCATTCTTATGCTCATAATCTGATTTAGACTGGCCAATCAAAAGCTTGTTCCTGTTCCTGTTTTACCACATCCCCAAACGCTTATGCGCACTCGAGGGTGAAGGGCTTGTCTGTGCTTAAAATCCTTCTATGACGCAATAAGCTTCGAGACCAGACAGAATCAAGTACAAAAGCCACAGGGCTACGAGGAACATTGTAGTAAAGATTTTCATCGCTTTCGGACCGCCTAGCTCGCCGCCGCATAGTCGCCGCCTCAACATGAGGACCACGAAAGCGACGGTCGCCTCCACACAAAATATGGTGACCGAAAAGGCTAAGGTACCGGCGTCGACTTTGAAAGGATTGCCTTGGACATTGTGATAAATGGCTGATATGGTCCAAGCGATACCGATGCCGAGAAAGACATTGACTGCATTGCTGCCTGTTACGTTGCCGATACTGCCGTCTGCATATTTGTCCTGAACGGCGGCTACTTTGCTAGCGAACGTATCTGAAAATGGAATACGCTATGACCTTGAGTGAGTGATACGAGACAAGGTAGCTTGAGAAAGGGTTGATTGAGGGCTGGTAATTTAGTGGAGTGAAAGACCATTGGAGTGAACACTATGCTTGTGACACGATCAGGGGCGCAATGATAGATGTCTATGCTCCTGCAGCCAACACATTCGCGATACTGAGTGACCACATGATGGTAGGTGACAAAAGATAAAATATGGCTTACCAGGTACACTTGTTCCCATAGCGACGAAGCTGATAGCAGTAACAGCATCTTTCAAACCGATTGAACAACCGAAATGGTTCGCCAAGTCACCAATTATTGCTGTGAACACGCCTATCATGGCTATCGAGACTATGAAACATGCCCAGCCGCTCCAGTACTCTAAAACAATACTCGATACAGGAAAATCATTTGCAATATCATCGGCAGGCTGGTACCAGTAGGAGGAACAAATGCGCAAAGAACTTTCCACGGGACCGAAATAAAGTGCATGGCATAATCACCGCAGCTGGGATGCGATTCTTCTTTATCTCCTTCTTCCAACCCTTCCTCTTCATCGTCGCCTAAAAGCAAGCGCTTTGTGGAAATGCGTCCGCTCGGTTGAGTTTTTGATTAGTTACTGACCTGCACTGACCGTTAGCGCATCAACAAATTGTTCGCGCCATGATGACGTACCGACCACTAGGGACAAGTTGGCAGTCTTGAGCATACGATCGACCACGCCCTGCAAGAACAATGAAACTAGCTGTATCATCGATCAGTCACCCAATCGGTTAGGGATGAAAGCTTCATTTTCTTAAGGCCGCGTATTGGTCATCCTTAGCGTTCTTGTAATAAGCGTTACACCCGTTTATGATATGAGGTGGCTACTTTGCTCTTCAGCATTTTCTGCGCACTTACATGTACACATTATATTCGCATTTCCCCGCCCAAAACGGATACAATTCTTACCTTGAACTCATAGCTTTCTTTAATTTTCACAACACATTTAGAAACGTCGCCCAGTCTTGGTCTTCCCAATTCCGCTATCATTGCCTCCTCTTCTCCCAGGTCTGTTAGTGCCCCTTCTTGCCCTTTATCTGAAACACAAATACAAGTTCATAGCCTAGAAAGTGTGCTCAACGCTGAAGCAGAGGGTAAGGCTGCATAAACGGCACAGAACAGACGGGTAAGATAAGATGAATGTCGGTAGTGAAATGATCATTCAGTGAGGTAGCCAAAGGTGAAGCAGCCAAGCACCGGCACACAAACCCCATGGTTAAAAGATTTAGGCTAGCACAACACAGAGATGACGGGACGAAAGCCTTCCTGGCGCCATGACGGCTACAATACCTCTTTTGAAAAACTTGGTGAACGTGCCTTGTTTCAATATTTGCGCCTTTTCTTCTTCTGAAAACAGTGCTGGTCGAACAAAGTGGTTATCCAAGTGGGATAAAATTTTGAAAAATAAAGAAGCTCGGTTACAGTACACACCACTGAGTCACATGCAGAACACATTATAGGGTAAGTGTGTGAATATAAAAAATGTGGGTAATAATTTCTACATTATTGCTACAGCACTCTGGTAAAGTATCGGATCACCTTCCGCTTTCTTATCTCGCATTTGTCGCCTGATGAATCGACTTATCATGCGTGCGTCATCTGGATAGAGCAAAGATTGAAATAGTGGGGTGAGCTTATCGAAAGGTTAAAAAGAGTTCTTGTGAAATACGGCAGGTAAAAGTCTGGGATGCAGGCACTAATAATGCAGTGAAAGGGTCCAGTAAATAGGAAGTGAACAGTGGGAAGAAAACAGGCGAAGTAGCGATGAGCTTTTTGTTTTAGCATGTGGCACAAGTGTTGCAGCATGTACACAGCGAAGGTATGAAGGTGTGTGCAGAAGTGTAAACCTAGAATCAGATCAGCATGATCATAATAAGCGAAGAGTGATATCAATGAGAATGTATGGTTCTATCTGATAATGGAATTGTGAGAGGGAACAGATGTGTTCTTGCTTTGTGCGCCTTCTGTAAAATGACTGAAAAGGCAATACCTGATAATTTTTTAGCCCAAATAGGTTCTCCCAACTCGATGAAAAACGTTTCGTCTTTTTCGTACTCTTCATCATTGACGATGCCTATCGTGATCGTTTGTCTGAAATTCAAATAAAAAGATCCTTTCTTTTTCAAGGTTAGTGTGCACGTACTCCTAGCACCATAGGCGCATTCTTATCTTGTAGATGTTGGCAAATGTATGGAAGAACGCTGCCCTTGCAATGTGCCTACTCATATTTCTTGCCTCAGGATACAGTGTGCCCTTTTATTATGATCTTTTCAGTGCCTATATTGAAGCACTCAGCAGTGCTTCGAGTCTGGTCTAGCAGCCTCCCTTTTAATTGTTCATCGACCAATTTAGTTTTTGCACAAACACTTAGACACCTAGTCTTGTTCACACAACTGTGTGAAAAGAGATGACAGTGAAGTACGTACTGGTGCCTGATTCGTGACCAGTTACACAGTTCGCGTTAACGTCTTCTTTTTATCACCTGTCTAAAACTTAATGGTTGAAGTGGTTGAACGTTTGTCTATGCTCCTCTTCTAAACACAATCAGCAACAAAATCTGTGAAAGCTAGCTTGAGCAAATGCCAGTTGACATGAAATAAATGGAGCGAACTGCCCGCCCATTCTGCCACTTACTTACTACCTGCATAAGAAAGACGCCAGTAAAATGTGGTACTAATTCAAAAACACAAGGACAGCAACCAAGCCAAGACAAGTTAGATGTCGTCTCCACCTTACTACCAGTTCCGCCTAGAGGCATCCTAACGAGACTACTCCTAATGGTTCATTGACGTCATTCGAAAGCGATTGGCAGAAACATGAGCCAACAGAAGGAATCATAAATCATGTCTTGAACTAAATTCGTCTTGTCCCCGACGGCCTGATCCAGGAAAGTAATAAAGTTCAAGTAGGTACAAAAGGGCGACCACAAAGGGTTGGTACAATGGTTGCTCGCTAGTTTGCAAACCCGCAGAAACGGTTTAGGTAGGAGTTTGAAAATAGTTTAAAAGGTGCCCATCTGAGAAGTAAAAGAAGAGGGCAGGGGTACAGTTCGAGGAAGAGGCAGCGAAAAGTTATGTCCGAGGGCCTGGTGGATGGCTCTCGCACATTCAGATACAGAAACCGCAGGGTGACCACTTACTCAATCTGATCATTTTCGAAAGTCAGCTGTCCTTCCTTGCGTTCATAGTCTCGATCTCCGACGGCGGATCCATCGATCGTCCTGTACGGAACAATTACCAGTCCACGGGCACCACTCGAACGCAATATTTTCACATTCAAGTAGCCGGAATTTTCAGAGACGAAGTACTCGTTTTGTTCCAAACTGAACACACCAGCATGGTCATCATCCAGGATCATGACCGTTGCTGTAGAAGGTTGTGATAAATGGGCCAAGGGAAAAGTGGATCCTGTCTTCTGCGGGTCAATGACCAATCCGTCCTTGGTCTTAATCCTGAGATTTTCCAAATGAATGTAAAAATATTCATCTTCCTCGAACACATCGTCATCGACAATATCGACCGGAATTTGTAGCTGATAAATATTGGGTGTAAATACCAAAGTGCCTTTGGTGGGTATGTAATCGGAGTCGGCATTGGCCGTCCCGTCCTCTGTTCGGTAATCTACCAGGACGGTCAAATCTGGGGGACCACCCTCGCGAGCCACGTTCACATTGAGAGTGCCTACATTCTCCAAAACTGTATAATGACCAGGATCGAAAAATACTCGACAAGTGCGTTGTTTGGCGATTTCCTCTTCGGTCAAAGCTTCGTTACCAGAAACTGATTTTTTAGGCAATACTTTTTGAAGTTTCTGTTTGACAATGTTACCACCGCCCGTCATCTTTCTCGTAGCGGCTACTCGATAAAAGGCGCGACTTTTTTGCGCCCTGCTCAACATTTCATACTCGGCCATTTGCTGCAATGCAGCCAAGTCGCTGTTAGGGTGTTTTCGACGAAGATCACGCAACAATTCCAAATAACCCCTTCGCTGTTCCTCGTACGCCTGCACTTCCGAGCCCAAGCCTTCCACACCGTCCGCATTAGCCAGTAGTTTATTGTTGGCTCCGTCGGTGGCCACAGCGGGGCCACCGTTATCGATAGCGCGCAGTTGAGGACGCTTCTTCTCACCGTCGCCCAATTCTAAATGCCCGTCCATATCGCCACGTTCGCCCCCGACCAACACTCTTCGATGATCTTGCCTATAGCTTTTTGACATATACTTATAGACGAGCATTTTGCGGTCGGCCACCCAGGCCATGAGGACCGTCAAGGGGAAAAATAGGAACGTGAGCAGTCCTTCCCACCAGTCAACTTGGTTGGGAGTAATCTGGGCTAGGATCAAGTACAGCCACACATAGGCAAAGATACTCCAACAGGCTGTCACGAAAAATACGCGCAGATGCTTCTGTCGCCGGACATCTGGCGAAGGGATCACATAGACGCAAATGGCTATAATCATAAATAAATTAAAAGCGGCCGAGCCTACGATCGTATTTGGGCCTAATTCGCCTGCCTCGAATCCATTTCCGCACACTTCAATAATGGATAACAAAATTTCAGGTGCACTCGAACCCAGTGCCATCAATGTCAGATTGGAAACAGTCTTATTCCATACATGTACTGTGAAGCTGACTTTCTCTCCGTTAGCCTTGGTCAACGTGACTGTACGCTCCTGCGACGTGATCACTTCAATGGCGGCCATGAATCGATCCGCCAGTACGCTAACGCCCAAAAATAAATAAGCAAGGGCCAAGAAATATATGATGGCACGACCGACCTTATCACCAGTTGATAGGTTATCAACAGGTCTCCACATTGGTACCACAATGCCATCCTTGCATTGGACCACTTCGTTCGAACAGTTATGTTCGATACGGGATGTTTGGGATCCTTGTATACAACTGAATGCAACTGCAAGGGCTACGAATCGGCAAAACGTAGTACGGGCCATTTTGTTGACCGAAAATGCAGGGAAACAGTCGGGCGATACGTTGCTTATAGATCTAGAAATATAAAATGGAGTTCGAATCAGGACGAGATTTCAATGAAACAACATGCAGTTGTTCTGGCTTACAAAAAGTCGAATAGGTACGAGAGTGCAGAGTCAATTTTCACTTTTGAGAACATTAGAGAGAGTAACGCGAGTAAACGCTACATTCTCCCTAGTGTCCGTGTTACAGAAAAACTCGCAGGCTGACGCGTGAGAAATATTCTCGCCGTTTCAAGGATAGTCGAGAGGTCCTTGACTCGCGGCTTGCGGCGGCCAAAACCGATTTGGCACCGCGATGAGTCAGTCTTTAAAAGTTACATCGGCATAAGGCCACATCTATTACCGATGGCCATGTACGAACGTTTACTGCCCTCATACCTTGCAGGCCAAAAATGCATAATGAGAGGTTCTGATGAGTCATGGAATTTAAAGGAAAGAAAACGTTTTAGTCTTTTAACGGGCCACGGTAGGCGCGGCTGTGAGGAAAGGACGTTGAATTTAAGTTCAGTTTGTTTGGTACGATCACATTTCACGACCACGACCGCTTTGATCACGTTTACCCTTTCGGGCAACACTAAATCCTTCTTTGAAGAAAAAGAATAGAAAGAAAACAAGCAGAAACCTTTCATTTCAAAGAAAGAGAGCCGGGGTAAAGACAATAAGGAAATGTAGGAGCTTGTCCCTGGCTCTCAATACAGGCTGAAACGGGGAGGCTGCGCCCTTTTCCTAAATTGGTCATAAAGGGCTTGGAGCCTGGCTGGGCTGGATCTTCTAATGACGCTAAAGGCGTTAGATTAAAAAATGGCCTTCGCTAGACTGGTGCAATACCGGCGTCATTTGTTCTCGAATATGCCACTAGTTTCCATTCTCGGTGGCCGAGATGGGAAGGGAGATAAATACGTGCAAGCTAGTTCCGCACTAAGAAATGACAAGTGCTTATTGGCGACCGGTTTCCGAAAAAGAGTTTGGCCACAAGAATGAAATCCAAATGGCCTTGATAGTGGAAGGGCGGCGTGAAGGTTCGAAGCTAAAAGCACGAGCAGATCAGTTTTTCGAGTGAACGGTATAAACATTTCTTAGCTGCTCTCGCACTCATTGTCAGACGCGCGCGGAACATGAAAAACGGCACCTCTGAGTATTGCAAGGTGGCCAGCTAAAGGAAAATTACAAATTGAGTAAATGGAAGTTAGAGAAGAGGGAAGTATAGGAGTGGGGCACGAACCGAGGAAGTGAGTGGTTGAACCGTTTGTGCCAATGTATGTCTCGTCTCCGCGCGAAGTTTACGTTGATAGGAGCGAATGTCCTCGGGAAACGTGAGCGGATGAGTGGGAAGCCTGAACTTTCACGGATAGGGCGCTTCACACGGGCCTTCATTAATGGAATCACTGGCATCACCTCGGCTAAGTAGCTTCTTCCAATTCGTGCTTTGGCAACATGGACGGAAGACAGTATGCGGAAGGCAGCCGCAGGAAGCATGACTACACGCGCACGCCACCATCTAGTGGCTAAAGATAGGTGGCCGTTTGGAACATCAAGCGCTCAGACAGTGATAAAGGTGCATCGAAGGTCCCCACGAACCACTCAACTCATACGAACTTTGCTAGCCACTGATGAAAATGTAAGAAGCTAGGGAAAAGAGACGAACTAGAACGCAGCTGCTAGTGCATAATGAAGCACACGCGCCCGAGGCCAACCAAGAGAGCATTGGCGGAGTGAACTGATAATAATAGCAAATGGGCACACATGGCACGAAACTGATCTTGACAACACAAAAGGAATGTTTTCTTTTCTTCTGAACAGGATGAGCCTAGTCTAATCAAGCAGCTCTAGGTATAGGCTATGCTAGTCTCTTATCTCTGACTAATGACCTCGGTTAGGTATTCGTAGGAATGTAGCAAGAAACGAGACCATTTTTCGATTTGCCCACCATTGTGACTCGACTCGGTGCTGTCTGCTCATTTCGTTGCTCAGTCCCGGGTGAGAAGTTTCTGTTTCTCAGGCAGGCTCGAAGAACAAGAACCAATTCTCGTATTGGTGGTGGAGGGCGGATTGAGTAAGTAGGCGAGTAGCGGGCCGGGTGCCAATGCTAGCATTTGAATAAACAACGTCAAAAAAGCTGACTGAGGAAACTGCGCCGACTCGCTCCTCTTATACTACATACGCATCCCCTGTGACAATTTTTGAATCTCGGTTAATCGATTTTGAAAAGGAAGACGAAGAAAGTAAATTATGCAAGCGAAGATGAGAAACAGGATGCGCATTTGAGGGAGCGACTCGGATTGCTTCAGTGGATTTTAAAAGACACGGATGCCATCGCTCATTTTCGGTAGCACATGCAAGGAACATGCGTCATAGTACATCGAACGTTGATGAACCGGTTGGGCCTTTGATGGACCAAAATCGGTTTTGATTCGAAAGAGCAAAGCAACGAGACGTCCCACTCTCACGCTCGTTTAGCGTGCGAATAGTGAGGCCTGAGTGAAATGGGATACTCGCTTGGGGCCATACGAACTAGATTAGCAAAACAATAAATAACTAACACTTCATTGCAGCACGCCGTGATCGATGGGCATCCCAGGTCGGGTCGAGGCTACCTTCCAAAGTCGTCTGTTACACAAGTGACAACGGCAAGGTAACCTCCTCGACTTGGAATACCGAGAGACAGATTAATGATCTGAATGATATCAGTCAAGCTGGTAACCTTACTCATAAGATGCATAAACGTTAGTCCTTCCTTACTATCGTCTGACAATAAATGCACGAATCGATCCAGTAACAATAGACCAAATAGACCAAAATCGATCAAAGCACCTACACATCTCCTCCAACCAAACCTACGCAGGAAGCTCCGTCTGCAGACAATTCGAAAGGAGAGCAAGATTCAAAAAATGGAGTCAACTTAAAAACTACAAGTCTGACAAAACCCATCATTTCACTGCTGTACCCGATTCGCCTAGCGCACGACGACGATGCGCACGACTAACAAAAAGAGTCAGCGAACAAGAATAGTTCTCCCCCTTTGTCAAACTTTGGAGTTTTTCATCTTCCGTTATCCCTCCATCCATCTTGTGACAGACAGGAGGAGGCTTCTTCAATATGGCCTACAAAGACTGTGCTACACTCGGTAAGTTCTAAAGCAAAGCGATGCGCGATTGTCTCGTTAACTGTAAATTACGAGAGTCCGGTGCAACGAAGCACTATTTCGGTATGTGTTGACGAGAACAGGTTCCCTTCAAAAAAGGATTCGTTTGCTCGGCGCATGCGCGAAACGCTGGCAGCCATTTGGAAAATTGGTTACACATTCCATAGGCACAACGCGGCGAAAGCCACAGACAGAGCAAATCACCACACCGACCCTTGGGAATATTAAAAAGTTTAAAGGAATTATTATCGGACTCGGAATAATGCATGCACGATATGGTCACTTGAAAACTGGTTAGTGACTAGTGTTGCAATGATCGAGAAGAACAAACGGTAAAAATTTGTTAGTCGCTTACATTAATGGTGCCTCTTTAAAGTACAATCTGTGCCGGCCTCTCAGAATCAGTGATCACTTTACTTTTTCCGTCAATTTGATCGTTTTCCCAGCTGGATACTGGACCGTGTACTTGGCCACCACTTGGGTATCTTTTTTCGCTGCCACGAAAACGTCCCAGATCAAGCACCCTTCTTCCTTGCAGTGCATGACGCCCGATGTTTGCTTGTACAACAGATCAAGGTTCGGTTCGTTCAGTGTCAGCTAGAGTATACAGTAGAATAAAATGAACCGAGGGGCACTCGTTATCAAGGCTCATACCTTCACCGAGTCGTCTGCACTGATCGGAACCATGTCAAACAATTTGACGGCGATTGGAAAGTCCCGAGTGTTCCTGACGATTGTTCGTTGTTCAAAGATGGTCGACGACATAGGCTTGGAGAAGAAACCGAGGATGGGGGCATTGTAAGTAGCCGCAGTTTCTTTGTATTCGACCTGCACAGCTGGATCGGGTCCCAGCAAGCATTCAAAGCGTACGCGAAGGAAGATGGTATTCATGATGGCCGAATGGGTTACTAGGTTATTGTCCAAGTAGACCGACATTCGACCGGGCAGCAAAGGAGTGCCAGTTGTGTTGATGGCACCCGCTTTCAGAAATGCGTATTGAGCTCGACGCGGCACGCATTCGTAAAACAGTTCGACAGGCAGCTTGTGTGTCGCCATGATAACCTGAAATAATCAGTGTTCAAAAGATGTAAGGGAGACCCAGAATGATCTTACCTCATACTCTTCCCCATCCGATGGTATAGATTCGCAGAAGGAGTAGAACAGGCAGTGCAAGGTACCGTCTTCGCTTTCCTAAAAAACAGTGTATTGCACCTGAGCTCCCAAAGCTTGATTCATAGTACGTCGACACACCACTTCGACATCAACGCTGACATCCTCGAAGGGGGCAGTAATCTCACTCGGTGCTTCGCTTCGAGGATTGTCCGTCATGATCGGAGCTGAGCATGGGCTAGTCACGCTTGCTACTGGCACCTGCGCTTTTCTAATAAAAAAACCTGATGAGAAAGAATATTTTGGCAGCTTATCAAGGACCGTACTTGTCATCGATGGCCAGAAGTTTCCACTTTCCAAGCGAAGGCGCGCGTCCGCACTCGCATCCATACCGAGCACTGATCAAACGCAAATCGACCTGATTCCATTCTTCTCCCGTCTTTTGACTAATCAGGCCCAAGTAGGTAAGCTAGAAAAAAGGATAAGAGATGCGAACCCACAGGACTGACGTGCCCATATACCTGCATCTGGCGTTTTTCTGAATCGACCTTCATGACATAGCCAGCGGTCCAGGACACGGAGTAGACAGCGTAAGACAGCATCATTTCGACAGGGCCCTGGCGCTGGATATCCACCTGGATCAGAACCGACCTGAAAATGGAATGCTACACTTCGAGTGGGTGAAAGCAAAAGGTGCCTAGCTCGCACCATCGAGGGCCACCAGATTCCAGTCGTTCCAACTCGCTTCGAAGCGCTTTCATGTCCTTGTGGAGCTTTACCAGACGGGTTTTCAACTGTCCGATCGTGTCGTCCATTTTCTTCAGCGGTTCTGTGCATCGAGCAAGAAATTTGGAGACGTTCTCAAATGGTTGCTTAAACGGAAACATACAGTACCGAAAAAATCATTCGAGAAATAACCAATGCGGCTCACTTGATTGCCCTGATACTGCATGATATTTTCAAACATCGTCCGCTGCTCCTTGGCTCGAGCGAATTCTCCATTCACATCATGTTCTTTGGTTACCAAGTCTTGCAATGCCGTCTGCATTTCCTCCACTTTGGCTAGACGCACCGGGTCCTGGAGACCAAAGCGCAGTCAGAGACGCAAAGCGAAAACATCAAACTTTCAGGTTTTCGGGTGGCTTACCTCACACGTGCTTCGTTTCGTGATCACAGCGCGATCGATGACAGCATCTTTATCGCAAGCGATGCGAATCGAAGACACATCGAGGTGCAGCGACATCCGTTCGATGAGTACTTCCATGCGACCAGTTGCCGCCACGCTGAGCTCAATCTTTCGTTTTACATCAGCTCGGTCGAGGTACACCGACGCTTCTATAATTTTCAACCTGCTCACATCGAAAGCGACCCGGGGTTTCCTTAACGATGGCTCGTTCATTTTTCGTAAAGACAGAATAGCAAAGACTAGTGATCGAACCGAGCTGTAGGGCTGCCATCCATCGGATGCAAGTAACAATAGAGTGAACAAATAAAGTGTAAAGCTAGTCTTGCATGCAGCATAATATCGAGACTGTAGAGTGACAATGAATCAGCTGGGGCTCACGCTCTGAAGCATCGCGTTATACAATCTGCGCGGATAATGCAGCCGCTAAGATCTGATAAGACCATGAAGATCCTACCCTGGTAGTGGAACGACGAAAAATGTCTGTCATAGATTGCTTGACCGATCTGAGCCTGGAAACTGGCCGATCTGAGTTTCATTCCAGCTATCAGAAAATGCGCTGAAGCTCTGTCTCCACACCGTGCATGATTGCGGGCGACTTACGACTCTTAGTCAATTTTCTCGCTCTTTAATTGGCTTCTTGAGCTTTAGAGCCGAGAAGGCCAGCCTAGCTATACAGTAGTATATCATCTCAACCTTTCCAATCCTATATTTTTAAGCAGCTGAGCTTGTGCTAATCATGCGCCTAATAAAACTCCATTTGTCAGACCGATAATTTATCATACAACCTCAAGAACATGGACAGTTTGTTCTCAACCACACAGGGCGACACTGGGATCTAATTCGTATGTCCCCATCAGCCTGACAGATTTAAGACACGCGGACGCGGACGAGCCCGAGCCCTGTCTGATCGAGAAGACGTTGCAATGAACGTCGACTGACACAATGATTTATCGATAGTTCGCCCTAGATGGCAAGTGCTTGATAACGGCGTGTGACCTAAGATGTGCATGTCCTGCCCATGTAGCCAGATGTCAGAGCAATGCGGGTGAAGAACTGAGTGAGAGAGTAGCTTGCAGTAAAAAAGACAGGTGTCTGGTACCGAATCGAAAGTTACGAGAACAAGCACCTGCCAGTTGATGGGCGAATAAATCGGGAATACAGTTTTAGAGTGTTTTATGAGAAACGTCTGAAGAATCCTCATGGCCAGGTATTTAGTAAGAGGAACCCAACGAGAGCAACTAGTTAATCCGCAAAACCATACAGGTGACCGAATCTTCACGAACTATGATCTCTTGCATTTGCTCTTACGATCTTATTTGAGCACACAAAACCAACACGAACGATTAAGTGAAGAGAGCATTCATGATCACGATTTCCCTTTCCCCTTCTTCGAAATCCGCCTTTTTTTGGGCGAAGGCGTCCTGCTGATGCTGTGTTTCGGACTGGGACTTCGTGTTTCCTCCGCCAGGTCCTGGCTAAACGTGGCCGAGATTGACCGCAACGTGTCGTCGTCTTCGCCGACCGCACCGCTTTGAGGAACAGGCGCCACCAGATTCAATTTTCTGGCCAACTCGTTAGAAATTGCTTCGACCACCCGCGACCACCAATCACGCAAAATGAAAAAGCACATTGCCAGCATGGTGATGCCGATTGTGGTGAGAGTTAGGTGGATCATTACGAACGAGGCCTCCTCTTCCTCCAATGCGATGTCGCCGAAACCGATCTGAAATGGCTGTCTTGGTTGGCGGCAGGGAAGGGCACGACGAAAGACTTACCAGGGACACGGACTGGTACAAGAAATAGAAGGCCTGCCAGAATGTCCAATCACGCAGCAGAGACGAGTAGAGCGTCGCAGCCAGACACAGGTAGACCATCACTAGCAGCAAGGCGAAAAAGAACACCCCGGCGTCCTCCGAATCTCCCATGGTCAACCTGAACTTTTTGCCGGCGCCCGTGTATCGACGAATGTTCTCGTAGGCGAGGACCAGACCGTAGTGGAACCACTTTCCCATGTGGTTGAGGTAACCGAGGAAGAGCGGGACGCCGATCACAGCGTAGACGATAGTGAAGATTTGACCGCCAGTGGTCTTGGCGGCCACATTTCCGTATCCGATGGTCGAGTAGATGGAAAAGGACAGAATCATCGCCCGAGAAAGCGTCGTTGGCGGTTTCGGCACGCTTCCAGGCAGTCCATAGCACTTGGCCAACTCACCTAGCTTCGACAAGCGCCATTCGTCGGTGCACTCGGCTCTCGCAGGATTGTCACAAAGAAAGGATTCTTCTTTCTTCAATTTCTCTTTCAAGTTCAAACATCGACGACGCAAATTGACCGATTCCAGTTTCTGCAGGCCGACAAACATGCCTGCCCCGAGGGAGACGGCTGCGCTTAGCAAAATGACATTGATTCCGATGGTCACAAGGTAGCGCTTCCATGCGCGTTTGCCGGATTGCTGCTTCCTAACTGTGGTCAGTACAGTTCGGGGCGGTTTCGGCCGAGTAGCGGGGGCGCCGCGAGCAGTGAACGCAGAAGGGCGCGGAGAATCCATGCGGGGGCAAAGGCACGACAGCTGACAGATTTGATGACTGGTGCATGCAAGCCTACAGGAAGGGTACACTGTGTATCCGTGCTCGGGAGAACGCAGTGTAAAGCACTCCTGTAAATTCAAGCGTACCTCATCACTGGTCTTTATCACTGATTTTTTAGATAGCTATAATAAGCATAAAGGCGAAGACTGAAGGGAAAGGAAGCGCACATCACAAGCGCTACATCCTGTCTGATCCTGCCTCTGAAAACAGAACCAATTTCCTATCCGTATGAACTCTCTATTTATATCTACAAAAAGAACAAGCGAGACCTATCCCTGTCCCTACCATTTGAACATCGAGGCACGTGATATTCGTGGTCTTCCTCATTCTGGTAGAAGTCGCGCAAGTTGATGATGCGAGTGTAATTATATTCGCCTCCCACAAAATCCTGTGGCACTGTGAGCACAATCTTCTTCGGCGTTCCTTTGCATTTGTGATAAATCTTTAAAATTGGGTCGATAGTTGTGCCGAACGGATCGGAGGCACAACCGTAGAGCTCGAAAGCACCAGTGCTGCTGACATAGCCTTCGTCCATGGGATCATCACGGCGTGCTAAAGAAGGATGGAAAGAAAGTGAGCAAGAAATGGGCAGTAGGATCCACGGTCATATGCAACCTATTGCGACCAATGCTAGTCTCTCAGGAACACAGGAAAAACGGGTACCGTATGCGTACAATGAGCACCTTACCTCTTACCTAAGGCTTATGACCACCTGAAGGGATGACTAAGTTAGCTATAATTCTCATATACGTGGTAGAGTCATCATACCTCTGTCCTCATCAGCCAGTCGAACCAGGACTGGCGTAACCAAATCTCGGTCAGTAGGGCATTCAACACGTCCTCGAACGCTAATGCATTGTCTTCCATATACGGATACAAAAAGAACACTAGACACAGCGAGAATTAGGCTTCTTGGCAAAGCGGACATGGCTGCGACTGTGGTTGAATTGAACGACGGGCGAGTCTAGCAAGACTCCTTGTATAGAAACTAAGCTGTGCGTAGGTTGATGATAAGTTATCAGTGCAAGAAGGTAGCGTAAACATGAAACGAGATGAAGCGGCAAAACAAAGCAGCAAAACACCAGTCCTAACTGTGCGAGGCCTAACAGTGATGGAGGGGTAGATAATTTTTGGATAACCAAAAGTAAATCGTAAAGAGCTGATCGTTGATGAGTGCGTGGGCTCGAATCTTGGCCACTATCTCTTTTTTGTTTTCGTTAAACAATACTCCGTTTCGTCACAGCATTATGAACAAAGATCACAACGATTTCGAGAAGCAGATTCCGACTTCAAATCAGACCTATCCTGTTAGATTAAGAGATTGGCCTCAGGTTATCTTATCAGACTACAAAAATGACCAGGTGTCACTGCCGCGCAATTCTCAAAGAAACTTAATCTCGCTCATCGAATTCACTAGTTGTGATTTGAACTCGTTTGGCACTCGATTCATGTTTCAGTCGAAAAAATAGAAACTGGAGCATAACCCGGTGACATTGGCGTAGACGCCATGCCGTGCACTGTATGAAAGACAAAGAACTGTTTTCCGTGTCATTGCACACGAGCCTGCGCTGCCTCGCAACCGACTTATTGGACCCATGGAGAACGGTAAACAGGCGTAGAAAAGTTAACACCCAGTGCAGTGTGTCGTAAAATTGTGGTGCAGGACTGATTTGATTCACTATGCTCAGTGCAGAACATTATTGGCTGACTTTGCTGGCCTGGACGGTCCTAATGTGGACGTATATGGTCAGTGGTCAAAGGAACTTTAAAAAACCTTTGATCGGAGAGGGTAGGATATGATTCGAATTCTAGGGCACCAGATACTGTAATAAGATTACCAGTTTTAGATTGCTCAGTGGATATCCTCTTCTTATTGGACGCATCCGGCAGTGTTAGGGGAGATTTTACGAACATGCGAGACTTTGTGGCCGACGTGGCCAAGACACTGACAGTCAGTGCGACTGGTCATCGGGTATCGTTATTGGAGTACAGCGGGCCATCCCTTAGCTGGCCCCAATATCCATTCGGGTTTGCTAGCAGTACGGACGAATTTGTGGAATTTATTGATCGCTTGCCCTTTTTACAAGGCACCACAGCCACGGGCAGAGCTTTGATTAAGGCGCTAAAGATGCTGGACGACCGAAGGAGGGATGTGATAACTCTGGTCATCGTTGTCACAGATGGATACTCGTTCGACGATGTCGAAGAGACAGCATTAGAGATCAGGAGTTTGGACAATGTGATCTTGTTCGCGGCAGGGGTGACAGAATTCATTAACAGGTGAGGCAATCATTGTGTCGGTATTTTGACTTCCTATCTGTGAGCCATCGGTTTTCCATCGCATGAAAGGTAACTGCTAAGGATAAATAGGGCCCTGATGTACACTTTACATTATTTGGTCCATTCCAGTGACACGCTCCTGAAAATCTCTGGTGACGACGGGCATTTATGGACTAATCCAAATGTACTTAGCAGGGCGGAGCGATCGCTTCATGAGTACCTGAAATGTATCATCAAACCAAAGATTACTGCTAGCAAAGCGCCCACCACATCCACTTCGGGTACCAAGACCACAGTGGCTACTGCAGAAGCAACAACTACCACTGTGATTACATCTTCAAGTCTCCCTACCACCACTACTACACCTTTTACTGGTATGTGCCTCTGACTTAAATTTGGCGATCTGGGGGGGGGGGGGGGGGATTGGTACTTTGACCTGTATGCAGGGTGAGCAAGAAGCAAGAAGCAAGAATTGTTCCACATGTGTGCCCCACGTACAGAACCGAATTTCGCTCGGGGTGTAAGGCTGGAACCGCACGTACTCGGTACAGGTACCTAGTACGTACTGTACTCGGTATTGATACCCGTATTCATCAGTGCGGACCCATGAATCGCAGTATAGTTCACAACGGGGCCAGGGTCGACACCTGCGCCCAGCTTCTCGATGTGTACTCGGTACCACGAAATCTAGGTACTGATCGCACTAAAAAGAAGTGAAAACGCTAGTGCGGACGCGACTTTTTGGTGATACACTAACCACCTAGAGCCGTCATAATTATTAGCCTAGTCGTGTGACTGCGCCCCTATGCTGCTGCCTATCCGTTCTGTAGCATACCTACAGGTTCACTCATTTCGCAGCCACCATCCAAACCTCCATCAGCACATCGCTTTCCATTTTCAGGCTGCGAACTTGATCTTGTGTTCGTTATTGATTTCTCTAGCAGTGTCACATCCGCACATCAGTCGTATGTGGATATGGCTGTGAATATAGTCGAGCAGATGCACGTCGCCGAATATTACACCCGAGTGGCCATGATACAGTATTCATCCTCGGCCCGAACTTTTCCCACGTTTCATTTGAATGAGTACAAACTCAAAGATAACGTAATCAAGGCCATGAGACAAGCTGACTTTACCGGCGGTACAACAAATACGTCCGCTGGCTTGGAACTAGCCAGGGAAGAGTTGAACTCCGTTTTTGGAGCTCGACCCAAGAAGGCTCAACAGGTGAGGCAGGAGAGGAAATTTAAATTTGCTCCATCAACATAACTGTTTTCCAGGTTATCGTTGCCTTTACTGACGGCTTCTCTCAAGTAGACCCGAGCACGAGCGCTCGTCGACTACGGGACTCGGGTGTGACCATCTACGCAGTCAGTGCCGCTGACTCGGAAGCAGAAGCGGATGTGAATGAACTAGCCGCTATTGCTGGTGACTCAACGCGTGTGTTCATGGTAGATGCATTTCCTACTTTAGTAAAAAAATTGTCCGATCAAAGCAGCAGATGTCGCAGGTGACCACCCATTTGACCATTCAATGGTTTGTGTAACTCGTGTCGGGTATAATAAGTTGAGGTTGAGTAAAGCTGCCTGCGCCGAGTGAGCTAAAGTAATGCGGTACAAGACACCTGGGTTCTTAGAGCCCTCGTTGGCTCCATCATATCCTGCCAAAAACACGAAATGCCCTTACACGCAATGATAATTTGCGTCTAGGTTCCAAATTGGACCGCACGCACGTTTGATTCAATCGACCGTTTATTTAGGCCAGTCGGCATCTGACAATCATCCGTTGCAATGTCAACTTCTTGATCAGGTAACAGCTGCAAAACGCGCATTGTGCTATTTTCACGAGCGACTTGGACTAGATAGGTTAGAAACATCTGAGGAATTCATCAATTTCTTCTAGAAAAGCACCACGATCCCAAGCTCGACTGCTCCTCTTCAAGCAAGTTTTAGTCGATCTAACAAGACAACATTAATGAATTGACCCAATTCGACCATTTCTCCTCATCATGGATTCAAAATTCATGGCGAGTGTAAATCTCATTCAAACCTGCTCCTATCATTATTTCGACTAGTTTCTGAGAGGCAATCGAATGACCAAACCAAGGAAGACCCGATGCTTGACATAAAAAAACCAAGATTCGCGCTATGACTGGCATTATATGCAGTTTTGCAAATTGGGCCATTTTGAACACACCTCGATGGTTACATAAAATATGAGATGACGATTTTTATAAAAGTAAAAGTGACATGATTCCGTGCTGGACGGGATGAGGCGCGCGTGAAGATAAATCAATCCCCGCAGGCAGTTCTCGACGAACGTGTCTAAAGTCCGAAAACTCGACCTTCACCGTATTTGGTATGTGCTCACGGCGGCCTCACTCGTTGGCGTCTCATTGTCGGGCCGTTGTTTAGAAGTGTCAAAATGCATTTTCCAAGATGATTTCCATCTGGCGAGTTTGGAATTCCATTTTGATCTGTGAGTGAAAACATAACGTCCATCTGATGTCAGTTTCGCCTTTGTCCTTTCATGCCGTTACTTCAAGACTGGTCACTATCTAGGCCCGTTGTGAAGGTCTTGCAGGTCTTCGCGTCTTCGCGTCTTCGCGCAGTCGGACTAGTCTTCCCGGACTGAAGTCCCTAATGCCCAGGAAGATTGGGGAAAATAGCGTCCAGTGCGCAAGGCAGTCCAAGTAGAGAGTGCTCACTTTCCCTTATTGCCATAATTGGTAATACGCTGCTTCATGGACCGATAATCAAGGGGATTTTCTGTTTTAGCTTCGGTATGCTGTGTCCAAGAAGTATTGCGAGATTCGGTGTCTGGAAATGGCCAGTGTGTTATAGTAGTGGCATGATCGTAGTTTGGTTTTGGTGCTTTATCCGGGGATGCTTACCTTTACCAATACTGGAGAGGGAAGCGGCAGCGATAGAACTGTTGGACCTGGAGTACAATGGAACCGCGATTGGAGTTGAACACGAGGATAATCAGCGTAAGTAATGGGTAAAGTGAGCCTTGACCAATAGAGAGGGTCAAGTAGCATGGACGAACATCATGGACATCCAATTCTATTATGGTCATCGTCCCAGTCTGTTTTTTACCGTCTGTGAGAAAATACACTTTCTGCATTCCCGACCCACTTTTCTGATCGACCGACACTTTTTTTGATTGAGTATCGGTATATAATTTTTATATCCTTCCTTCTTTCCACGCACCCAGCACATTCCAAGGCAAAGAAAAAAGTGATAGAAAACGAAAAAGGACCAGTTTCCTCGCGCATACCATGACTGTGGCTTGCGATCGGGTCCGTGTCAGAGACACGATGTCGTCTCGTTTCGTGCCAGATGTTTGCCCTTCCTTTTCGGTCGTATCGGCTGCCATTGTGGTATTTTTGTGAAAAATGGCTGTGGTTTTGGATGGAGGGTTTGGAAAAACAGAAAAACATGTTTCAAGTTCCGAAAAGGACTAAACTGGTGGGAATACAATAGATTTGGGACAACGGGGTTTTATTGTAGTGCACTGTGAAAAATGCACATGCATTAGGAAGATTGAAGAAAGAATGAGGGAGGCAGATAAGTCGACTAATGATATGCATGTAAATAGCAATACTGGTTACGATCGCCCCTCAAGTAGTGGTCTTACTAGAATAGACCCTCTGCTCTATATGATTTATTCTATATGAGACCGCCATTTGCAAGAGTAGCCATCTGCACTCTACTGTAAGAAAATCAAAAACCTTGTTTTGTGCATAATACTGGTAAACCAGAAATGTGGTAAAATGTGTCTACAGCACGGGTCCCAAGCGATAGCATTAGAACTACTTGTGCTGAGAAGTGCTGACTTGTTGATAGTAAAAGGGCCGGAATTTAGGCAGGGATATGGGACAAATCCTACATCTTTTTCAACAATACGCATGCACTCTTCAGTTTATGGCGGCAGCTTTATTAATCAATATCTACAGTACCCCTCAAATAGGCTGAGAGAGGCGTCTGTTTGAGGAAAAAACACTGACCACCCTGAAAAGTAGTTCCAGTGGTACAATCAAGTGAATACGGTGATATGTCATCGTCTATTGAGGTGCCATAATCTCGTCATGACCAGTGAATGATAAAACTTCACTTTTGCTCATCGTCCACACACCTTTTGGCCAGCCACTAGTCTAGCGGAACTTATACACGTTCTTGCACTGACAGGATGTACTGTACCTTCGCCGTACCCTAACCTCTGTCCCACGTCATTATCACGTCCCTCTTTAGCCTGCGCCGTCGATGTGCTTTTCGTATTGGATGGGTCTAGCAGTGTGAAAGACGATTTCGAGAGCATGCGCGAAACAGTGCTCAGTATCAGCTCATTACTCAATGTCGGTCCATATACACATCGAGTCGCCCTACTCGAGTTCAGTGGACCAACCAGAGTATGGCCGCAGTTTCCATTTGGATTCGCGCAGACGACATTAGAATTCGTTGAGACTATCCGACGCATGCCTTATATTCAAGGAACCACACTGGTTGGAAAGGCGCTGAGAGAAGCCGGGGTCATGTTGGAAGCACGAAGACGAGATGTGCAGACCGTTGCGCTGGTTATAACTGACGGGTTCTCGCAAGATGATGTAACTGACGCGGCAGCAGCTATTCATGGATTGGGGGGTGTAGTCATGTTCGCTTTGGAGATACCAGAGGCTTATAACAGGTAAGAGGGGGATAAGAAAAGACGTGCCCCGTTAAAAGCTTAAATCCACGTATTGACCCGAGGCTCATGGGCCACCACTACTAGGCTGAAAGAGGCCTGCCGGAGATCTCTTCTGCCTTTTATCACACATTTGCTGGCATATCAAGCGGACCTACTAATGTATTTTAAACAACCACGTTTCAGAGACACTCTAGTTCGAATAGCTGGCAATTCTTCACGAGTCATAGTTAGACCCAACATTTTGGAGAAAGCGAGGCAATTACTCGCGCCGTGGCTCAATTGCTTATTACCCTTGGTCAAAGCCGTCCGCCATGTGGTCACGACAACGACGACAACCACCACCACCACCATAACTACTCCTCTCCCCACCACACCCTTCAATTCTGGTACGATCGATTGGCTCCAGCGTCGAACCTATGTTTTATGTTAAATTCCGCCAAGATTAAGCTTAGATCCTTTATAGGTTGCGAGATGGATCTCATTCTAGTCGTGGACAGTTCGAGCAGTGTTGTCGATCATTTTGACAAATATCGGGAGTTGGCGGCAGAGATAATCAACTCTCTGAACATAGGTGCCTACTTTACGCGAGTTGGTCTAATACAGTACGCTTCTCAGTGGCGAGTTCAAATACCATTCCATTTGAATACGTTCTTTTCGAAGAAGCAATTGCTGCAAGTGACCAGAAGTATCTACTACACGGGTGGTACCACAAACACGGCCGCCGGACTGATACAGGCGGTGCAAGAGTTATCGGATACGAGTTTGGGTGCGAGGCCAGGTGTTGCGAGGCAGGTGAGTAAGGGGATCCGCACGCTAAAAAAGGATCAAAATTCTAGAACCTTCTATCGCCCTTGATCTCTCATACTCACTACTGTACATAGGAGGCCTGCAAGGTGGAACAAGCACATCGGGCTGCGCATGTGTCGAACAATCGAGTCTATCTTCTGCCTTATCATTTCAGGTAGTTGTTGTCTTCACTGACGGCTTCTCGCAACACGATCCGACCAAGGCGGCTGACGACCTGCGAGCTATGGGTGCTACAGTGTATGTAATCGCGGAAGATCTTCCAAACATTGAGCCTAACTTTGACGAGCTTTGGACGATTGCTGGTGATAAGCAGCATGTATTCATTCAGTCGGATTTGCCTAAAGCAGTTGCGCAAATAGCAGCGCTCAGTAACACGAACTGTCGTCCCTTGCCAGTGGGAGTAGAAGCGGATGGTGGCGACATCGAGAAGACCGAGAAGACCGAGGCGACCAAGGTTCCTTTCCACTAAAAGACTATTGTATTTAGAGTGACAAGCGAGATAAGATGATCTGATATAAACAGTCCCACGGACAGGTATGTGTTTGGCTGGACTAACCATGTACAGTTTGGCGAACGGCCTAGCGCGAGACCATGGTGCTGCTCTAGAGAAAAGCTAAGATAAAAGTATAGCGTGTTCAGTGTGGGATCAGATAGCGGTGCCAGAATTCTTGTAACATAAGTATTTGTAGCGGATTCTATCCTACACAAGGAGCTTCCCCTGCAGCAGTGTCAAAATTTTATTGCATAGGCTTTGCTTTCTGCAGTGGATGCGTCAGATGATGTACATGTAAATTATGACAATGCCTGGCTGGGTTGATAAAAGGCAAATATTTTATCTCTTTAAACTCACATCTGAGATCATTGAGATCTGAGTACCCTTGAGTTTGTATGTATTTATGTTGGCCTCCCGCCGCAAGAGACTGTCAGCTGTGCTTCGCAATCAACGAAGGTACACGATCTGGTTCCTTATACAGCCTTAGGGCAAGAAGAGCCGTTACGAAAGGACCCAGCACAAATATGCTTCGTCACAGACGTGTGTGCGCATTAATGTAGGTGTGCACAGATTGCATGTCTGCAGATTGCATTTATGTTTGTACGCGTATCTTGCGCTGAATATATGAAACTTACATCTGTCGCCGATGTGCGTGGGTCTTGAGCGAAATTGGCGACAAGAGACACATTGATTTTACGTGGCCAAAGCACAGAAAAACACGTACGGACCGCTCGCTTGGGACTCCCAAAGATGTTATGACTGCCTCCTCCCTTTCCTAGTCTCAGTGCACAAAATACCACAAAGAGAACAGGTTTCAGACAAAGAACCGAAGGACACCTTTGCTCCAACAAATCTGAACTTTGACCTATCAAAGAAACCTGTCTCACCAGTGCCATTCGACTGAAAAAAGGCTCAACGAGAAAACATTTCTCGACACTCCGGAGGCCAGAAAGTAGCCATCATCAGACTCACAAAAATACCATACCCCACAATACAAATCCCAAACATTGTTCTGCATTAACCCTTGACCACGTGATAAGCCCAATTACCAAGACTCACAAAAAGCGTACCCGACAACCCCAAATAACGAAAATGCATTCGTCAGAAAAAAGACAAATCACGCTAATGTCATTTGTTCATAGTCCACGCTTCACTATCCGATCCCTTCGCTCAGCACACCGGTTATCTTCAGTGAGAGGATACATCGTGATTACAGCCGAAGGGTTCACTGCAATAGACAGTTCCCATCACTGCTCTCAACGACCACATGCAACCAGGATGTTCGCTTTGCTCAGGTCACGTTTAGATCCACGCAAAACACTTCAGGGGCGCATCAGACAACATGACCAGACCCAGTCACAAAGTTCGAAGGTACAGAAAAAACGATCATATCACCAAAACGTACAGTTCTAATGAGCAGTCTACCAAATACACGCATCTTACCCGACTCTCCCAAATAACCAAACAAAAGGGACCCACCCTACACATACCGTAACCCCAGACTGGCGCCGAAGCACCATCCCGACCAGGTCCTTTAGACATGAAACCATTTTTAAAGTCAGGTGAGAGGAATCAAAAATAAACTCGAAAGATGGCAAGCCAAGTCAAGCTCCCATGCTGACACTCCACACCTCTGGCCATGGCGCACCCTTCCAAACAGAAAAACGAAATTAGAACAAACGGAACAGAACCCTTTACCGGCACTACTGGGTGGTTCATGCCAACAAGAGCCCTGTTACCGCATATCGAAAACCCTACGTAATACTATAGGGTGCCCATTCTAGAACTTTTAATCCGAAAGGTCCTCCTGCACCAAGGTTTCTCTGATTCTCTCCGAAGCTCTCGCCGCTGCCGCTCGCAGCAGGAGGGACACCACTAACATCTCGCTCTTCCGGAGCACTCATCCAAGGATCTGCATGGCTCTCCAAAGGATACAAATGAGCCAAGGATCGTGAGACTACATTTCCCGTAGGCAGCATGACTCGAGCAGACCGGATTTCTCCGTCTGAGTCAGCAATCAACTCAGTAACTCGCGCCAATCTCCACGATCCACGAGGACCGTCGTCATACACCAGCACCACATCACCAACCGAAGGCACGATAGAAGACCTCGAATTTGGCTGCCTCAGCTGACGCTGAGAGCGCTCACGTAAACTAAGAAGATACTGATCGCGCCATCGCTTCCAGAACTCTTCCAAATGACGTTGGCCCTTTTTCCAATGCTCCAACAGCTTATCGGTCGAGGATACACCCTGCGCAAAATTAGGATCCTCCCTTTCTTGTGGATCCCAAGAAGGCGTACCCGTGGCAATGTTCCAGGACAGGAAATGCGCCGGAGTTAAGGCTTGGCCCGACTGAATGTCCGCCCCCACATACGTGAGTGGACGCAAGTTGATCACCGCTTCGATCTCAATGACCACCGTCTGCAACTGGGTCAAGCTCAAGCACAATTTTCCGAAAGTTTTCCTCATACACTGCTTTACCAAACGCACGAGTCGTTCGTAGAACCCGCCGCGCCACGGTGCTCGCTCAGTGACAAAGTGCCACTTTATGCCCTGATCCCCAACATACGATTGTACAGAACGATCCCGCAGGACATCACCCCACAAATCCGTCACCGCAGCCTGAACCAGCCGAAATTGGGCGGCGTTATCAGACCAAATGGCAGTAGGCTTGCCTCGGCGAGCCATGAACCTCTGCAGCGACAAAAGAAACTCTTCTGCCGACATATTCACGACAACCTCCAAATGAATCGCCCGAGTAGCCAAGCAAGTAAACAAGCAAACCCAGACCTTGCCTAAATTCCGCACCGTTAGCGGACCCAGGTAGTCAAGACGCTGGAGAGGCAGTAACCCTGCATCTCGGATACGCGGGCATGGAGGGCACCTTATATGGGCCGCCATCCACACGTCTACACCTACCACACGATCGAACGTATTTAAAGACCTGAGATCGACCTGACGGAATCCAAAACTCCTTGCGAATCTCTGCCAGCGTATGCGCTACACCTACATGAAACAACTTCTCATGAAAACTCCGAATAACCAACATCGTAAAGTACTCATTCTTAGGCAGTAGAATCGGAAATAACGCCCCCTCTGGCAACTCGGCGTTAGCCAGCCGGCCTCCACACCGCAATAACCCATTTTTGTCAACCCACAGCTCGAACTCAGCCACCAGAGGATGCTTCTCACCCTTCTCTAGTGCTGCAAAGACACCCGCGAAATGCTTCCTTTGAACATACTTCACCCACTGAAGTTTTGCTAGCCAAAGATCAGCAGCCCCCAGTTGTGGCTCTACTGGCAGCTTACGTAGACGTTGAATAAACCGCCATGCCAAAGCCGTAACGCGCAAAAGCTTAGTGAGGGATGAAAATCGAGCAGACTCGATACCAAAAGGTGCCTCGATGGCAACTTCAGGGGCAACAGCCGCTAGAGAAGGGGCAGTTTCCCGCTCCACTTTTTCCTCGGTCCCGCTGTCCACCTGACTAAGGAAGTCGGTAGAAGGCCACGAGGCAGCACCCGAGCACAACCACGAAGGGCCATGCCACCACAGCGGAGAACTCACCAAAACCCCTGCCGAAAGCCCACGAGAAGCCAAATCTGCTGGGTTCTCAGCCGTCGGAACATACCGATACTCCAACCCACTAACTTTTTTGATCTCAGAAACGCGATTACGAACAAACACCGAAAGAGGCTTGACAGAGTTCAGCCAGTGCAGAACACACTGCGAGTCCGTCCACAAGACTTTCTGAGTGACCTCAAGACCCAAACTAGCCTCAACAAACGAGATTGCCTTGCTACCAATGTGCATGGCCATCAACTCCAATCGTGGTAAAGTAAGAACTCGTGAAGGAGCCATTCTACTCTTGGCAAACACGAGATGGCTAACTAACTGTCCATCGCAGCGAAAAAGAAGATATACGCACGTTCCATATGCCTTCTGCGATGAATCACAAAAACAGTGCAAGGAGACCTGCCCGTCCGAGAAACCCAAATATCGAGGGAACACTAAATTCGAACAAGAACGAATATCCGCCAGAATTTTCTCCCACAGGGAGAATTGGTTATGAGATAGGACCTCATCCCAGCCGACTTTCAGCACCCACAGTTGCTGCAAGAACAGCTTTGCAACCAAGAAGACTGGGCTAAACAGACCCAATGGATCGAAGTACGATGCAATGAACTTCAAGACACTACGTTTCGTCAAAGGCGCGCTAGATATGAGACCCGTGGGAAGGACGACACCCAACGTGTCATCCTTTAACACCCAAGAATAACCTAGCACCGAAACAGCCTGATTCGTGACTCGATCCTCAAGCGGTACAAAATCCAAGAAGGTAGCCGAGTTAGAAGCCCATTCCCGCACATTCATCGAAGCAGATTCAAAAATGGACTTCGCCTGCCTATAAAAAGCGATAGCCAGCTCTTCCGATGAAACGCCAGTAATAATGTTATCAACGTAGATATTCCTCGAAATCAAATCCGCGATATCACTGCCCTCCTTAGCCAGGTGATACTTTATGGTAGCCGCTAGCAAAAACGGACTAGATACAATGCTAAACGGAACGCGGGTAAATCGATAAGTAGCCAAATTATCCTCCACGGACAACACCTTTGGATTTTTCAACCAAAGAAAACGAGTGACATCCCTATCAGGGGGTTGCAAGCCCACCTGTAAAAAAGCTTTCTCGATGTCAGAGACTAACCCGACCGAATGCAACCGAAATCGAAGCAACAAGGTACAGACGTCTTCCAAAAAGACAGGGCCGCGCAACAAACAATCATTCAGGCTCGGAAGATCCTTCCGAGCCCTTGCAGAGCCATCATAGACAACTCTCAACTTCGACGTAGCCTTGTGTGGCGTGATGACCGCATGGTGGGGCAGATAATGCTGCACAGGACCCACCACACTCGAGTCACCCACCTTCTCGATAATGCCACTCTCCAACTGAGTGTCAAGCACGGCCTGATAACGCTCAAAGAACGAAGGATCCTCTTTGTGACGCCGGACCAAGCTACTCAGTCTTCCCAACGAAAGTGCATAATTCAAAGGAAGGTCAACCGACCTGTCCTTCCGCGGCCACGATACGAAATACCGACCGTCACGAAATTCAACCGTACTATTGAACTGAGCTAAAGCCTCCTCATCCCCAGCGCCCTTCACGCGATCCTTTATACCCAAAGTCTCCAAGTCCCATAACTTCGAAACATCCCGACGCTCACTGACCTCAGGGTCAGCAACAGAAAATGAAGGAAACGCGCTCTCACTCAAAACTAGCTGCGAAAAGAACAGAGTAGTGATTGATTGTGGACGACACTTTACGCTCGCCTGACGACCCGTCAGGATCCAACCCAGATTCGAAGCCACCAAATACATGCCAGGGGACACCACCACCTTTTGGGGGGAAATGAAATCCCAGTGATAGTCCCCACCAATCAACAACTCCAAGTTCATGTCCTCCGTAGAGGAAGGCAAAGTATCTGCCAGAGGCAAAGACTTAAACAAAGGACCTTGCAATTTCGTGACATCGATTGCCGAACGCTGCAAACTACCCGTGATATGCGGCACCACATTTACAGTCAAAGTTGTATGAGAGCCATCGAGTAAACGAGTACGAATATCGACCAAAGCCGTATCGATCTCTCTAGCCGCAACTGCGCCAAAGGTGTGGACAGAAATCTTCTGTGACCCCTTGGGCTTCAATCCCAAACGATTCGCCAAACCCGGAGTGATGTAGGAGCGATGACTACCCCCATCAAGCAAAAGCCGCACTGTGGCCGATCTCGACCCCGCAGGCGACTGCACTGAAGCACGAGCCGTCTGCAACAAAACAGTGTCCCCCCCCCCCCCCCCGAGGACAACAACGAGCCTTCTAAAGTCCCAGAAACAAAACCCTATGCCTTCTCAGAAGCCACACTCACGACTTCTGGTGGCCTACCAAATTTCTGATAGCAGAGACTACGATGGTGTCCTGTCTTTTTGCAATGACGACACGGGCGCATCGAGTGACATTTGGAGGCGGAGTGACCCGTCTTTACTTTCTGTGTTTCTACTTACTTAGAGCACCTTTACAGTAGGTGAACATTGGATCTTGGATCTGCTTCCTCAGACTCTAGGTGATCTTGGACCGGCTTCCTCGGGCAATGGCAGGTGGTCTCTGAAACTGTGTTCGACAGCCGAGACTGTCTGCGCGTTTGGCTCCGGTCTCTCCATTCTTAGCATCTGAAAGGACTGGGTGAATCACCTACGGCCTGGCACGAAAGTCAGCGAGGGCTTATGGTTCACAGAGCGACGTCTGTCGCTGGGGATTGAACCCGAAACGAGCCACCCGCTCGCTACCTTGCAATACAGGTAGACGAGCGCCTAACCGTTTCACCACCGCTGCCGCTATTTGCAGTATGCACATAGCATTCATCCATTGCTGGAGTTTCAAGCAAGCTAAAATGCATTCAGTGCTCATTTTGCAATCAGTAAGGCAATGCCAGTTTGTGACATAAATGTGGAAGAGCACCAATAAAAAGTTTCTTTTCATACTTCTTTTATCACTGGAGTGGATCAATGTTAGACACTTAATTTATGACGATGTCTGTTCAGGGCTGGCATATTTGTCCGACAGTGAGATCAGCGGCAAATAATGACTGATGGCCAGGGACAATATCATTCTCATATTTACCCCAAGCAGTCTCATCACTTTCGCAGTGACTAACTATTAACATCCTCTTGCATGGTGAACAGAGCTAGCAATAAATTAGATTGCTCTCTTATATTACAAGGGGTTGAAACTCGCCCTTGCAAGGCAGCTGGTAAGTGGGCTGAAGCTTCATCATCGCATGTGAGAACGGCGAGCATTGTCAAAAGCTGCTCGTATTGTGTATTAGTCTCGCTGAATTTGACAGCGGCAGAGAACGAGGCGCCAGTCTGCAAACGTTGTCAGATTGAATTTCAACCTCTCAGAAAGCAAAAATGGCACATCCAAGAAAACTTAATGTCGAACCGCTTTTATTGTTTACGTTCTTCGGTTATGGTCTATATTCCACTGTTTTCGTCTCCTTTATTACATTCAAGCATTGTCTTTGGCTCTTGGATTCTACCGTCCAACCCCTACCTAATCCAGAAGATTACTGCCAAAGGCTCGGCTCACACCGCAGCCACAATGGCAAGCCATCCAATACGAGTGTCCAAGAAATGTTGGACGAGCATGATTCGGATCTGATATTTCTTAATCGGATTCAGACTGCAGCCGCAAGGTACATGACCTTCTATCAGATTGCCTCCACAATACCCCCGCGCTAATGACTGTATTCATTGGTGCCTGGAGTGACGTGTACGGAAGGAAGGTACCGATCGTACTGGGTTTAGCAAGCACGGCTTTAGCGAACCAAGTAACATTTTTCACAGCTGCGGTCGACTGGATTCCTGTTTACGTGATGCTAGTGCCTGCATTTATCAAAGGTTTCACGGGTCAGATGGTTGTTGTGCACGGGGGCGCCTACGCCATGATTTCGGATGCGGCTACAAGTTCGAAGGAGTTGACTGTGCGGATAGCGTTGGCCAGTGGGGTCTCGTCGATCGGGTCCTTGTTGGCGCATTTGATAGCCGCTGCCATATTGCGATATTGGGATGACTACACTCTAATATTCCTGTGCAATGGGGTGTGTACAGTCATTGCCTTCTTGTACGCCGTATTTGGCTTGGAAGAGACGATACAATACTGCCGACAGAAAAACCACGAATTGGAAGGGGCCGACGGGAACGAGAGAGCTTGTGACGGTCAGAGAGGGGCGTCAGTTAATAGGGCAGTGGAGGGCGATCTCGATTGCACCGAGGGTAGCGATCAGTACGCTGTCAATGCACAAGCGAATAGTGAAGGGTTAGGTCCCCCGATCAATGGATGCGCAGAAAATGACCTTTCAAGGACGACAATTCTTGACCACAACTCATCGTGCAATGAGAAGCCAAAAATCAGTGTTCAATCTCCGCGATTTCTGCACATTGATAGGATCAAAGAGTCTTTGCACATTTTGATCAAGCCACGGCCGGGTCGACGCCGATTTTACTTAATCACAACCCTAATTTCCGTCATAGTCCTCCTTTTAACTCAGTCTAGTGGTAAGGTGCCGTAATCGATAGCTTTGTCCTTCGTTCTGGTTTGTCTGCCCTCGTTTTCAGGTGTCCTGAACTTGTTCGCCAAACGACCACCTCTGTCCTTTTCTGACAGCCAGTACAGTTTCCTTACATCGGCTGGATCAGCCATGATGTTCGCTCCAGCAGTCTCCACGTGGCTGCTTAAAACCAGTGACATGGGCCTCATTCTGGCGGGCCTCACATTTTCAGTTTTCAAAATGGCATTGACTGCGTTTAGCACATAAAAGTGGATGCTTTTTACAGGTATAGCTTACCCATCCTTGGGTGCTCACCTCACGATCTACCTAGCTTTAACGCTGTTTCAGCATTGGGCGTCGGTGGACTGTCATCTCTCGAATTCACTGGATTCCGTTCTCTTATGACAAAGCTGGTGGAGTCGACAGAGACAGGTATGTGGGTAAGGGATATTGGCATATCCGGGGCGAGCTGATGAAGCAGCAGAGCAGCGTGGATGATCGAAGCCAGCATTCTAGAGCGCCGCCGAGTCATCCTAGCTGATCGTGAGTCACCTTACCTTAGCCTCCTGCTACGGATTCAAGACTCTAATAGTATGACAAATGTTGGTAAAATCAAGAAGAGGCGGTGCAGTCTCCGACTCGTACTCAAAGATTGGCGAGGCATCAATTCGACGGGCTGATCTCACTGCGTAATACTAGGGGTTCCGCACTACTGGAGTTCCAAAAGAACTTTTACACCGCACCAAAACTGAGGCAGCCAATCAAGTTTTCCGACCTATTCCACCGCTGAAACATCACCCTGACGGGTGGCGCTCCCAGCTGCCGGCTCCGTGAAGAGTATCGATAGCCAGTCGAGCCTTTATAGGGGACCTAAGGCGTACTGCCGGCTCAGTCTATCTCGCGTGACATTCCTCTTTCAGGTCGCTTGTTCGCCATTGTGGGTGCCATCGATCACTTGGCACCCATCCTGTTCTCGGCTGTATTCAACAGTGTCTACGCCACCACACTGGATTGGTTTCCAGAGTTTGTCTTCCTCCTCTCAGCCATGCTCGCTCTGATGGTCCTGCTCGTCATGAGGTGAGCATTGTCCCATGCCTTCATCTTCCTGCACACTTCCTTTTTGACAGCTGTCAATACGTGGATATGAAGAAGCACGAAGAGGAACCAGCAACCAGCGTCATTAATGACCGAGATACAGAGTCACTTGTACATTCCGAAATAAACTGGTAGTAGGACAATTTATATCTCATCTTTTATGGCCAGGCAGTTTCGGCAAGAATCCTCTATTTCACGTTTATGTTTTACCAATCACCAAACACGGGTCTGTGCACTACGTAATGGGTAGAGGGACGTATTGCGCACTAAATGATTACCCAACCAGGAGTAGAACACACGCTTGTAAGTGACAGAGACGTACACTATTGTTTAACTGGCTCATTCGCCAGAACGTCTTATCGCTAGTCCCAAGAACCTTCATCATGCCTCTTTGATCCAGAACCAGGTCTTTACTTAAATCAGTACTCTTGGACTCCCAGTGCTACAGAATAGGTCAAAAACCAATCCACTGCAAGGGTAACTGAACAGCTCTAAGCATAGCGCCTTTCATAAACACGACTTACTACTGTCATTGCTACAAAACTATGGGCGCTTCGACATACCTTCATCACTGATCATTGGCATAATCAGCCGGATTCTTGCGATTCAACCGCTCGTTCGTTTTCTTGCCCCAGTCGTAGAAAAAGTAAGTCAACACGAACGGGATAGTTGGATATTGCCAATAATCGACCACGTAACGTTTGAACACGTTGACCCAATCTTGTGGCAGCGTACGTAACGGACTTAACTGCATTGGACTAACGCTGATTTGCTTGACACCATAAACTTTCGCAAGATGACCCCACCCACGCATTGTTGTATCCTGAAACAAACATAGACTCATAAGGAAATATCAGAGATGTTTTTCTGCTTTTAGCTCCTTCATCCTGTCCTAACCATCTAACTACCTGGAAACGACCACGGCCTTGATCCAGTCCAATACTGCTCAAATCCGACTTACTTTTCACTTCTTTGTGATCACAATCGAAAAAACCAAAATGGCTTAAAATCGAACTCGGCAAGTCGACCTATAGTAAAGACAATAGTTTATGTAGCTGATCGTAAGACGCAGCAATAACTTAAGTATGACCCGGATGAAACCGAGATGGGGCTTTCCAAAAGGTGACCAATAGATTTAACAGCCTTTACTTGACTATTGCAAAGATAAAGCAATAAAATATACAACCGAGAACAAAATATACAATCCACTTGGCCAATGCGAGTGGCCTCGTTTCAAGTTCATTCTTTTGACAGCCGTTCGAGCGCCTCTTTTTCTTTTTCCACCAACTTCTCACTTAATGCCCACAACTTTGATGCTTGTCCATCATTCACCAAATTGTCTAAATATGGTTGCAATTCACAGTTGTAATATAGAGCACCTGATTTCAATTCGGGGCCATCCTCCGTCAATACGCAGAATAAATATGTTTGAGCGCCTTGTTCCACCGTCTGTGAGAACATCCAAATGAATGGTTTGGCCAACGCGGTCAGCACACCACTGAAGTGACGACCGAGTTCAGTGCCTCGAACGAATCCGGGGCGGATAACAAAGACTTGCACATTGTCTTCTTTCACTCGCTTCGCCAATTCAACACCGTGAAGACAGTTGGCTAGCTTGCTTCGGGCGTAGGCCTTTAATGGATCGTAGCCGGGTTCGCTGCCTTTATCCACAACGTCGAACAATGAAGCCACGTCAGGCGATGGTGGTGATTGAGCCAACTTGCGATAATAACCGGAAGTGACGATAAGAATCCGACTCGGTGCTGATCGTTTTAGAATCGGCAATAGTAAGTTCGTTAGATAAAAATGGCCCAAATGATTAATTGCGAAATGCGACTCGATCAAACCACCGCGGCTAGTCGAATATGGACAAGCCATAACGCCAGCGTTGTTGATTAGCACGTGCAAACGGGAAAATTGCTGTCCAAATTCACCGACAAATGCATCGATTGAATGTAGATCGGCCAAATCTAAATCCATCACGTGCATTTTGCCGAAAATATTTTCCGGACTGTCGGAAGCAATTGTTGACTCATTCTTTAATCGATTTTCAATAAATTCAACTGCTTTTTGAGCTTTGATTCGGTCGCGGCAGGCTAACACTACGTCGGCTTGACACTTGACCAGGTGATAAGCTACCTCTCGGCCTAAAACAAGCCTATGTATTATATCAGACCACAAAAATAAGCAACACTAAGGAGAACGTTTTGTGATTCTCGACTCTGACTTGCTGAATTTGCTGTATCTCCAGTATGCCATTCTACATACTTCTAATCGACAATGGGATACCTTGGGTATCTCCTCACCGGCCGAGCGTAAGATTTTGAGAAATGCAAGATAAAAACGTGTTTTGCATATTACCTGTGTACATAGGTAATATGCAAAACACGTTAACACAAATGCTGTTCATGTCAACTTCTGCATCCCACGACTTGGCGGCCCCCTACTTCAGCCAGCAGTATCTATTTTTTTAGTGTTCATAAATCACTGATGCCTTGCATTCTGCTCGGACACTGCTTATGACTAAAACCCAAGTCTTTTTCGTAGGTAGCCATGTACAAATATGGTCAAAGATAACAACTGGCTATCCAGCACCTCCTGATCATAAGACCGACAAAAGTGGCACTCTTTATACTGTAAACCTATTTAAGTTCGCGGGCGATTTAATTTCGCGGATTTTCGCGGAAGGGCTGGACCGCGAAACCTTGTGTGGAAAACATAGGAAACAATTTTCGTGAAATATGGCAGCTAAAAGAAAACCATATTTTCACCGAAGTTATACGTTTACATCTGTGAGGGACGTTTCACTTCGTGCCGCGGCACCATAAAGCCAATATAAGCGCGATATAAAGCATTTGACTCATATTTTTCTCATGACTACAAAATACTGACACTAGTCACGCTTTCTCCAATTATTATGAGTCCATCAGATTTGTTTTCTTCTGTAAAACAGATTTCTTCTTGAATTATCACTTCTGGTTCAGCTTCGTCCAACGAAGATAATCCAGCCTAGTGTTGCAATTGACGTCAATGTAAAAGTCAAAATCCTGTCAAAATCGTATGTTTTCACAATTCCGTCAAAGTCAATATCAATGTCAAAAAAATTTTCGGCCTCGGTCAAAGTCAAAAATTTTTTGGGGCCCCTGTCAATGTCAGAGTCAAAGTCAAAAATCTTGCGAGAAGTCAAAAATTTCGACATTTTGCGCATGCATTATTCAAATCAATGAGCCAAGACCAAGAGTTTACGTTCTGATGTCCTTGCAAAACATGCTGAGCCACTTTCTCATAGTTTTGTACAAGATTTCAGTTACAGTTTATGGTGGATGTATGTTAAAGTAAGGCGGGTTTTGATTCCGTTTCACTGAATCTTTTTGAGAAAGAATTTTACTTTTTCCTGTGCCAATAAAAGCATTCAAGTAAGCACCAAAACCTCGTGCCAAAACGGACCAGGACAGAACTGACGTTTTATTGAATAATGAGCAAGCGGAAATAAGTCGTCAATATTGAAAAAATTTGTTCGGACTTTCACTCATGTCAAGTCATGTGTGTGAGGGAAAGGGTCAGCACGATTAGTAAAGCGAGATGGTCTACCCCGTGTTATGGTAATATAAAAAAGAATTACAGTGTAGACAGTGCTTGACCCTTGGCTTTCCTTTTTGAACAAAGCAACTTTCTACTCAAGCTTGGCTCTTCAGCTCGAAGGTTTATAAAGTAATGAAGTAATCCACTCAGTAATCCGACCCAGTCAAGGGCAGGCGAAAGGAAGCTCGTGAAAATTCAAGAATTTCGAGGAAAGGAGACGTTCCTTCTTCTCACTGAGACACACGCCCGGGCTCACGTCAGAAATAAGATTCTGCATATCACATGCCAGTTTATTCGAAGACTGCTCGTAGACGATACTTGTCTGTGATGCGTGTGTATATTCTGATTACTAGTCTCCAAAATTTTCTTCAGTTCTTTCTTCCCTTATCGTCAGATTTTCTCTCCTTACTGTCATCTTTGTTTCCTCAGTCTTATGCTGAAAGAAAATTTTGTCTGTGTGAGACTGATTCTGGGAAGTCTCACAGCGCTGCAGCCACACAATATTTCATTCGTGCCACTTCTTCACTCTAGTGAGCTGCACAGTAAACGCTACTGTTGTCAGCCTCTAAACTGTCGTCTCCTCGAACGATGACTGAGCCAATATCTTCTGCCTCCGCTGGCAAGAGTGATGCGATGGATCAGAGTGTACCTAGCGTGCTATATATATGCAGAATCCCAATGCCTCAATGTGGGCATTGGGATCCCGAGCTATCCCTAGTCGCCATCCGCTGAAAATTTTATGCACAAGCTTGCTAAGATTAGGCAAGTCAGTCAACTATAAAATTCCGCAATAAAGTACTCCGCAGCATGGCGCAAAACAGAGATATAATGATCACTCCCTGAATATCTCCTTGGACGCACGATTATGCTCACTGAATGACTGACCTACCTGGCAAAAATATTTAGCAGAATCTACTATTCAGAACACTCTACTTGGCACAACCAAATAAACCATGTGTACATGATCTTCTTTGACCAGTTAAAGCTTCAGTGTTTCAAAAAATACAGTTTATTTAAGCACGTCAGCCCAAGGTTAGTCCAAAAGGAAAACTGAACAAGATTGGGGAGTCGTCCTGTCTACCGAGACAGGCACGGCCGTAGCCAATGGCGATGGCTGTGGCTGTGGAAAGGGGGGGGGCTGCATTCGTGCTCAAGCTACGTGGTCAGACAAGGGGCCCGTCCGCAGTCTTTTTGAAATTTTTGCGAAAGGTCAATTTTGAGTCAATGTCAATGTCAAAATTAGCATTTTTGCCCCGTCAAAGTCAAAAAAATATTTAACCCCCTATCAATGAAAAAGTCAAAAATTTTTCGAGACCCCTGTCAAAGTCAAGGTCAAAATCAAATTGAAAAACCGACGTCATTTGCAACACTAATCCAGCCAAACTGCCATCAATTCTGGTCTTGATCCACCCAGCGCGAATTTCCGATTTTTGACTGGATATCTAAGCGAAAGCCTTCAGAAACCAGCGGGCAAGCAGCGGTTTTAAAACGCTCAACCGTAAGTCGATTCGTGACGGCACTTTATTTTTGTTTCAAGGCCGCGGCAACTTGATCAGCATACCCATTTGTAAATTCTTCACGCAAACCGATTTTAAAGGCGCAAATAATACTCCTCAAAATTGAAGTAAGCCCTAATCTTATAAAACGGCGAAATTAAATCTACGCGAAAATGCCTGAGAGGCCAAAACCGCGAAATATAATCGCCGCGAAATCAAATAGGTTTACAGCACCTACATACAGTATAGGTCTACAGTACCCAACTACGAACCACCAACCGGTATAATGACAGCTACTCCCCAAAAGTTTTGTCGCCTAAATATGCAAAGGACCGGAAATCGTACTACCATACCTAATCCACTGCTTGAACCAGTAATTACAGCCACTTTTCCTCGCAAATTTCTCATCGTCGCTGTAGCCAAACGCATTTTTGACCCAGAATATTTCAGTCGCAGGAACACGAAAACAGTCACGCCAAAAGTGGACACGCCGACCAAAATCGGCCAAAATGACATAGCAGTTTGTAAAATTCCAGGCAAGGAAGAAGCCAAAAACCTCAAAAATTTTTGTCCCGATCTTGTTTAAAATTTGCATATTTGTTCCAGAAATTCTCAGCAGCACTTGCGCATTAGAATCCACGTATCTCAAACGGCGGGAATTTCAAATTTAAATCTGTGCTGAGGGTGGACCCTTTGAGTTGGAAGTACCGCCTTGTCTTTTTTCACCAACCAGTGCTTGCAGATTTCATGTTGACCTGCACCAAAGCGGCTGCCACAAAGGTGGACTGCCACTCATTGAAACCTACTGACCTTGAATTTAGTGTGCTAAACGCAAAATGTCCTATTGTTTGTAAACCATTTGCGATGTAAAGATCTTTACAATGCGCTTGAGACGAGTTGCAGCGCAAAGGAAACCAGTGTGGTCCTCAAACCCGTTGCGAGCGGTCGGGTGTCGGTGGTTTCCGATGGCGAGCACGAAGCCAGGTGAATAGAACCGCAGTACGCGGCGCGAGACGGTCCAGGCTCAATGCGCTTTGTTTTCCTAGCATGCTTTTTCGACTCACGAAACAGAAAGAACTGAGGGAAAAGCCGTTGCTGGCATCCTAGATCTCGATCCTGCGAAACGCGGTCAAACGGTCGTTGTAGAACCATCGGTCAGCCTTGATCGAAGTCGAAGTGCCTATCCACATCTGCGGCGACACTCACGGCCATTTTAAATCGTCCAGCGAATCTTTAGAGAGCTCGGGTGGCCACCGAGTGAGAGGTCCCTGTTTCTGCGTGAGCAATTAATTTTTGTGTTTTCCGCTATTCTTTTTCAAACTTTCTGCTTCTCGTTTCCCAGTGCAGTCTGACTGCAATGTCCAACCTGTCAGGTGACTTTTTTAAATCTGAATTTATTGAAACGACTTTTTCGAACTGTGACAATCCACATGTTTTTTGGTCGGCAGTCCGTGGCTTGTCTCCGAACGATCGATCGATCGATCCCTGTTTTAGTCAATGAATTTGATCAACCTTTGCTTAGTAATGCGGAGAAAGTTAATTCATTGAATCGACAATTTTCTAGAAATTTCAATCAAAAATTTTGGCAATTTTATTCCTTCTGCGTCGGATCTCGACAATTTCCGAGATTATTCCGTTACAGAAATGTTTGTTCGGCGTGAAATCCAGAATCTGCGATCGAACAGCGCACCAGGCGACGACGAGCTTGCACCGCGAATTCTCAAAAATATTGCCTCTTCGATCTCGCCAGCACTGACTGTTTTGTTCAATCGATCGATTCATGACGAAAAATTACCCTAATTCGTGGAAATTTACTAAAGTCATTCCGATCCCTAAACCTGGTAATAAGAACTGTATCGACTCGTATCGACCGATCTTTGCTGTCTGTCTTATCAAAGTTATTGGAAAAGCATATTGACCGTCTGATTCGCTCAACAGCGAATCTGTTGAGCAATCAGCATGGATTCTGCAAAAAGAGAGGGACGAACTCTGCTCTCATAAATGCATCGCAGGTCGTTCACGACGCACTGAATTCCAAGGCTAACAAATTTGTGGTTGAAGTGTGTTTGGACGTTCAAAAGGCCTTCGATAAGGTTACTCATGCCCTGCTTTTGGAACGTCTTTGTCAGCCACACGTTCCTCGGAAGATCATTCGTTGGCTTCAATCGTATTTATCGGGACGGTCTCAGCGAGTTGTTATCGGTGACTGCTCATCAAATTGGATACCAGTTCCAAGCGGCGTTCCTCAGCGGAGTGTACTCGGCCCCACACTCTTTGTTTTGTATATGAACTCGTTACTGCGTCAGTTTTCGGACTGTTTCCCGAATTTCCTGCTCGAAGCATATGCGGATGATATTGGTCTATTCGTGCCTGTAAAGTCGATTATGGAAGTTCAGCATCTGGTTTAACCTGCCATCAACTTCATCTCGGACTGGGTCGATTCTGCCGGGCTTACGTTTAACAGTGCCAAATCGCAAATTATTCAAAACTCGATCTGCCGCCAAATTTGAAATTGTGTGGGCAAACTTTGACCTGGTACCACGAGGTAAACTATTTGGGTGTTTTGTTCGCGTCGGATATGAAATTCAGTGAACATATATGCGGCATAGTGCGTCGATGCAACGCTATGATTGGTGCACTTTGTAGGAAACCGGGGAGACATGCACCGCCCCCTGTTTTTACGTAAGTTTACGATTCGTATAAGATCAATTTTAGAATATGGTTGCGTAGCATGGGATCCTGTTTTAAAGACTGATATTGACCAATTCGAACGTGCTAATGCGCTTAGGTTAGGGAATGATTTTACCAGTTCTTATTCTGATGCCTTGGGCAAAGCTGGTTGGTCCACGCTTTTTGAGAGAAGGAAACGCTTGAAACTGTCTCAGTTCCCATAGGTCAGCCATAGTATTCATGATTTTGGAAATGCCCGTTTTATTCACAGATCTGATTTTCGCGCTAGTGCCCGTACGTGCGAAGCCCTGGTTGTTCGATAGCACTTGACTGAGTCATATAAACAAAGCTTTATATATTCGTCGACCGTTTTATGGAATGCTGTGCTGAGACTATTTTTGGGGGGTTTCACGTTTTCATTCTGACATTTCTACGTTGCGCTTTTAACCTGTGTGTTTTTCCTGTGTCTCTCGCTCCTTAAGTGCATGTATTTGCTTGAGCGATGAGTAAAGTATGAGTATAAGTATGAATGAGTTCGTCGCTTGCCTGTTGTTCGTCATGAAGGTGGCGTGCCCGAAATCTGTGTTCCTGCTGCGAGGCGACCACGAGGCCAGGGAGATCAACAAGTTCTACGGCTTCTACGAGGAGGTCAAGACTCGATTCAGCGAGCAGTTGTGGCTGGAATTCAACTTAAGTGTCTGCGCTTGTTCCTACCATGGCCAGGGCAACGAGCACTCTTCTTTCAGGATGTTTTCACGTGGATACTCGTGGCTGCGTTGGTGAGCGATCGAGCCCTCTGCATGCACGGTGGGATACCGGCCAGGAAACTTCGCAGTTTGGACGACCTTCAAAAGCTGCCCATGCCCATCGTGTCGATCCGGGACAACGAAGTGGTAGCCGATCTCTGGTCTGATCCATCCGAAGACATCGATGGTGAGTAGATGATCATTATGACATTTGGTTTGGCTAATTTATGCTTTCTTCAGGTGTCGCGTCCAATCCTCGCGGTCTAGGACATCAATTCGGGTTGCACGCGCTCAACGATTTTCAGTAACGTCACGAACTCGACAGCATCCTTCGAACGCACTAACTTTAAGCAAGAGTGGGCGGGCGATGAGTGGGAACCCCTGACATTCGTTCGTTTTACTGTGAGTGTTCAAAAAAGGGCACAAGTTCCTCGGGGACGAGTACCAGTGTCTGACCGTCTTCAGCGCTCCGAACCACGGTGGGGAATTCAACAACTACGCGGCCATGGTGACGATCGGTGACGTTAAGGAACATCTGAAGGTGGACCTGACCGTAATGAAAGGCAGCTGAGGTGGCGATCGTCGAAAGGTTGAGGCAGTGATCGATGCTGTGAGCTCGTCTTCCGCGCATGTTGTCTTGGACCCGTCGTTTTGTACCGATGTGCTGGATTGGACTCGCTGTGAAGAATGTTTGGATGTCTGAAACTAGAGCTGATGCGATTTGTCATGCGTCGAGAAAGATCACAGCGTGAGACAGCTCTAATAGTGTCATTCTGTCAGTCGGCCCTTTCTAGCGTGGACGTCATTTTCTCGCTATCCCGTCAACAGACGACGTCATTTTCGTCGAGCTGGTAATCTGACCACCCGTTTGGACAAGTAGATGCTTACGTTTGTTGGAGCTTATTTTCTTGGTGGTTACCTGATGGGCTTCAGCTGCTATTAATTTTAATGATGGCCAGCTGTCCCAAAGATTTCCTGGTCGCATTTCATATACACACGCGCCACGCATCGAATGAGTTCTTAGCTTTAGTTGCCAATTGTTCAAGATTTTTTGTTCAATTATCTTAGGCCTGCACAGAGGTTTTAATTGTCTGAACGCTTTGAATGCGGACTTTTTATGGACTGACGAATAAGGAAGTGTCTTCTGGCTCCACTTTGGTGGTGTTGACGTGAGAGGGGAAAAGGGCGTGTTGATGGAGATCCGTGTGATTGAGTGCGACGAGGTGCTCAAGCGGTATAATGGGCCTTTTCCCATTAATTCCGTCTTCGGGAATGGGCGTTTGGCATGACCAATGCGGCTATGATTAGTGTCGGATTCGCATCCATGCTGGCAAAGTCTGGTCTGCATACGAAAATGGCAAGGCAGCCACAAATATAAATCATGGACGGAAATTAGAGACACACAACTCCCACGCTGGTCCTCTTTTACTTCTTCCGGCCAGGAAAACACGCGACCAGAGTGAAGCCTTTTTGCCCAGACCGACCGCAATTTCTATTCGAACAGGCCATGTGGAAAAGGCTAATATGCTTTTTCAAGGAACGCTTGCTGGTTTAGTGCAAGCGTCAGATAACATTAGTTTATATCTTATCTATGCGCCATGATTCTGTGCATTTCGGCCCGTTGGCTTGGTCAGAACTGACATAGATTCATAATCGGACGACATTGATTCCCCAACGTACTCAAAGATAAATTTCATGGCACAGCCAATGTTGGCAAGTGGAAACGAGCTTGGACGTAGTTCACGGAGCAAATCCCTGTCCCGCGGGGATAACTAGTGCTCTGTCCCATTCGACGCTCGGTGACTGATGGAAACATTTCCAAACTAGTACGTCTTTACTCGAAGCCCCGTGTCCTCAGGCCTAAAGCCGAGCCCCGTCCGACGTCAACTCTATTCGCCTAAATGAACTTGGCTGAGTGATTCAAAACAAAGTTCTGCACTTTCAGTCGGATATATTCTATTTTCCATTTTGACTAAAAACCTGTCATTCCTTGCCGACCGCTATCTGGAGAGATTTAGAAGGAAAAATATGGGAAATAATCAAAGCGCATATCTTGCGGTCTCCACTCCTACTCCTCTTCCTACTACGACCCTACTCGAGAAGAAGAACGAGGCAGCGGACATGGATGCACAATGCGCCGTGTCCATTTCAAATGTGACCGCCAGGATGCTCGAATATCCCCAAACTAAAATCGAGTATTATATTTGTGGGCCAGTGCTTACTTGCATTATTATTTTGGGTGTCCTGGGCAATGCCCTGTGCATGGGAGCATTTGCAAATACCAGGCGTCGATCAGCAGCTGCTATCAACACCTATTTGATCGTACTGGCTGGTTGGGATTTGAGTTTGATAGTGACCTCGTTCTTTCTCTACAATCTTAGCGTACTCATCCACGGCCATGTACCCATATATGGTGATTACGTGCGCACGTACGCAACTTTCTTCTCGTTGGCTAATGCTTCGCATACGGCCTCGATTTGGTGTGTTGTGGCCATGGCGAGCGAGAGATACTTCGCTTTGGTCTATCCGCTACGACATCGACGAGCAGCATTAGATCATGCAACCAGAGCTAGGAGAACCTTGGTCTGTTTGAGTGTGCTATCGATAATGATCAGCATACCCAAATATTTTGAAGTTCAGTTGGGAGAATGCATGGATTTGGACACGGGACACAACACTACCTACGTGACCAGCAGTGAGTTGAGACGACACCCCGTCTATTCCACCATTTACATAATCGTAGGTGGCTTGTTGTTCCATTCACTGACCCCCTTCTCTATTCTGGTCATCTTATCTATCCGAGTAATCATTGAAGTGAGACGAGGGGATGTCATGCACAGGCAAATATCTGTCCGACGGAGTAAGCGAGTACCGGCCAACCCAAACGAAGGAGGCCTGCCAAATGCAGAAGTGACGAGTCGCCGTAGTGGAGTCGGTGTCCGGCGAAATTCATCAAGGGCATCGTCGGCAATTATCGAACGTTCCAACAGTGGGAAGTGGTCCGAAAATAAGTCCCATGAAATTCTACCTTTGGTAGTGGTAGCTAAATTCTTTATTTGCCACACATTGCCCACAGTGTTGGACATATTCGAGAGGTTGACCAGCGAACAGAATTTTGAAGGCCCTATTATCGACTTACTAGTGGACATGTCCAATGCATTGGTTGTCCTAAACAGTTCAGTCAATTTCCTTCTCTATGCCGCCTGCAGTATACATTTTCGAAGAAGATTGGTGACAATTTTGAAGGGGCTATGTTTCTGCAAGAGGGAGGACCAGGATGAAATTGAGTCGAGGAGATCCTCCGCCTTTATACAATATGGCAAAAAGCCCGATGGGGTTGTGACCTAAGCGTACACATTCCGAAACGGACATTCGCTAGAGCACCGTATGCTAAGACCCTGTGGTGTCGTACACGCGTGTATTACTTTTAGTTAGGGGGCACGTGTGATATTTGTCTCTGATGTGGGTGTTTTCAGCTTTCCTTCAAATAAAGCTAATCTTAAACCTACGATCCACATTAGTTTTATCGCCTCTCAGGACATCAGTTTTGCCATATCCAGTGCCACCTGAGGCGATCATGGCCTGCCCACACAGACAACCTTATCCAGTGATTGCCGCTGCGCTTACGGCTAGCTGTGCGAAATTATCGATTTCTTGCACAATGAAAAAGAACACGTATAAGTTCGAAATCCAACGGGCGTACGCCTTGGAGCTTTATAGCCTGAGAACTTGGGCTTGCATTCCCTCGCACTTTTGGGAGAACGCAAGGTCAAGAGGAGGAATATACTGTCACAGCAGAGTGCGAGTGTCTAAAGCCAGGAAAATCTTTTTCGCTGGTCACACGGAATCAATTTTTAAGTAGAAAATCATGGGGGTTGCGATAAAGTGTGCTGTTGCTGATAGGATGGCTGGTCTGGAGCGAGGCTATAAAACCCATGTGCGTAAGTGATTAGGGGGAAATTGGTGCACAATAGGCGCGCACGTCAATGGTAGCCGATTGGAGAATAGTCGCTAGAGTGCTTGTTAGCACGCAATACACGCCTCACACCACTCGGCCGATCTTCGACCATGGATGGGGCATAAATGTGAACTTGTTGAACAAGCCCAAGTCCAGGGTTGAGTCTGACGCTTGGCTAATATTATGTCTGGATAGCTTCCCTGATCGCAACGGTATGACGCCCTGATCAGACCCGTCCACTGCCATTTCCTCGACTTTGCAAGGAGCATGAATCGGCCAGAGACCTCCGATTCGATCATTCTCACGCTCAACTCGTCATACCTGAGCAACTACACCGTTAACACCACCTCCGACCTGGTTACGCTTGTCTCTCGCTCATGGTATCCTGGCGGACGCACATCGGTCTATTCATTCGGGATATTAATCCTGTTTTTATGGGTCTGTCTGATATGCTATCTCAGTGGACACACTTTTCACGCCAACGCACGTGCGTCGACTATGGACCTGAGCGCTCGGAAATTAGTGTCCAGGCCATTGAACAACAGACGTGTTAAATGTGACTTGGAGTCGACTTTCACCGTTTCGAACATATTCGACAGCCGATTGAGCTTCAGTGAATTGAGCGAGTTTTCCCCACACCAAATGGCAGTTCCAAATAGCTACGCCAGTGTCCATCATTCAAGCAAGCGGACGTCGCCGAACCCATCAGCTCAAGGACCTAAGTCCGGATAAGGTCGAGTTGACACAGCGTGTACTCATTTAATTGGATTTTGTTTTTACCCCGTCGATCCCCACACAACCAGGAAGTCCATTTTCTAAACAAAACATGTTCCTTGGCTCATCTCTCAGCCTAATTCTATGGCTAATACAAAACTGAACATAGCTCTAGGTCAGACGAATTTAGTTCAGGAAGATTAGGCACTGCGATCTCAACGAAATTGATTTTGTGCAATCTAAGTGCAAACCCTACGAACTTGCCGTCTCATGCGGAACTATAATTCGAATTCGCAACGGAACAAGTGTCGAAACGAAGTTGATTTAGTGGAATTCCATTGTGACTGCAACGAAATTGATTCTGTAACTTGGCAAATTTGCAATCTCAACGAAATCGATTTTTCCTTTTTTTCAGCTATGCAGTTTTTATACTTTTTGCATCATATGCGCATAAAATCAAACAAGTGAACATGACCCGACTTTTCTCCCTTATTAGTCAACCCTCACTGCACACTGGCCCTAGCTCTATCAAAACTTTTCGCTTCGTCCTTGGCTTTCTGCACCTCCTTGAAAGCGTCGTCCAACGCTGCATCGATCACCACCGAGTCCTTGCACGTGCAACAAGTCTGTCCGCAGCATCCGCATGAACATTCAGCCGTACACCCAATGGCAACAGGGGGAGGTGGTGGAGGCGGTGGAGCCACAGGCATGGCCACGTACGAACTACCGTAAGCTGGGATAACGGGTGCCACAGGGTAGCGGGGTGCTAGTGGGGGCAATGGGAGGATAGTGGGATACCTCGAAGCGGGGCAAACACAGCACTGGTAAGTACAACACCCGCACAGGCAGTTTGAACAAACGGGCATAGGTGCTGGAAGGGCAGGCATCGGTGGCGGGGGAGGCGGAGGAGGAACAACCATTTGACAGGGACAGCATTGTTGACCGCAGCATCCACATTGGCAGCTGTAACATGAACCGATCACGACGGGCGGCATTGGGGGAGGTGGAGGTGGAGGTGGTGCTGCACACATGCAACACTGACCTTGGCAGCAGCCGCAACCACAGTTACTGCAAATGGGCATAGGTGGTGGCATAGGTGGTGCCATTGGTGGAGGCATTGGCATTGGCATAGGCATAGGATGTGGCATTGGGGGCGAGCAACCACCGCCACCGCAACACGACGAACAGGATGAACCCCATCGACCAAACCAACGACGGGGGCCAGAAGAGTGCCGCCTTGATCTTCTGTGGGGTCGCCTGCGTTTTATTCCAGCGCCGAATCCGCCTTGCGCGTTGCCCGAAAAATAGACTGGTGCTGAGAATGCGCTGCTCGCAAATCCGAATCCTGGACCCATGTTCGGATTATTCGCAAAGAATGGCGGACTGCCGCTGCCACCAATCATGTTACCAAAAAGAGGATAGCCTCCTGCGAATCCTGGCGCAAACGGACCCTGTTGCATGCCTGGGCTGGGTATACCATATGGTGACATGGGAGGTGTCATTTGAGTCATGTACATAAAAGCCAAAGAGTCTGCGTCCATTGGAGTTGCGGCAGGCGGCAGTGAGGGGGGCATTCCAGGACCAGGAGGCAGCAGCGGGGCTACACCCGTTGCCTGCACAGGCGGTATCGGTGTTCCAACATTCGGTAGACCACAATAACTAGCCGCACAACACTGCGCACCGCAGCAACATAATGAGTTGCATCCGGTACATAGAGAGCCAGTTATGGCCGCCGCAGCGGTCGTCCCGACTGTCGTGCATACACTGGCATCGCAGCAAGTAGTTCCACAACAGCACTTTGAATCGCACGTGCTGCACACATAGACGAAAGCACCAGTAACTGTTGTACCTTGACTGGCAGTTGTGACCAGTTGGCCGGGGAATCCTCCGAAGCCGTACGGTTGACCCGCAGTGACGAACTGACGACGCTGGTCAGCAGCAATCAGAGCATTGTTGTTGGTATTGCTATTTGATGATGCCTGGTTCTGGTTCGGGTTCTGCTGCTGCTGGCGGAGATAGTTGTGAATCATTTGATGCAGATGGGCGGCTTGATCGCCCACTTGTTCTCCACAGATCTGAAAGCAAAGCAGATATGCATGTGTGCAATTTAGAGTGCGAACGTTCTCAAGGTACTCGTACTTACAGCGCGCATTCCTGCCGGCGGTGTGATGCATACGCCCTCCATATCTCCTCGTTTCACAAAACAGCATTTACTAACACAATGAATGTTTCCTTTGCATCGAGCGCCGTCCATACGATTCTGAACCAACTGGCCCTAAAAGTTATGAAAAATATTAAGTCACTGGCAGGCTGTCTACTCCTTGGTCCCATTTATGGGTAAAAAAGAATAGGACACAGGCTTGCGAGGAGCCAGCGCCATTGATGGACTTCGAAATACTCCCTGATCACCTTTGCACTAAGCCATGGCCAAAAGGTCACTCACCAATCCATGACCGAAACAGCAGGCGAGGACGACAAGGATAAGGCAATAGTCCATGTGCTTGCACTCTGCTCTCCCCATCTTCACTCTGACGAACAGGATTAGAAAGTGACCGAGCAAATGCTCAGACGGCTGCCTATACGCGAAATCTTTTTCCGGTGTCCAGTCACGATTTGCGGATTTGTGCAAGCACATGTGTGCAAATACGCAACGACGAGGTTACGATTGGTACCAAATATGGCAAGACAGATTCGGCCATAAAGGCCTTATTTAGACGTAAACAAAGATGAAGCCGTGCTTGACACAAAGACAACAATGACCATTGGCAATCTTGACCATATTTGACAGAGGTGGAAGGAAGGAAAAGTGGGTTGAGCAGATGACTGCTAGGAGCTGTTTGTTACTGCGGGGGATGTCAGGTGGTTGTGAAAGCAAGAGCGCCGTAAGCCAGCGGTGAATCACCCAGTAGGTCAGGCAGGACAGGCATGTCCTGAACGGCAGGTTTTCTGACTGTGTCAGCATTGCAATGCGCAGCAACAACATCACCTGACATGTGTAACCTGCATCTCGTGCGCTGGTGCTCCTCCTCCGACTTGCCGCACAGCACGTGAGTTTCAGTCATATGGCTGTACTTCCGTGTTTAGCCCTCCCTAGCGCAGGATCAGATCTAGCCAAGACAGGTTCTTAGCCCTGTTTTAGTGCGAGCCGGATTGCAATTCTCGGACAGCTTCGACTTCTTCAGTCAATTGGAAATCGACTACTCTCTTCCGACCCTATGTACACCCCACCTGCGTATGTAGAGTGGATATCACTCACTGAACGTACAAGGTGTATCATTTGGTATTGCACAATGGTAAATCAGGATGCTTTTCGCCTCTGCGTCGCCCGATCCATGACTTGTTCGAACACATGATGGACATTCAAGAAGGCGCGGTAGTCATAAGTCTGTTGGGTGTCTGGTCCTCCTCGACCCTTCCATGGCTTGCTATGGTTCTACAGAACACTGCCTCTGTTTTCTGCAACTTGTCTGTTTAAATTGTTTACCACTTTGTGCAGTACAGCATCAGAGCTATTATGGGCTCTTGTGAGGGCATTGCACCAGAAAGTTTGAATCAGTAACGCGTGGACTATCAGATGCCTTTCACATTTTATCAGGCATGCAAGGCGAGGGCGACCATATTGTTATGCTGTTGAGTCGAAGAAACGAAGCTGCAGATGGCGGGATGTAACAGCTGTAGGATTATACTGGTATTTGTCCCCATGATATGTGTTATTTCTTCTCACCCCTAACTTTGGCTTGTGCAGAATGTGGCAGCAGGCTACAAAGGACTAAAAGCCGGAGTTTAGGTTCCTGGATTGGTTTCTTCTGCATTGTTCAGTACGCACGTCCCTGCAGGGCTCTCTGTATCACCCTTCCGCCCTTTCTTTAGCAGTACTAACAACCTCTCTGTGTCTCCAGACATCGTTGATCAAGCGCCCTTCCAAAGATCATCCTGGCGCATGAGAACTACCCCATACTATCTATACCGCTCATACCACAGCGCCTTACTAGAAGAAGGCAATGACCAGAAAAGGCGTAAAGCTCATAATTTATGGAGTAGTTGGATCGGAATCCACTAAATCACCAGGCTAAGCTATCATTTTCATTTCCTGCTTATTGAAAACCGAGACTCCTCACTGCTCAACGCGCATGATCAGAGACGGCGGCGAGGCTTTTATTGTGTCTGAAATAATATGTATCGTATGTGGGCCGTTGCACTGTCGGTGTTGGCGAGTAGACGGCGTTGGCCTCTGCTCATCCATCTTCCTTTCATAATCAACGTCCACGATCAAGCAGCACGAGTCGACTGGCTCCCGTGGTCATTTGGCCTGGGCGCTCTAAAAAAGGGAATGGCCGCCGCCGCTGAGGAGACTCGCCTCATTATTCCCGTTTGTGTTGGCCCCATTTTTTACAGACACCCCAACTGCCGTCCATTCCGATATGGTCTTTAGAATTGGCCCGCCATCCGTCCATAGGCCGCTAATTCGCCAAGGACTGCGTCTCGATTTTTTGTTTCTTTTGAATAGAAGATGGAAGAAAGAGATTACGTCTTGCACTGCTGCCCCCCCTCGGCACGACTACTGTACGCCCTGTGTGACATTCCTTATGTCGCCGTCTCGGTGTCAGTGCCATGGCCCGAAGGCACGACGTCTTCTATCACTGCCATACCATATAAGGCCAAAAAGACGAACGTTCAGCCATTTGCCATTCGCCGCCCGTCCTGTCCTGCGCTGAGCCGAGTGGGTGCATACAACAATAACGGATGAGTGAGTGAAACCGGCGACCGCGTCGTCGTTCATGAAAAGTATGGTTTTTGCTAGAACGAGTTTTTTCCTCGATTATGCATTTCTGTGGGCGGTGAACACTTTTTCATTGGCCCTGTGCAAGTTGATATTTGAAATTAGGCTATGATTGGTGTTAGTGTCATTGAGGCGAATATTTTCACTCCGACTCGCTCGTCACGCATTCTTCCTTTCGCTGACTAGGTATACCAAATATAGAAAAACTTGAACTGTTTTCATTTCGGCCAGTGAAAATGGGAATGTGAATGTGACCAATTTTAGACACCGACTCGATCATAGCTATTGCCATTTCGACAACAGACGAGACGTCTCCTTTTTATCATCTGACGAGCTGATGGATGAGTGAGCGAGGAGAAGTTGCTCGATGTCACCTTCTACTTTTATTGCCAGGCACACCCAAAGAGTAATCATCTTCTCGTCGCTACGTGGCGCTAGTGTTGCAGTAGGGAGAGTGTGGGAGGGGCAGGCCGTACATGCTTCATGCATATTCCATCGTCGAAACAGCCGTTTTCGAAGCGCTCTCTCTTGTTAGCGGCGAGGGCAAGGGGATGGATTGATTTTGTTGTTGGTCTGTGCGTGACTGAATACTGACATTTTAGCGAGGCCCGGAAGGTCCGTCTGCGGCGCTAGCTACTTACTCGCGTCTCCTACGTACCGTATATGGCCAGCCCGCTCTCAGATAAAGCATTCGCTTTTATGCCGCCAGGCTCGAGCAAGCCCGGGTCGCTGTGTCCATCAGCGGTCGCCAGCGCCCCCGAGGTCGCAATCGTGGGAAAAGGAGCAGCAGATTTAGTGCCAATGATGAAATCGGCATCAAGCGCAAACTCTTTTGCTTATAGATAAGAGTAGACGGAGCGAGGATCGGGCGGTGACGAATTGGGAAACTGCTGACCAACTGTGCCACGACCAGAGAGTATTTTCGGACTCACGCCTTTTATGGAATGTGCTTTTTGGAATAAGTTCGCAATAATCGATTATCAACTGGCGTAGCATTTGTCCAACCGGTGCATCGAATGGTCGAGATGGTGTGGTGGTCAGTGTTTGTATGGATTATCTTGGCGGAATGGGGTGTGGTATGGGGATCGAAATTGGAACCTGAACCCATTTCAATAGTCGTTAACGAACAAGAAACATCGACCGCTGGTAAGCTCCTTATTTGGTCATGATACGTTTAGCTTGTTAGGGTGTGGAAGGGAATGAGGGCGACTGGGTCTTATCAGCACTTACCACAGCAGCTGTTTGTTTTTCACTCGGTCGCTAGCTATTTCGAGCATTTCCTTGGAGCTTTTTAAATTGGACACCCAAGACATGTACGCTGTGGAAAAACGCTTGCTTTGCACATTAGGATGCATTGATCGATGTTAATTTGTTTCGGTTAAACTGGCTCAGACTCGTTTTCGTTTCATCGAATCTTATTTTTGTCAAAGAAAATTGCAAAGGCTTTTAGAAAAAAGCTGTTCCCTTTCTAGTGCCTTCTTGAAACAGGATGTCTTTAGAATTCAAAGATTTCGAGAGGAAATAGGGAAAAAACTAGTTTTTATTCTTGACTATCAAACAAACGTTATGTATCAAAACTTCATTTGGATAGCACGTTGTCATGGAGCCCGACTTGTTTGTTTACTTTTCAACTGGCTCTATTCGTTGCGGCCTAGGCCCTGTCACATTTCGGGCTTTTGTAGAATGCTACCTTAGCTTTGCAATTGTCGACTGCATGAAAAGTGTGTTGACCTGGTGAAAGTATGTGTGCAAAGGAGATTCGATTCGAGGCTCAACAAGTCCGATAAACAGTAGCACAAAACGTGCCTCCTTTCTCCCTTCCGACCTTTTCACGCTCTCCAACATTTCCGACGTCCGATTGGACGAACCAAGCCAGCCACCATTGACACAGCACTCGTCCATAGGCTCGCTGTGTTGACCATGGACACTCGAGCATGGTGTCGAAGCCGATTTGAGACGGTCATCAATGCCGTCCAATTGTGCAAATGTGTACACCAACTCATCACCGGCTGGTGCCATGGACTTTAAAAGAAATAAGACTTGATTTCCGGTTTGTTTAAATTTTTGGATCAGGACCCATCTTGATGCCCAATCGATACGCGTAAGGAAAGTATGCTCTTATACATAGTTGACTCATCGCTCACTCACGTCTGGAACGAAGATGAGCAGGGAAATATAAAATCGATCGCGTTATCGAACCGATTGATTATCGGACCTGATTGATTAAAGCCAAGTAGGGCATACCCGCTGACTAAGGGTCCAGGACGATTGACCCAATCAACACGGGCTGTCATGACACCAAAATCGATTGAGCGGCAGGTGCATGGAAAATGCATTTTACGAAACCTAATCCAATTGGGGTTGTGAACCCAGTTGAACATTTGTGGTTTGCTTTTTTGCCCCTGCTTTCCTAATCGGTCAGTGTTTGTTGGTGGCAGGTGTTCTCTGGCATGGGCGAGAGTGGGCGATAGGGCGTATCGAAAAGGGCGCCACAATTCGTGTCCTTGTCCATAATTCGCATTTGAGTCAACAACAGATCCGAGTCCCTCGGCGTGGCCCAAATCTGGTCGCTGGCGAAATTGAAAACGGACGCTGTCTTCCGCTCGAGTGCCATCCAAATAGCTTATCATCGAGGGAGGTATTGTCTCTGAGACTGGCCTGGCTCGGGATGTGATTAATTTGGGGCAATAATTAATTGCACTTTCCGAGCATCCATCCGAACGCTATGGAAGGTGGTGTTAGGAAAAGTGCGAGGACAAAAATAGAAACGAGTAGTCAAGTTTGCAAAGGCTGGGGGGGGGGGGGGGGGTTGCGGTGAAGGTGGATGCGGTTGGTTGATTTCATGCTTGGCTCCCGATTGACGAATGGGAAATTGAATTCTTGAACGTACGCACGTTTGAGTCGGCTCTCCGTTTGCTTTATGCGAGCTAGGCCGGGCGGAAGCAGTGCGAGTTAGCTAATGCCTTCTTCGGAGACGTCCCGTCGGGGCTCGTTGGCTTAATTGACCATATTCATAGCCGTGCTAGGTTTATGGGCAACGGACAACACTCGACCGAGACAGCCAGTGACCGAAGATTTTCCGCTCTACACGTTGTCCGAGGCAGGTTCGTTGAAGTGGATGCGGGAGCTGATCATAGAGCGTGATTGATTATGGCAGTGAGGGAATTAGGGCGTATTGGGCTTTATGACCATCCCTTCCTTCCCGCCTGGCTTAGGCGACCACTCGTCCGAGAGTGGACAACCCGACATACGTACTTATCCTCGGACTCGTATGCGCGAGCCGGAAAAGACTGCCCTCGCTGATCGGATGTCTTGAAGGAGGACACAACCGCGAGGGGACCGCCCTCACTAATGGTCAGCGGACGGCCTCGGGATTATGCTGATGACCATCGAAGGCCAGCAGGGTCCTGGCTTCCGAAATGCGCGAATGCGGGGGTTGACTTAGCGGCATTGTGCGCGCAGTGACTTGCCACGAGATGACAGCAGAGCAGCCCGTATGCAAATAGAGAAGACAGAGGTGCACGCAAGAAATGGGCATGACTCATTCGCGGAGACATTGCGTACAAGTCCAGTTAGTCATAGCTGCAGATGCTGGCCAGATAAGATAACCCGTCATGACTCACGATCAAAGTCCGTTAGCCCCTCTGGTCACTCACTCTATAGCCCTTTTCTTATCTCTACGTTTCTTGCAGGATCTGCGAGCTACTTCTGTCGAATCCCACCAGGCTGGCACGGCGATTGGTATCAGTACAACGAGCACACTGGCGGAACGACGCTGATCACGGTCAACGAGACGGACATTTCGTCGAGCGGCCGATGTAGTCGACTATCGTTGGCCAGTGCTGGTGGATATAAACACGAAAAGGAATTCGAGCTGCTGCTCACGTCAAAGTAAGCACTGAAAGGCTGAGCTGTATACGGGAAATGTGGGGTCTTACCGTTAGACAAAAGACAAATTTTGTCCTGACAGTGCAGTGACTACCTGCAGGAAGGCCGGCCGTTACATCTTTTCAAAAACCTAATGCATTGTCTCCATACGCCTAATACGTCCAGCTGCCGTCCTCGTCACCCAGGGAAGCCAAGCCAATCCAGCGCTGCATTTGAATTAGCAACATACAGTAGATACTGTATTTTTCAGAGACCGAGCAGGCGCCGTTTGTTGGCTTTGCATGTTGGTCTTCGAACGGCATCATAATATTCTTCAATACCGGATATCGCGTAAGTTTTGATCCCATCTATTTTTAACTGAATCGGACGCTATCCAACAGATGCGCCTAATTAGTCGGGTTCGTTTGGTTAGGCTCGTTTCATCTAGCAAATGAAACGAAAATGAGCTGGTCAGCGAGCCGAGCCTGGCGCCATGCTCATTGTTGGCATACTTATTTACATAAGCCGTCAACAACACGTGCACGGGTAGTCGATAAAATTTATGCAGCGTGCCATATATGGCACGGGTGGTCTGCTTTTAGGACGGGCAAGCAAGCAATTCATTAAAAATATTTGGTCAAGCATGGCGTGGGCTAGGTCTAATTTGCATAAGGAGGGATGGGGTAGAGATGGATTTCTTGAGAATTCAGTGATTTTGTGAATCATTTTAGAGAAGTGCGTCAACGAGCCGGACATCGCTTGTCACACTGTCGACATCAACAGTCCCATGCAGATCATGTTCAGAGGTAAGTATGTGATTGGCAGTTGTGGTTGCGCGATTGACGACTTTTTTTCCAGCTGACGCAGCCGCGGAGGAATGTCCCGTGAATGGAACGGCCAATTTCAGTTTCAGTACAGTCAGCGATGAGCGATGCGATACGCAGAAGTCGAGCTTGGGAGGCTGCTTGGACAAGGCCAGGCTCAGGTTGAACTACATCGCGTGCCCCAGTGTGCGAATGGAGAGCCATGTGGACGATGTGGTGTGCATTGGACAATTTGAGGCGTTCAATAAGAAGTACTTTGTGGGCAAGATGATCAATCGGGCATCGGCTGGTTCGGAAGGGGATCTAATGCGGTGCTTTGTAAGTAGTGGGGTGAGCTGCGTGAAAGAGGCAAGATGAGGGCCTGCAACAAATATCAGATGAGGTTTGCAGGAAAAACGTGCATGTGTGAATTCCTGCTTTTCCAGCTAAGTCCATGCTTGAATATGGCTGATCGATATGTGCGTGGTCGCTCATGACGATCTATCTGACTCACGGTTTGACCTCGAAACGATTGATGAAGATCACGTTCCTTGCTCTCATTTCAGATGTATGAGAAAACTCCGTCCGGTGGCAATCTGATGGTGTCCGGTGACGCGAGTTGTCAGTCGTTAGACATGGGCGAGGCCAGTGTCAAGATCAAGTACACTAATGTCGATTCAATTCCCAAAGCCGACTGTATATTCAGACCGTGGCTGAGGCATCGGCATCATAAGGATACTGTCATCACTTGGCACTCGTTGTCATCGCCAGGTGAGAAACACGTTTTTGATCGCCATCAGTGGACAGTGGAGAGAACGGAAAGGAAGCCGAAGACAATGGGAACCACATCATTGAAGACGGAGAACCTGTGCGTGCACTACGTCTCCGACCACAAGGATGAGAAGTCTGTGGTCTCGGGTGACGGGACTAGATTGGAAAGATTGATTGTGTATTCGATGGATGAATGGTGAGTACTGGGGAGCACGACTTAGTGAGTGCATAGGGGTGTCTTGAGTGCGGTTTTGGAGCCTAGGAGGCATTTGATGCCGGATCAGATTTGTATGAAGCCGTTGATCCTGGTACAGTTACACTGGGGTACCTCAGTGCATTCTGCTTCCATATTGGAGGAACAATATGGATACAAGTTATTTTTGAATCCTTCAGTACAATACTAGGCGTACTGTGCAAATTTGAGGTAGGGGTTCCGCATAACATACATGGTTCATTAATTGGAAAGGAGTCGGTTTACTCAAGTCATCCCTTCATTGACTCAGCCCCTGGTCCGTATTCAATAATACCCTCCTTTCAGTGAACGAGGTTACAGATGCGTAGAATTCTACCATCATCCGAAACGCAATCGTAATCAAGTCATGGACGTCCTGATTGGGAAATTCGCTCCGACTTCATACGAAGCTTGCAAGTCTGAGTACTTCGACAAGACGACCATGCACTACGAAACTTTGCTGGGTAAGCTGGACCCATTGTCACTGTTTGGTTCAGTTGAGTGAAAGACTCGATGTTTCAGATGGTGCCAGCAGACAGCAAGAATGTCCGAGCGAGCATCGAGGGCAATATCGAATCCGTGGATGCGAGGAGAACGATGCAGCCTTGTATTTCGGATGTGGCGATGGATTAGGGCACGCGCTCATATTCTATGAAGATTGTAATCAGAAGAATCCAGGTGAGGATAATGAGTAGCACTGCGGCACTAACTGGTGATTTAGACTTAGGGACTTGAATGACTGTTCATTAGGGCGAAAGCATAAAGTCGAATTTCGCTTCCTTAGGCAAGAAATGCCAGTTTTTTTTTATTGTGGGTTGGGCTTCGTGTCGTCTCAGTTCCCCGCATGATATCCAACACGTTCTGCCTTTGTCAGACCAGTATTCATGATACAGTATGATAAGCAAGTCCGTGAGGTGACCAACAGCTTTGCGTGTGTACAACAGGTAGGAAAGTGAGAAAACCTACGTTGGAATGAGCAGTCCCATTTTGATGCGGTGCAAGTGTTGGTTGCTACCCTCACGTTTGTCTGTAACTTCGACTATGAGGAAGTGTGTCTCGGTCGTTCCCCTCTATCAGCGAATTGCATGCACTCAATGACTCACCGTGCTTTTGTATTTCAGCCGTATACCATTGTTTTGGCGATTGGACCGACCCCGAGAATCCCTACGTCCATTATCTCGCCGTGCAGGAGACGGCAACTGGGAAAAAGACATGCTTTGTAAGTTCTGTAGCTGTCAGTCGTTGGCACTCTGACTATGATCTTCTTACACGCAGGCCTACGCGCGAACAGCCGAGGATGACGAACTGGCCATGTCAACTTTCAAACAGCATTCGTGCAAGAGAGGCATTCTGCCAGGAATCAATGGCCATCGCACCTACAATTTCACGAAGACTGGTCTATGCGATAAGATACCTTGGCATGTGGCCAATTTGACTCAGTCTGGTAAGTTGGATAGTGCGAATCAAATGTGATTAGCACACACGATCGGGGGCACTGACACAAATCAGGGATACAAAGAATGATAAATGAAAAATTGGTCACTGATAAGCTAGTGTGCCTTATAGTTAAAACTCGTCACTAATTCTCTGACCTCGGCATCACAGTCGCGGTCTTTTCGTACAGCTGTGTGACTGTCCCCTCCTTATCACTTCTAGCTTCTTCTTTCAGATGCCTCAGCCAGATACGACGAATCTTCCTTGACGGCCAGGTCGGTGAATGGTCGAGATGGGGGTGCAGCCAGCACAGCATTTAGTAACTTGTTCCTTGTCGCAAGTTTCTTCATTGCGTCCATTTGGTGGACATTGCACGGCAACTGGTGAACACTGCTGACCGCCGACGGAACAAAGTTTGGTGGATAGTTTTTCCAAATGCTCAGTGCGGCTGTGATGAAAAGAAATTGCAAGTTGCGAGGGGACAATTGGTCGTGGACGAGAGGAAGGCGAGGTTGAAGACAGCATATTTTCCTGAATGGGTGTCTAAATATCGTATCGTTCGTTTTCCCGCTGTACTCTACGGGTCTTGGTGGACTGGATAGGGACTCTTATTTTGTACTTCCCCAAGTACTTTGTTGATGTTTCGGGGTTTGTGGTTGTTCTTGATCTCTGCAGGTTCTTAGTTGGGCTGCTTCTTGAAATGGCGCACTGAGCAGCAGACTCGGAGCAACGATGACTGTGTATTCCTTACCTTTCATTTACTTATTTGTGGTTTGTGCTTGTGTTCTAGTCAGCTCGCGTATGATACGCTTATTGGCCTTCATGCTCTCGTGTTGGTGTCAATGTGGAAGTGGGAGGTTCCTAGAACTGAATGCGTACATCGAACTGTTTTGCAGCTCGAGTGTTTTTGTAATTAGGTATTTTGAGGATAATGACAAAGGCATAGACAATGCTGGTGGTGCTGTAACGTTATTGTTGTGTCGCCTGGAGTTGATAAAGGAATGATAAAAGTTCAATTGCAATTATGACTTTTGTTCGGGATCGACCGCAAGTATGTAGTGACTCGATGATTATGGAAGATCTCACAACTCAATTTTTAAATTCCCGCTTAATTTATGATTGATGTCCTAAATGTGCGCATGCACGGCTTACGGGAATACGAGGCGTCATGCAGAAGAGATTGGTTTCATTCGAAAATTTTGCTGCTTTGTTAAAGTTTGAAAACGTCAGTCTTTTACCGTCAGTTGGGAAAGGAATGGTTTTACGGCCTCATGAAGAGCAGAATGGAAACCGTGATGTCATTATTTTAGACCGATTGTCTACACCGGCGTCTGCCATGGCGCAGCGTTCTTTCGTTTCGCCATCGACGTCCGCAATTTCGAATGCACCATCTCCGTTTCTACCAAGAGTGGCTGCCACGCAATCAGCTGCGCCTGAACAATTGGAATTAGCCGCGAGGTTATTGGATATTTGCCAGCAAAACGATTTTTCTCCGACTGCACACGATTTGAAGAGTCGGCTCGGTCTCAATCCAACACGTCTGGTCGATCAGCCAACTTACAGTGGTTTGAGCGATTTCGATTATCCGAATTTGGAAGCAATTGGTTTGAAAGATGTTCGAGAGTTTATTTCTACTTCGCCGACTCGCATTCAACCCTTGCCGCAAGAATTATTGGATCAGTTTGCGAGAATGCAATGCAGTTGTGCTTTGGGTTTATTTCCGGAAATTGGACGAGCGTGGGTGACGGTTGATAGCGATCTGTTTGTCTGGAATTATGAAACTAAGTAAGAATTAAAGTCTTGTACCTTCAAAAGCTGCTGTTAGAAATAACTTGCCCTTTTAAGTAGTGATTTAGCATATTTTGACGAAGTGCCCAATACAATCTTATTAGTGGGACTTGTACGACCAAAAGTTAACGCGTTTTCGCCTCCACAATCAGCGCCGCCCTTTCTTCTCTGCGTCGTCACTGCCGTCGACGTTTTATTGTTCGCCATTAATTTCGCGAATGTCAGTGGTATGTTTTGCTTTTTTTTACGTTTGATGCTTGCTAAAGGCGTTAACTACACAAGATTCTCCATCCTACGCTATATTCTTTCTGCAAGTCATAAATCAACATTCTTTCAGGCCAACCAACCACGAAGGATTTTCGAGAGAGCGAAATGCATTTAATGCCCGATCCACTGCATAGATTATCGTTGGATGGCGCTATTGTCAGTGATATCGTTTCGACGAGTGATGGCCGCATCTTTTTGACAGCACGGGACTGTTGCTTGTACGAAATCGATTATCAGGTAAGCACTGCTTGGTCAATGAATAAATAAGGACAATGCTTATATTATGAATACCATCATTTTCTCATCTAGCCGCAAAGTTTGCTGTTTGGCAAGTCCTGCAAAAAGATTAATTATTCAAAAGGAATCATGAGCTATTTGGTGCCGTCTTTCGTTACATTTACATTTGGGAAAAACGGTATGTTGGACATAATCTTTTATTTTACTCCTATGATGTGGCCGCTTTTTCAGAACCGTTGGTACAAGCTGCTATGGACGAAGAGCGTCATATCTTATTCACTCGCTCTGAACATGGCTCGATTCAAGTTTTTGATCTTGGCTCGGATGGGCAGCAGCAAGCGTCGAAAATCGCAGTGTTAACGGCTAACGAAATCCAATACGCCGCTTCGCAAATAGCTCAGTAAGCGGTGGATTTTTGATACAATTGAATGAGTTATTGTAACGGAGTGATTCTTTTAGAACTGTTGAACCGTCTAATTTCAAGCCGATCGTTTTTATTACAACCGTAACTAAATCCGAGTCATCTTGCCTGAACCTAATGGGCATCACTCAAAGTGGCGTTCGTTTGTTCTTCACTTGTTATGACGTTGATCCTGTTTTTTCCTCGACGATGCCGTCATCGCCTCAAGCTAGCCAACGTCCTGCGACACTCCGATTGGTTCACGTCCGTTTGCCTCCTGGCTTTAGTGCCAATGCCTCGGTAACTAGGCCGCAAATGGTCCACTTCGGATATCATAAACGGGGTAAAATGTTTTTATGTGGATATGATCGGCATAGAAAAATGACCGCCTTTGATATTTCAGATCTGTCGTGTTTCGTATCTGCCGTTGACGAAGAGACGGATGCGTTATGGTTGTTTAGTAATGCTCAGTTCGGATTCGTACAAGGTCTTGCAGAGGTCCAGGTACAATAGACACTTACCTTGCGTGGTGCTTTAATATCTATTTTTTAATTCTCGATGTCAGACTGGTTTTCCCATCAAAGGTCGCACTTGGGCTTTGGCCGAATGTGAACCGAGCGGAGGAAGTGGGAGTTTAGATTTTTTTGAATCTTGGCGCCGAAAGATTGGTTTGGATTCGTGTTTACCTCCTACGATCGTAACGCAGCACATGGAACTGCCTCGACGAGTGGTTGCTTTGACGGTGCAGGTAGAAACAATTTCTTTTTGGTTTTGCTTCTTTATTTTATTCCTTTGTTTGTAGGGAATTCACTTTTTTGAACGCCTACGCCCATTGGATATATTACGTTCCCTGCTATTGGATTTCGCTCCCGATTCGCACCAAATACGGTCATTTTTCGAGATGTACCATCCGAATCAAGCATGTATTATGTGTGTTGCGTTGGCTTGTTCCACGTCCCATCAAATGTCGCAGGTAGAAAGTTTTTCATGTTGTCTTTAGATTTCAGTTATGATTTGCTATGCGCAGATTGCTGATCGAGCTATACGATCTCTATACGCATTCGGAGGCGAACCGATGCCAGTAACGGCTGGTAGTCGAGGTAAGCTGTGAGTTGTATTTGCTCGTGGAGTGATGGTAATGAATGAGTGCTTCGTGAAGGTCGATTGGATCAGACGTTTACGCCACAGTACAGTAACGCTGGTGCTTACGGCCAGCAGTCTCTCTTGCATCAACAACAGCATCAGCAGCGAATGTTGGGTGGCTTGCCGACGAATCCAGGCGATACGAATTTGAGCACGGCGGTATTAGATCCAGCACCGCAGTATGGTGCTTCAGCGATAAGCGGAGCAGGCGGCGTGGAGATAAAATACAGCAGTCGGCACAATGGTTTCTTTGGGTATTTTGCGAGAATTATTGGGTAAGGAGAACAACAGTTTTAGAAACATGCTGAAAATAAAAAGCTTTTTTCAGCCCCCTGTGGAATGGACGATTGATTTGTGACAGAGCTGCAACGAGTCCATCAGGAAAAGTCGTGACTCAGGTAAGCGAGGTGTGTGAGGATGAAGAAGAAGGACGCGATGTGTTATGTTCTAGGTTGACAGTTCGTTAACCGTAACTGAATTACAATGGATTTTGGACCAACTGGATCGATTTTCGGAATTCTTGAGCAGAGAAGTAATTGTCACTAAAGCGGGAGGCCGTGCTGGATTGAAAGAGTAAGTGAGAAATGATTTTCTATTTCGAGGATTCTGCTGTAGCTAGGAATTTCTGGCTTTAGTATAAGCGTGAATTCGTCGGTAGCTTTGGCGTCTGCGGCCAGTGCTGAAGCTGTATCGGCGCAAGCGCGTCAGCAAGGAGCTCGAAAGATTCAAGGTATCAAATGGTTTTTTGTTTCCAAGTCTGAGTTTTTTTCCAAGAGTTTGGTGATGTGCTTTTAGCTGAAGCGGTGGCAGCGGAGCGTCAGTCGTTGTTGCGTTTGATGGACTTGGTACAACGATGTCGTGAAGTATTTGGCCTGTGGCGCATTTTGAGTGACCACCAAGTACATGTGGTTTTGAGTTTCTTGCCGAAAGATATATTAGAAGCGTTGAAAACTGCTACGATTCGGAATTTTGTTGTGGGAGGAAAAGAGGTAGGCAAATGGTTATCTCTCGGATTGGACATTGTGACTTCGCGGTTTTCAATTTCAGCTGTGCGCCGACGTCATCACGTGTATTATTTCGACGTATGTGGGCGATAGTGCTGCAACGGATGCGATCAGCGAACGGTTGAGAGCTGCTTGCCCATCTCTTTTCACTTCGGATGACGCCACTGCGGCGAAGGTAATAGTTTAGGATCATTTTGTAAAAAAATGCAGGGGCGAGGATCGAGGCTGCCTGCACGCGCAGTCATGAGCGAGCGATCACAGAAAAATATTTTTAAAGAAAGACTGAACTGGAGTTAGTGTTGCCTGTCTAAAACTCTGACTAAGGCCACAACCAGAGAAAAACAGATTGTACGAAAGGCGTCACAGCATCTTTGGTTTAGTAGTCGTCTCAGGGTCACTTCTATGTTGAGTCTTAGGGTGGTGTAGGGTCATCTTCACCGCTCATAAAAGAAGCCTCTAGTTCTTTAGGAATCTGCAGTATAGTGCCTTGCCGATGTCATCAATCCCTTAGAGGTCACTTAGCGTTTTTATTTTTTTATAGTGACCAATTTAATTGGTTAATTAAAAATCTAATCGAATTTTGTCCGCGAAAAGAGTTACAGGCAAGGCGGGTAGGAGATTCTGTAATTTTTTACCTGTTTTCTCGTTTTTCTCGCGATCCTTAAGCGGTCATAAAAAATTTGGCCTCGCGCATCTGGTCCGCGTGTTTTGTAATATCTCAAAAGTAGGTGGTTCTTTTATTATAGGCAACGGAATTGTTGCAGTGTGCTCGCAGTGTCGATGACGCAATCATAAAGTCGAGGACTATCGCCGATGCTCTTGCCATGTACAAGCGTGTGGCCAACAACATTCACTTACCGACTGTTTGCGTGCAGCTGGAAGAAGGTAAAAACAACTAGTTGAGTCATTCCAAGGGTTTCGTGGGCTTTTTGGATGTTAGAAGCCTGAACTGGCGCCTGTCGTTGTTTCAGTGGAATGCTACAATGGAATTGTGGATCTGGCATTGTGCGCGGCTCAAATGATCGATCCTCAGAATGCAGCCGTACATTACTTGAAAATACGTAATGCGTCATTGGCGACGGGGGAAGACGATCAGTCCGAGCTACGGCAGACATTCGTGGCCCGGTAAGTGTTGACTGATTGTTGAGAACACAAAAGCTCTAAAGGGGGATTCGGATTGACCCGTATGACTGAGGAACCTCATACCCATATTAGGCCAGGGTTTTGCTGGGTTCATTGCGGGTCTCAGGGATTATTTCCATCTTGTGTTATTATCAGTAATTCCTGATAGAAAACTTTTTATTTTTAATTCTCAGTCTAGTTTTTTACTGCCAAATCCTGGAGGAAAATCGAGGCGATATTTTTCTACTGGTTCTCCTCCTTCCGTCGATCCCCTTTCAGTGTCCTTCAAGAAAAGTAGTTTCTTTTGAATTTAGGATTTCGTGCTACAAATGCGTTATGGACACCTTGAGCCATTTACTATCCGCTTTGTCTGGCCGTCATCCGAAATTGACTCCGCAAGCGGCGCAAGGATGGGTAAGGGAGCATGGCGATGTGTCGTGACTTCAGTTGAACGTGTCTTTGCAATTAGATGGATCGAATGTTGAAGCTGATCTTCGAAAACTCGGACGAATTATTCCATTACTCGACATTCGAATGGATGATGGAAAATGGACTAGAAGATCAGTTGCTCCAGGTAAGACAGAGATTATTGTTTTGTCGTGGTGGATAGCGTAATCAAAAATGCTGTTTTAGGCATCCAGCGCGCACTTGGAAAGCTATTTGCATCGATGTATCAGTACAGCCCCTCCGCGTGATTCCATCCAATATTTGAATTTGTTGTGGAAATTTTATGAGAAGGATGGACGATTCATGCAAGCGGCCCAGTTATTGGTCAAGCTAGCCGAGAGATACGGGTAAGAGGGATAAGGGCTGATTAAACCTGAGTGTTCGACTCGCTCGGCGGTAAATCATTTCGTGTAAAATGTGGGTCTTCACCGAAATAATTTATATTAAAAGGGGAATTTTTTGGGGGGGGGAAAAAGGCCCCTAAAATTTTAAAATTTTTAGGGGTTAATACCTTGATACCAGTCAGCGATGTTGGTCGTCACCCTCGAGTGCGCATAAGCGTTTGGTGATGTGGTAAAACATGAACATGATGACCAAAGATGTGATGTTTCTAATTTCAGTACGGATTTGCCATTGAACGAACGCATCGCATATTTGTCGCGTGCAGTGGTGTGCGCTAAAGCGGCTACGACAACCTCGACGCAGCAAGCCGAATTGCTGCATGAACTGGAAGATAAATTGGAAGTGAGTGAGTGTGTATTGTAGATGGGATATTCGTGACAGACGATTGGTTCAGGTGGCGAAATTACAAGCTCAAATTGTGGACACGTTGCAACAGTTGCGTCAACCGCCCAATTACGTCAGGGAAGCCATAGCTAAGCTTCACGCCGAGCTGATGGATGTGACGAGGGTATGCCTCGAGTGCTTTTAAGTACCGGGCTGTGTCTAGGAGACGGAGGTTTTTAGTTATACAGCGAATTCGCAGAAGAATTTAATCTGGCCGAATGCAAGTTGGCCATAATCCATTGCGCTGGTCATTATGACCCGCTCTTGGTGGAAACATTGTGGAAGGAGATTGTGGACAAAGGTAAGTAAATTATGGGTTTTGTCATCATACTTTATCCATAGCGCACTCGAAGGCTAAGGAGCTCAAAAGTCGACAAAAAGCTTTACTTAGGCGAAAGTCGAACTCTCCCCGTGAGAGACAGACTGTTCCCTTTGCAGTGCAGTGCATAAATCTTCTTCAGAAATTGCTTTGTCGGCCAATGAATCAACTGCGGTGAGATCAAAATTATTGACCAAGAAATTGGCCGCTTTAGCCACCATTTACATTCGTTCACCACGATACTTTCCAACGGGTAAGAATGCCAAGGTTTTTAATTCGAATCTTTTTACTCAATTTCAACTGATTCATAGATTTTCTAAGAAAATATTTGCTAACGAAATCGAACGATGTGGGTCTTGATACCGAATACTTGCACCGTTTTATTGCGGATTATTTACGAACGCAATGATAAAAGTAACACTCTGCATTTTAGTACGCGCTCATGAACGTTGATTTTTTTCGTAAATGACATGAAATGTTGAATGAAAAATCAAAATAATTCAATATGAGCCAAATGGATGACAACGCGATAGCAACCCATAAATTAGAAAAACCTGCATAAAATGAGAATAACAGCCTGGAAAACAAACTTTGCATGGTTACTCCATAATACTTGGAAAATGTAGAAAAACGTTTTGTTCGTTTGGCCGTCTCACTTTTGAATTAGCACCATGAGTTCTTTCGCCGACCTCGCTACTTCGTACGCAACTTGTACAACCTGACAGCTTATCTTTTCCACGCTTTCTGGTGGTGCTGAGGATGCAACGGCGTTGGAACTGTTCGAACAACGGACGGTCAGCATAATGCACGCGTCGACCATACAATCGAGGGCTTTTTGAATTGACTTACGCTTGAATTGGGGCGGAACTGAGTGAACCATACTGTCGACAATTAACTGTATATGAACAGCGTGCGTGGCGAATCTGAAAAAGCAACTGGCCAGATTGATCACAGTAAATATGAGTCCATATATGGGCATAGGGGCTGACTCTCGGCGGTCTGTCAACGGTCCCCCGCGCATCTTATATCCTTACCCAAAGGCATAAGATAATGAAATGAGAAAAACGAAAGCAGGTTCCATTACATCATGGTTTTTGTAAGACCAAGGAATAGCTTCGTCACCAAAAAAGTTAAATTTGAAACAATGGTGGGAAATTTGAATGAATTTTTTAAGGGACCTTGATTTATTCACCTAATTATTTCAGGTCATTAGGCATACCAGGAGCACTAATTTCCGTCCGTACTCACCTTTCCTGTCTTCCAGCCTGCGCTGCTGCCAATAACTGATGGATTTCTGCCGTCAGTTGTTCCGTCTTCAAGATCAAGTTATCGGGATAACAAGGTGATGGTTCCGATCCACCGACACTTTCGTAATCGGCTCGCTCACTCGACGATGCAGTGATGGACGATTCTTGATTCCAAGCGACATCAGCCGATGATCTCCGAGGCAGCTGGGCAGCAACGAAATGCCTTTCGTTCATAATTGGTCTTTTCGATGTCGTATCTGTTTCACTTTCTGAGCACAGAACGTCGCCCGAATGACGCATAGCTAATAATCCGCGTAAGCCTTGAGCGGCTGTAACTGTAGGCGAAGCAGGACCATGTAACGTTTGCAGCGCTTCCAACAATTCGGGTTCTAACTGCTTATTTTGCGCTGCTTGATACGATGCCGTTTTCAATTGCTTATTTTCAGACGATAATCGATTGACTGATAGGCGCAATTGCTCGACCTGCGAACATGGTATATACGGCAAATGCTGTCATGACAGGCCAGAAAACAATCCCAGGCTCACCTCATTCGACACGTCGCTGTTGCGTTTCTCCAACTCGCCGACTCGCGCTTCAGCCGCTGCTAACTGGCATTTCAAATCCACGTAGTCATCCATAGTTAGGCCATCTTCAGTGCGCCCGAGTTGCGAAGACAGAGTCGCGTCCAGATCTTCGTCAGCGTCTTCATCTGAGGCGACGGTGTCGTAGAGTGGGCCATCACTTTCTGACATTTTCCCACACGTAATGTCCTTCGCGGTTGCCTAAATGGACTAGGGTTGACGAAGAACAGTCCTGTTGTCCTGTACAATTCCAACCTGCATGGGCGAATCGGTCGACGTTGAATCTCCTCTGCTACCGTTCTTATCAGATGCAACCTTCTGCCGAGTTTGACCATGCTTTTGATCAAGTGCATGACTTTCCGAAATGGTTTTATCTTCTGTCTAAAGAAAATCTTCGTTGACGAAAGCTGACCTCACAGTCGAGTCAAGGCAACATACCTGGCCTGTGGCCGATAACCAACGTTTTTTCGCTTCTGATACCACATCTATTAGCAAAGCAGCGAATTCTCGACCATTAAATTTAGCTAATTTCTGTCGTCGTTGGTTCCTGGTTGCTGGCAAATCGGCGTTGACGGGCAAGAATGGCACAACATAGCGATCGTTAATTAACAAAGCATCCTCGCTCAAGCAGGCGGACCTACAGTAAACTCAGACTCAATTTGGCATTGAGTTCGATTTGTGGATTTCTGCACACTTACCACGACGCATCAACTTCCCTACGATCCACTTCATCATATGCGTCCTGAGCCAACTTCTCGAATGCAGCATCAGAAAGAAGACGAAGTTGCTTGCGCACAGCTTTGCTCGCGGCCGAATCGCCTTGCGTTGCTATTTCTGGTATAATAAAATGCTGTCCGTTTTGATGATCGGGTTTGCGACCACCGCAAAGGTAAGCCACCAGTCGATCGGTCAATTCGTATTGCAATTCGACGAGACGAATCGATAATTCGCGATGACCACTCGCCTCGGCAACATCGGACGGTTTCTGATCGTTGAAATCAGGGGTCATTGGATCGGCCCCGTAAAGAATCAATAATTCAACCTGAAAAGAAGTGCAACGCTTACGATTGTGGCCCTTTGACATTAAGTAAATCAGATCTAGCTCGTCCAGAAATGATATTTCGAGGTTCTCACCTGCAAATCCTGTCCTTCCCTAGCCGCGACGTGCAACGAGGTGGCCCCAGTGTCTGGATCGACATGGCCATTTGGGTCGGCACCCAATGCTAACAAACGAAGAGTGGTTTCCACGTGGCCAGTACGAACGCACGAATGAAGTTGACGATTCAGATCTGCTGGAGAAGATGCGTGGGCGCCGCTGCCTCCATCCGACGCATGCCCGCTTGAAGACGATGAGTCACCGAATGCACGGCCAGGTCGTAGGGCAAATGACAAATTTTGGTACTTGGCCCTGTGAACGAATACGAGGAGGGTTATGACAAAGTCATAGTAGCATCAAAAACAAGAGACCTGGAGCGCACAATTTCGGTCTAGGTTATTACCACGCCATGGTATGACGCAGGGGATTAATCTAGGCCACAGTGCACATGTATCACATATCTAGCTCGATATTCAACACACAGCACTCCTACTCCTACTGCAGGTCACTTCTACATTTCACGACTTATTACCTTATGAAATCCGCTTTTGTTGGATACAGGGGATCTTTTGGTCCAGGTTTCTTTTTCGTTTTCGCCGCGCCGACTGGATCGAGTAACAAATGTTCCCATACATTATTCGAACCATGGGCATACAATGTTTGAACTAATGCTAGTTGCTTGGAATTCCAAGCAGCTCGTTTTAAGGATTTTACTTGAGAAACGTGCCGACCAAGACTTCGATGAATTGAACAACATTCCGTGCAAATGAAGACACCGCGATTCAGCGAGGCCCAACTTGGTTCCACGTCCGAACAATCAGCACAAATGTAACCACCGCCTGTTAACGGCGTGAGTTTTGGTCGAGGGAGCGTCATTCGAACGAATAACAAAAAAATCACAAAATTTATGGCAGGAATTACGAATTTGCAATCTAGCGCCGCACAGTCCCGAAAAGGTCCTTCACCCAGGTTGCGCACAATCACGACAAACTTTATTGCTTACTTCAAAAGAGCGCAAATTTTAAATTTAAATCTACGATTTACTTTACACTTGCAGATACACGTGGTGGCCGATAAATGTGGACTTCGGCTGAATAATATCAGAATAAGAACAAAATGAAAAGAAAAATCCAGTACACTATATACTGTTGAGAACACGTCGGTCAGTCGCCTCCGTTTCACCGTGTCAGCCAACATCCAAAATGAAATTGCGGTACGTCTTCAGCGAAATGCCTTATGTCATGGCCCTCAAATTCTCCATGCTCCAAAAACGGTGCTCATTTTGTGGCCTGGATGTGACCGAGCAAGGAGACAATCGAGTGGCCTGCGATCGGGAATGCCATTTTGTGGTCTACTGCAGCCAAGCGTGTCTCCAAAGCGATCGACTATTTCATCGATTCGAGTGCCAGGCCATCCGAGGTGGCTCATTCCTCAAAGAGCCTGACCTGCTGGATGTGCGCCTCCTTGGTCGACTAGCGGCTCGCTATCGATTGGACAATGGCATCGCGGTTTTGTCATCTGATTTTCCGAGCCACATGATCGAAGTGAGATTCCTTCTTTTAACAAAGAAAATCACCCTCAAATATTTCCCCTACCTTGTTGAAATTCGCGGCGTACTGTAGGCTTGGCCTGATTTTTCTTCCCACAACTAGATTTAGTTGACTGCGGGAATTGCTAAAAAATACTAATCCAAATTTGCTGAAGTCCACTCGAATATATCTCCATTTAGCCATCTCTCCGTGTGGGGGGGGGGGGGGGGGGGTGGAGTAAATACAGTATCTCTAAAACCATCTTTCAATTAGACCTGTGGGGTAGACTATATCTTCCTGAATTCGATTTCAGAATCGTTCTTTCGACGACTTGATGACCCACGAACGCGAATTTCGCAGCATGTTCGCACGGGAACAACATCTGAAAAAAATAAAAACGGCTTTCTACGAGTTCTTCAAAGACACGGAATTGGCACTGGCATCTGGGTCGAGTCTGAGGAAGTTCTACTACCGGCTTCGCATCAACGGGTTTGCATTCAGCGAGCGCAAGAAGCAATACCTCGATCGGCAGCAATTGGGAGAATCAGTCTACTTGAATGCGTCCCGTTTCGACCACAGCTGCCGTCCGTCGTGTTTGTATCGATTTGAGGGATGCCGCATCATCATCGAGTACATCGATCACGAAACCGCCGATGCCACTCCGATCAGTTTCACCAAGGAAGAATTCGAGAATCTGACTTTGTCGTACGGATTCGGCACGAGGTGCAACTACGGCACAGGTTGTTCAATGACTGATCAACGAATGACATCGCTGGAAATCCGATATTTCTTCGCATGTCGATGTGTGCTGTGCTCTGACAAAGGACTCGATGAAATCCAACACGATGCTGCACCAGTCGAATGCGATCAGTGCGGCGCTCCGTACGTGTGGCGACGACGATTTGTGCTCGGAACGATGAGGTTGAAGAAATCGTGTTTGTGCAAAGGTGACAAAGGATCGGTGTCCGAAGATTCGGAGAAAACTGCTGCGCGTTTTGGCAAAGAGTCGTCGCGTCAAGTGAAATATTTGCTTCAAAAAGTAACAAAATATTTGATTTCTCCCTTTTCTATTTTAATTCTTTCTGTTTAAGTGGCCGAAAGTGATGACTCAGTTGATGGAGGACAAGATGTCTAAGGATACTATCCAAAGATGCCTCGCCTTCCTGAATCTGGCTGACAAGTACTGGCATCCGCTCTACAACTTGCGTCTCGGACAACTGCACGAAAAAATCTTTGCTGCCATGTACGCCCTGTACTTTTCTGATCGACATGATTTCACGGGCGAAAAGCACGACTTGGACATCATGCTGAAGTCCGGCGAAGTATTTCTCAACATCTACGCCACCTACTTCGAGGCGTACATGATGACAGTCGCTGACTATGCCGTCGAGATAGCCAAGTTGCACAAATTGCGATCAACCGTCGAGGACCTGGAGCAATGCGAGCGCTGGTGCAACTTTGCGGTCAAGGCCTACATGGACCGCGGAGAAGTAAAGCGGGCCAACTTCATCAAACAGCTCTTGGGGACGACGCCAATTAAAGAGTGAATGATGAACGGCATGATCATGACGCCAAGGTTGGAGATGCTGTCGCTCACTGTTGCCTCTCTGCTGTCAGAACAGCCAATAAAGTCACTTGAACAAAGAATTATTTCATTTAGCAAGGAAAACAGCTCGATAAACGCCCAAAATAGATAAAACTGCTAACGCGACCTGCGTAATCATTAACTCTCATAAAATCTTACTTCCTCCACTAAAATTAGGTCCCCCTCATCTCATAAAAACTCCGAAGGCGACTTCATCCGAATATTCGATAGGACAAATCAGCATTGCAAGATCTGTATCACATTGCTCCCGCGACGCCAAGAACGCGGAAATTGATTTCCACACTGTTGCTTCTTCGCCTCGAAACAATCGCTCATTTTCAGCAAGGCCACTGGCACATCCTGCAAAATAAGCAATAGCACACTGTAGCAACCGCTAAGAAGGCCACCTACTTGATTGGCCTCCTCCAATATCTTCACGAGCTCGGTCGAGTGCGCAAATCCGACCTTGTCATTAATTTATGGACACTACCGATAGTCTGAAAAGCAAGATCAGAAGCTGCCACCAGGGCAGACTTTCCAAAGAAAGCACTTACCCAGCGCGACCTGTGCGTCCAACTCGGTGCACGTACTCTTCGATATTGCGCGGAAAATCGTATCTAAAAACGTGGCTGAAACAAGCAATATCAGTCAAATGCTGCAACCACCCTCAAGGGCAAAAATTATTCACGTGATGCCTTCAATGTCCAGCCCGCACAAAGCCAAATAAGTGGCGACTAAAATCCTCACACGTCCTTGATTAATGTCGACCAGCGCCCGTTCTCCATCTTCCTGGTCCCTGAAAACCAGACATTGACCCGCGACCTAGTCGTCAGTAACTCGTCCACTCTCCTGCCGCAGTGCAAACTTTGACAGTCGAATCCCTTGCTGGTCAAATCGCTCGCTAAATGATCGGCCCTGAAACAACAAATATTCCAAGGGATATTAGATCAAAACTGCCAATATTCTACAATAAACCAGCTTACAGAGTGTTCCTCCCAACGAAGATCACCTTGTCTTGTTGATTCACGCTGTGAAAAAATCCTATTAACTGAAAAAGAAAGTCATCTACTCACTACGAGCAGCATGCGATGATAGAAAGCGACTTACTGTACAAAACTCATTTTCTTCTCCTCTTCGACCGCCAAGATACCCGATAGAGCCAAGCTGCCCACGAACACCAAAAATCGGTCCTTCGTGTATTGCTTCCCTAATTCTCGCACCAGACTGGGCCACGTCGCTCTGAAACGAGAGGCAGAAGGAACGCACTTGTGGCCACCTGGTCATGATCGGGTGACGATCAGGCCAAATGTTTATAACGATCTCCTTAATCTGCGGTTCGAATCCAAGATCCAGCATCCTGTCGGCTTCATGTAAAACCTAAATCACAATCATCCACTCCCTTTCTCTGAAATCATCAGTCCTCCCCTGACTACCAGGAACAGACGCTTTTCGAATTGATCACTTCGGCACGCACTGAATCGTTTAATCAGCATGAACTAGCGATGGCACATCCACTCCAGGCGTGCACGCGTTCACCAGTTCGCCATTAATTCATGCGCTAAAAGAATAGAGCGGCAGATCGAGCGAGGAAAATGAAAACTCCAGCTCGCCTCTTGATTCCCTCGTCGTATTTTTTCACTTCGCCGCGTCCAGGTGCGTGAAGTTCGCTGCAGTTCGCAGGCCATGTGCCCGCCAGGGCAGCTTACCTGGTAGCAACCAGCCTTGGTCACGTTAGGAGGCGCCTTGCCCAGCTTGCGGTAGGCGGCCACTCGACCGTCCTTGGCCGATCCATTCGATCGACGACGGCGTCCCATATTTAATCGGCCGTGAACGTGGTGGCAGGCACCTTGGCGGTGATCTCGTCCTTTTTAGCCGCGTCCACCACTCTGGAGCTGACCGAGGCGGGCACGGCAGGTTTGAGGACGACTTGGGGCTGCGGTATGATCTTGGTCAGTTCATGCAGCACGTCGACGGTCTCTTGCAGCGCCGGTTGCTCCGATCCTTTGACGGCTTGACGGCCCACTTTGCCCATGGCTGCCAGCAACGGAGGGCCTGCCTTCGGCTGAAACGGACGAGGCCCGACCCCCGCCCACTCGTCTAAGTCAGCTACTAACGTCCGACGCTTGCTTGCCGAGATCGGTGACTGCAGTGTACGCAACTTATCACCAATGCTAGCCACAGCTGTCTGTATTGCTGGTCGCCAGTAGGGTAGTTAGCTTGTACCTCGAAACTGTACTGCAGAACGGACTCACCAGTCAAGGTGGCTGATAGACAAGGCTCACTCTCAAAGGTCTGTCATCAAAAAACAAAGCATGAGCTTGAGCGCAGGCCCGTTCGGTAATCATGTTATCTTTGAGCCGAAATTAAAATCGTGCATGAGAGCCTTGCATGGCTGGGCGTACTGTACCTGCGAATCAGCCCGCCACGTTAAAGTTCAGCGCAGGTCCGTTCGAATGGGTGGCTTACCTTGAAACCGGGAGGATTATCTGGGCAATTTCAACATCGCCGACTGTCGGATGAATTGAAAAAAATCCATTTCAAACAACTAAAGCGTGTTTGAAATCGGGCCACAAACTCGTGGCGGGAAGTTTTTCTTGGGAAAATACACAGTTTTAGCTCGGTAGGTCATGCATTAGTCTGATTTCCTAGAATGTTCACCAAGACACCTTGACTCCTCGAGCATGCTCCTCTATGTACTTTCTGGGCCTCCGATACCTACCCTAGCTGTGATGTCGCGCGATGAGATGTTAGCGCTCCAAACCGCCTGAAAGGAAAAATGCACGCAACGACCGCAGTTTGTTCTTAGCTTCAAGAATTCTTATCACATAATCGCATAATTATAAGGAAACAGGCAAACAAGCAATACAGCGCTGTCATACTTGACGAGTATGGAACTACCATAAGCTATGCTAAATCATGAAGCCAAAACATCACCATTCTGGTGTTGCTTCTGTCCAGAATGACCGCCAGCCAATGATGACTCATCTACTGCAGTGGGATCTGTCTTCACATCGTCTGATGGAGGGTCCTCATTGTCCACTGACATGGTTTGGAAACAGATCTTTTTGTACACCCCGCCCAATACCAAAATGAAGCAGAGGACCAATGGACCAAAGATAGCACCCTCGAGGCCCCACCACAGGATCCCTCCTGCGATGGCCATGCCACTCAGAAGAGGGGTGGTCAGCCTACAATGTGAGCAAGGTCAGTTCTAGTGAACGATAGGATAGTCAGTGTCTTACGTGATCTCCGAGTAAATAGCATCATCGACCACGTACGACGGCAAGTAGTGCAGGAGACACAAAAGAATGGCCAAGAATGGTTCACCTCTGATTACCCACAATTCCAAGACGGCTGGCAGGGCCACCAAGTACGCGCCGAAGAAAGGAATTGCAGCGAATAGTGCTGCCAGAACTAAAACACTAGCGGGCGTCTCATCGATTGCTCTGACCCCCGCTTCAGTCTTCCTGCCTTACCTGACGGTATAAAAACCAGATTTACCGCAAACAGTGTGTGAGTCAACCACGTCAACATGCCATAGAAGATTGCAATTTTTGAGGTTGCGAAAAAGACACCACTAAAGCCAAACAAACGTTGATCACTCTTCAGCCAAAGAAAATGGGACTTACTTTACAGCTTCCTCCACCTGCTCAGTGATCGCCGACGCCGTTTCGCGTCCTCCAGGCACCAAGTCACGGATCATTTTCATGGGTTTGTACTCATCGTCGCTCTCACTGAGCACAAAAAGAAGGAAGGTGAGGAAAACGATCTGAAACGTTTTCGAATACTTATTGCTGTCACTCTTGCGGATATCACAAGCACAAACCGAATCAAGGAAGAAATCGATCACTGCACTGCCACTGGCTAATAAGGTCGATCCGATTTGAGTTAAAGTAATAAATAGAACTTCCATATTGTTCTTGATAATTAGCCATGCTGAATCGGCCACTGACCAGGCCACACTCAAATACTCGTGAAGGTTATCGAAAAAGTTCAGATCACCACCGCTTTCTCCGATTGCTGTCCACGTGTCTGCCCATTGAGCGATGGCAGTTTTCTGATGTTGTAGGGGCAGGCCTGTCTCGTTGGTTTCATTTTTTTGCCACCACCGTTCAAACAGAGTGTCCAAAGTGGTCACTATCTGCGCTTCCAATAGACTCGCTTTATCAGGATCGTTCTCCACAATTTCATGTACCTGAACGTAACCTTTGAATGTGTGTCCGCCAGTCCAGCCAAAGGGCATGCTTTACCTGTTGAGACAACCAGTCTCGAGCTACACCAACCGCACGTTTCGATGCTTCCTCCGCCAACTCTGTGACAGAGTCTATTTGAACCGTTTCTCGCATCCATTTTTGCAGGGCTGGATTCTCCGTCAGGGTCTGATTGGCTATGTTCGCTGAGAGCTGGACCATGTGGATGCTTTCGTGATAGAGCTAAAATGGGCGAAAGGAATGTGCGCGAGCGAAATACTGTAGAGTTGCAAGTGTTCTCAGATCAGTCATGTAACCCAGTGTAGAAGCTAGCGCTACAAGATATACTGTAGGTATTTGCAAGTAACTGTATATTTACAGTAAATCATGCACAATGCCAGCACTCAGGTTTTCGAAACATAAAGGAAAGAAGGATGCCTATTGCAAGACACATGCTACCAGCGAGTGCAATCGTGCCTGCTCCCTCTACTCTATGATCACACGTAGACACGTGACCGCTTGCTTACCTGAAATACGACGAAACTAGCCACTAGAGCCACTCCAATCAGAAGCAGTAACATGGCCGTCAGGCTTCCGACAAAGTCCATGGACTGTCGTAAATAATAGATGATCTGCAACAAGGAAGCAGAACAAGTTTTTTGAGCCCACGGTATTGAAAACTTGGCCAGTAACCAGTACTTGTCTGTCAATGTGAACAAGAACTCGAAGAAAATGGAGCAGCGGAGGCGGCAAAATTAGTTTTGTGTCGTCCCCTAAAGCCGCCCTTAGCTTCCTCCATTGTCCTTGTACGACAGCGTGAACATCGAATATGATTGCTGAAAGGAAGAATTCCTGCAGACTGACGCGTAGTGCAACAACGTCAGAGCTTACCCAATCGTCTAATCAAGGCAACACCAATTGGAATTATCAAAAGTAACATGATCCACAAGTGCAATGATACATACACGAAGAAGGAAACTAAGAACAGCCGTTTCAGATACATATTGCTCTCACTTCCAGCTGTTGCCTGGTCCGTCGCTTCATTTGCGCCTTCCGCTTCTTGCCTGACAGGGTTATCTTCCGGTTCTACCAAAGTCTCTTTCGCTGATCCATCAGCAGCAACGGATTCTGTTTTTTCTGTTTTTCGAGAAAACAGACCGAATCGTTTCTGCTTTGCTGATTCTGGAGCGGGAGTGGCTAATGAACGCAGCTCTGATCGTCTCTTGCGCGGTGATAGCAATCTTGCTGGGGAGGGAAGTCCGTGAATAAAAGGGATATAATAAGTCGTGCAGAGAACGAGGACGAAGGAGAAAATTAGTGTGCGAAACGGACCGAAGTAGCTACAAACGTGGGCCAGACCAGCTGTCCATATTGTCCACGATACGATTGGATGGCACAGCATGCGACTCCGTATGTGACCGAGCAGATTGCACAGGCACACGTATAGGATGTAAATCAGCAGAATGGCTGGTACCTAAAAGTGCACACAGTTTAGTACCCTTTCTGATTGGTGGAATGGCGAAATATCTAGGGATCACTGAACCGGGTTACAGTATCTCTTGCGCCAGACAACGGATAGCCTTTTTTGATGTCTTGCCATGATGTGCACTTTAAATCAACTTTTCAACAAGCTGACACCAAGTGATTGTAAGTACTCACCCAAATCGCTTTGAAGATACCCATGGCGTGATCGATGACGATCAAGGCCTGCTTTGTGGTCACCAGGGCCCTCGGTACTGTCTCAAAGTGAAGTAATAAAGCGGAAGCTGGAAAGGCAGCCACCATCAGTAGTACCATCTTTGCATTATTCGTCACCGAGTCTAACAGAAATTCTCCCCAGCCATTCGTGATGTTCAACGGCAACGCCACGACACCTAACATTAAAGGGGTGCCGGTCATACTCAACTGATCTAGCCAAGATCTGACCGCTGTGGTCACTTTTCGCTTCAGGGGATAGAGTACAATGCCACAAATAACTGCCCACATGGCCGGCTTGACAAAATCGTAGAAAAGATAGTACGCGGCGAATGTACCCAGGATACAGCATGCGGCCATACCGAACACGGCCACATTGTAGAATGCCGATTTCATAGCATCCATTTCTTTGTCACAACTCTGATCAGACACTGACGATGCTGAACGCTTTCTAGATTCCTTACGACCACCGCTGTCAGTCTTGCTGCCTGCTGGTACCGACATGACTGTTTGCAGTCGACGACGGAATAATCCAAGGAATCCGTTTGGTTTCTTGTCCGCCTTTGGTTTTGGGGATTTCGCTGATTTGGTTGCCGCTTTCGGCTGTGGTTTAGGATCAGGTGCTGGGACGATATTGCAAGAATTTACTTCTTCTGTCGAGACTTCAACAAGAAATACAGAATCGAGGGCTTCCTCTTGGACGTTCGATTCTGGCTCCGGTTCTGGTTGCGTTGCTGTCACGAGGTCTTCGCTATCACGATCAGACTCGTCCGATATTGATGGCTCCGGTTCGGCCAAGCGTGCCTTGGGGATCTCGGCTAGGCCATTGCCAAGTGAGTCGCGAATACTGGTTTCTCTCTGAAAGTACAATCAACTGCGGATTTACAAATGTTTGGATTTGCAAGTCAATGAGGGCGTATCGACTAGAAGACATGCATGTCTATGTGCGGGGGGGGGGGGATAAAACGCCTTGACGGTTTCTAGGTACATACGTTGCTTAAGACTTTTCCCCAAGCAAGGCGATCGCAACGGCTTTGTCAGAAGGCAGTGGTCATTGGGAGAGCTGCGAGCAAAGACCCTCAGAACAGGAGTGCAGGCGGCCGCGGTGGTGCAGCGGTTCGGCATTGAGGCTCATGCTCATGAGGCAGGCACTTCCGTCTCGACTGATACATCTGTACTGTGCGAATAATTCTTGTGTCGCTCATTTCGATGGTCTACATCAAAACTAGGGACCACCAGCAGCCGTGGTGGTGCAGCGGTTCGGCATTCGTCTCCCCATATTGCTTGGGAGCGAGTGGCTGGACTCGTCCCGGGTTTGATCCCCGGTGATAGAGGTCGGTTTGCGAACCATAAACCCTCGCTGACCTTGCACGCCAGGCCGTGGGTGACTCACCCGGTACCGCCGAGGTGCTCCGAGTGGAGAGACGGAAGCCAAACGAGTAGACAGTCTTGGCTGTCGAACACCGACAGGGTTCACAGCCGACCCGCTATCGTCCGAGGAAGTCGGTGTCCTGTGCAGGATGCCCACGCGTGGAGGTGCTCCTAGTGGAGACGCGCAGAGGGACGCCGCCGTGAGAGCTGGTCACCTCACGGCCTCGCTTATCATATCATGACTGCTGGCCGGCTATAGGCAAAACGGGTTGAAAGTCCCGTGGGGAATTGGGGCGGCGCGGGACCCAACCCACAAAAATTTAAAAAAAAAAGAACATGAGTGCAGAGCGGTTTATCGAAACACGGTATCGATAGAGCTGTCATCGACAAGGAGCTGGAAATAAAATCCTTGGCCTATCCTGGGGTGTACTGGGGCAAACTAATGCCTGGCCTAAGCCACAGAAACGAAACCACGTAGTCCACGACACCTTTATTCCACAACCACACACAAGGGCTGCAAAGTTCACAATCCACAGAGCAGCCGGAGTGTCAGCCGTGAAGACGGTTCTGATGGTCCTGAGCCCAAATTGCCTAGAACTCACGATCAATTCAGGCCGCAGGAACTCGATACTAGTTACCGCCCGATGCCTGCAAACCAAACCAGTCACTCGATCTCCCTCTCGCTCTCGGTCTTATGTCTGGCCCTGACCTAAGAGAGACAGACCAGTTCTCTGAACCAGAGCTCTGATAGGTGCAGATAAAGTATCCACGCCTATTTCACAGAAAGCTGTTCCAGACGCCCACGTCAGGACGTGTTTCTGAAACTCCCATGTGTGCTGGCGGTCTCACGATCAGTGCAGTGTTGCTGAGAGAATTTGACGGCTGTACGACATCCAGAAAAATGCAGGAAGACAACTCAAGCGGCATTGAAAAAATTTAAAAAACCCACCCTCAGGCGACCGCCTGACAGCAGTTTAGGTGAAGAACTGATCCAAGGATAGCAGCTGCAACCTGATAAATGACTTACTAAAGCGGCTGGCTGTCTATTTCTTCTCTCGTCTTCCTCCGCCAGTAACTGTCGAACGTAGTAGGGAGTAAGAAAGCTCTCTTCCACCGATTGATCGTCGACTGCTCCAGCCGACACTGACAACTTTTTCCCTGACTGACTCCCACCAAAAAGATTCGATAATTTTCTTCTAGCACTAGCTCGGATATTATCCACACTGCTATTTCTATTTTTAACAATCGCAGGGGATGGTGCTGGAGGACGTTGGGCACTTCTGGCAACGCGTCGTTCAACGGAATTATTCGTTGAACTTCGACTGGGACGCTCGTTGACGTGAATTCGGACCCAAGGTCTTAGTGTTCTTTGAGAGTAAATTGGAGCTCGTGCGCCTTTCCCTGTTGTTCCACTGATAATGCCGGGATCGTCGAGTTCGAATCCGCTTTGCTCACGTTTTTCTTGGGGCTACAAAACAATGTTTTTTTGAGATGAGTTATTAGACAACACAGACTATACATAATTTTCAAAGTTGAAAAGTGCTTTTCGCTCTCACTCAATTCCGCCAGCCGAGTAAAAAGCGTGAAAGGACCAGAACAGGAAGTGTGTTATAGTACGGATAGGGCTAATGATGTGCACCTGTACGAAAATGAGTCCCATCGCATACTAACCTTTCTCTACTCCGTTCACTCGCCACGCGGCTAAACCAGTCGGCTGCCCAGAAACAGCCTACTACACTTTTTTATAAACTGTACCAGTATACTTGGCCTACGCAACATCATCTCTTGTGTATATTTTCCTGGCTTTTATGGGTGCATGAAAGAGGCAGCGCTAATGACAAAAGCAAGCTGCCAGCAGAAACAAAACGCGAAACTAGAAGTCTGCCTTATTCGAATTCTCTAATCATTGCTGACGCTGTAAGCCTTATCTCCAGGCATGCGCAACGTACCCTGAGCATGATGTCTGTGTCAGGATGGTTGACAGTAAAAGTTATCCAACCATTTACGCCCTTGCCGAATTTCGGAGTCGTAAAGAAAACGCCATTTTGGGAAGTGTTAAAAAATGTTTACATATTCCTCCTTTTCAATGATGGCCATTCAAATAGGCGAAAATGCTCACACTTTTCAAAGGAAAAGAAAAAATGCGGATGGGACGAGGTGAATCAGAGCGGAAATGGTGAATGAAGTCAGGCCTCTCAAAGAATGGGTAACACAAATTAAGGTCCACGTCACTTTTTCTGTTGACGGCAAAGTGAAAATATGCAAGAGTTGGAAACCTTGAACACATCCTTATTGATCTAGAGAGACATCTGTGTGTCACAAAAGATGTTGGAACATGTGCACACTTGATGTAAAGTCTATTCAAAACGAGAAATGGTGTCTTTTATTGAATTTCTTTTGGAAGAACCCGTATCATAATACAAAACCCACATATCAATCATTCTAGTCCGAAACTACCATACTATGCGTGCTTTGCATAATTTATGCTGCCTGTCCGATCACGTTCCGCGGCTCACCTTTAGTGGGCATGGTACCTTGCCCACAAGGAAATAGTATTCATTCTTTTGTGAACCCAATTTACGCCATATCATATCATATTATCCATCTAGAACAGACCTGCCTACTCAATCATGTAAAAACTGTCTAGCTATGCTAGGAAAAGCACCGGGAGCATCTGACAGTAATTCGGAATCCAAGATAGATGGGTATCTATGTTTTCTTGCACGCGGACGGCCTTAGCTTCTATGGCCTGCTAGCACAGCATTATTGCATAGAACCGAAAAAGTAGATGAATCATTTCTCATCCATTGTGGTCATCAATCGTAGGTTACTGATGCTTTAGCTGGTAGCTTTTGAGCAAAGTGGCTCTCACGAGCAAACATCTGTTTTGAAGCAGGCATGTTTTCTTCAGCTATACTACAATGAAAGATTCCATTGACTTACCCAGTTGCTATATGCTGGTCCCATATCTGATGGAAACTTTGCCGGTTTCTCACCCAGAAAGGTGAATGGTCCTCGTGTAAATCTTTTCATAATCGACTCTTTCCCGATGTACCACTATAAGCCATAAATGCAAACGCCAATAACCACAATGAACAATGTTTTTTCAGATTCGAGGTAGGTTATTTCCTGAATTTGAGGTGATCAAAATGCATGATATAATATCAAATGTTCTGTCGAGCTGGTTTGATAAGTTATAAAATCAAGGCGATTCGGTCTTGTTATGCACTATTCATATAAACAGTTCCTTCAGAAAACCACTTACTTTTATTTCTGTGCAGTCGTTTTCGCTCATTTTTCAATTGCCCAATGCGTCATTGTCCGTCAGTGTAATGATTCTTGACACTGCGCAGTTCTGTGAAGGCGAGACGGGTTGAGTATAGAACGGTACACTGACGCAAGACAGAACAACACTCCCACTTTCTTCTTCAGTTCTTTAAGACAATGTTCATAAGCGCACAACCTGAGGAATAGTCAATGCCAATAAGAGCAGTTGCGGTCTTTAGTCAAAGTTGAAACCAGAAATAACGCATGAAAAAGACGAGCGCGTCAAATTAACGTATAAATTTTAGATTTGGATAAAGATGGTGAGAGATGATCGATGCACTTAGAAAGTGAATGAGAGCAATTAGATAGGCGTGCTAGCATTGCATTTCAGAATTAAGGCAAAAACAGAGTGCGGCCAGAATCAGTTAGTATTCCTGCCGTATCAGAGTGTTGATTAGGAGATGATGGAAAAATACGGATACAGAACTAGAATACTAATAGACTTTTTGCCCAAAACATGCCTGGACCTCCCCCCCCCCCACCCCGTCCTCGACTGCAAGACTGGACGGCATGCTGGGAAGAAATATGCGACAGAACAGAGTGGCTATACTGTATATGTAGAGCGATAAGGCATTATGCAGCGCTTGATACTGTATCTTGCGGTCATCCGATGAAGCAGAGTAGCCACGTGGCCGTCATGCATATAAACTTTTGATTAGAGAAGATGCAAGATTGCCGCTGAAGTTATTAGCAGCTTGAGCAATTCTAGAGCATGATCATTTTGCGTGCCTACGTTGCGAGCGGCAGTACGAGTAAATGTTCACGTATCTCGGATATCGCATAAACTCTAACCGCTTACATTCCCAATCATGACAGCTCTCGCCTTCGTCTACTGCGGTTTAAGCGGACTGGGTGAGAGCCCGAGTGATGCATAGTTGGAGCCTTTTCAAACACATAAGAAATTATAGCTGACACATAAAGGCCAGGGTGTTGATCATGCGGGTGTGTTCGCAAGGCCAAAGCCGAGCATAAAAATCAAACGTGGTAACAACGTGACTAACAATGTCTAGTGTGATTGGGAATCACACTAGACATTGTCGAAAATGGCTTATTGCTCACTGATTCGTGAAGGCTAGCAAGTTGAAGTTCACTGTCGTTTGGTAGAAGCGGGCTGTGTAGTGCGTTTCCGCTTTGACTGCCATCCTGAGGAAACAGGAAAGAAGAACTGTAAATGGAAGTCCAATTGGTAATCAGTGTGATCTTGTGCATGTTCTCGGCAGTTGCAGGAAGCGACGAGCTTCTGGAAAGTGAGCACCTGGTTTTCTTTTATTAATCTTAAGACTAAGTCTCTTCTTGTTTACATTCTATAGAACACCAATACATTTTTGCGATGCCGCAAGTCCATTATTCCAAGGAATATGCTAACTTGTTCATATCTCTCTCCAATCCAGGCCTGGATTTGTCGAAAGCTCGCATTTTCTTCCCGCAAAGTCAAAATCAGGCAGAAATACACCGTGAACTTTATCACGGCCAAACCATGGTCTTGGAGGAAGAATTACCTGAAGGAATTCAGGTGGGATATTCTAATAAGGAAACTCCCAGTTGCCCTATTGGGAGATACGACAATGGAAGAATCAGCATCAAGTCGACCGCACAATTAGCCATTGTAGCAGGCAGTAAAAAAAGTGACGCATTCTTCGTTCTTCCCGTTACCAGTTTGGGACGGCGTTACATAGTGGTGACGGGTCAAGGTCGTTGTGGTGCTTCACAAACCAAGACTCAGATTGTGCTGGTCAATGGCGTTGATTATCAAAACAGTGTGGCTGTGACGATCGTAGAACACAAGGCTGACAAGAATACAAGATCAGGAGAATTTATTTTATCTGAAGCCTGGAACACATGGACGTTTGTCAGTGATTACGATCTCACTGGTTCGATCATTGAAAGCCAGCATCCCATCGCTGTCATTGTTGGGAGACAAGCTGTCGACAACAGTAATCATTTTGAAGCGGAAATGTTGCCGCCAGTATCGAGATGGGGCACTACCTTTTTTATGCCTTATCAAAGGGAGCTTTCCGTGTACCGAGTTCTAAGCTCCAGTAACAACACCAAGTTTTCTATCCTGGGAGAATCGACGCAAGCGACTTTAGATTATGGCGAGTCCCACATTCTGACAGTTATGGGTCCAAAAGTTTCAGCCTGCACAAGGCCTTGCCTTCTTGTTCAGCTGAGTGATTATAAGCCAAACTGCAACCCCAATCTATCGCAGTATGCTTCAGTTTATGCTAGCCACCAGATTTTGAACCAAAGGGACACATCAGAAGTAACGAGCCTTGCGACTACAAACGAAACCAAATGGCTAAACGGAGCCGTCACGAATGACTTTTTCACCCTTATTCCTCCAATCGAGCAATATCAAAATCAGTGTCTGATTGTAAGCAACGCACCCTACTCTGATATTTTTTTAAATTACTGGGATGTTATATCCAAAGCAGCTCCACGTGGTGGCAGTCGGGACATTTCATGCTCGCCAGTGAATAAATCTGAGATCCTTGGTCCTTTATTTTCTCGCGAATTTAGAGACTTTAGACAAAAACATTATGAATTTCCAAAAGCAAAATCAGTATTATGCTTCAGCACCGATTTTACAATTATCTCATATGGAGTTAATCCACGCGGGGCTTATGCGTTTGCTCTTTGCGAATGGTCTTGGTTGTCCTGGACTCAATGCCCAGTGACGACCACGCCAGAACCGCGGCTTCGATTAAAACGACAGTCAATCACAGAAGGGCCATCTCCAACGACTTTAGAAAACTGTAATAATATTACACCAGAAGATTATTTTCAAAATACTACGACATCATACAGCACATCTAGTTCACCATTAACGTCATTGACATCCGTCGACGAGTCATCGGCCACCCCGTCTGCAACGACTTTCGAATTCTCTGCCGAATCTGCAACATTCGATCCTTCAACACAGCTCATTCCAATCACGGATGAAGCTGCTATGAAAAGTTTGACTGAAAAGTTAAAGCACCTCGAAGAAGTAAGGTTTGTCGCATTAGATGGTTCTGATCTAATCATTGTTCATTGGTTTGATTCAGCTACCTGTCAATAATTCCTCGAGCGCACAAGGTGCTTTGAAAGAGCTGACCACAATCGTCATGAATCACAGTGAAGCCATGGACGAAGACCAAATCAATAAAACGTCCCAGCTCTTGGAGAAATTTACTGCTTTTCCAAATCTGTCGGAAGATGTATGAGTGATTCGAGGATGTTTCGATCTTATACTCATTTCGAATTTTTCCTTCAGACCTTTTTCCAGTCTTTCGAAATTACGGACAAGATGTTGGACCAGGATCCTAATGTGATGAACAGAGACAGCGCAAAAAGGTAGTGTACTTTCATGATGCAGGTCTGGCACCAGAAGATCAACACAGCAAATCGTTCTTTTTAGGATTCGAAAAGCTGTCAGCAATCTTGGGAAAAACACCGTCCGTCAAAATTTAGAATATAATGGCCGACATGTAGCCATAGCACTGCGTGATCATCCTTGCAACGGAGACACTGGAGGAATAGGATACATCAAAGGAGCAAATGGCACAGCGATCACTCTGACTCACGATCCTGGTGAGCCTCAAATCTGGCACTGGGCTGATGATACAGTGGTGTTTGCTTTCTTGCCACTTGAGCAAATCCGTTGGCAAGACTCTCTACAAACGGAGGGAAAAAGGAGGTGGCGGGGGGAGGATTCTCTCAAAAAAATAGGGCGCGTAGGTTTCGTCGTTTACAACAATCATAGCCTGTTCCAAGTTAATGAAACCGCAAAAACTGCGTGTTCCATCACAAGTGAGTCTGATATGGATTCCATCGTGACCGTCGATGTATTCTTGGAAATACAAGATACTCTTTATTTGGAACACCCTTATCGTCTGACGAATCCTGTGATAATCGGGTTCCGTTCCAATATGAAAAAAACACAAGTAACTGAACATTTACTTTGACTCTTAGAAAAATGCTATTTTATCTTATTGCTTCAGTTTTTGCACGCTCGTTCCCAGTGCAAATTTTGGAATGACGAACACTGGTCTCCTGCTGGATGCAGATTCGTCGAGTTCAAGAATGGAATGCACATTTGCGAGTGCAATCATCTAACAGACTTCTCACTGATGGTGGTAATTTTTTATTTTTGTCACTCCTATCACATTCCAACGATTTCAGAAATTTCCAGTCTGAAAGGAGATTTGTAAGACCAAGGGTAGTGAGCAATCGCCTTATAGATCTCTTTGTCTTTTGATTAAGCAAGACTGTGAGGGGAAAAACTCAGAAAACGCCTAGTAAAATGACTCCTTCCACTAGCCTTCAAGTGTTTTTGCTTCTTCGAAAATGTCTTTGACGAAGATATCAATTTAATTTCAAGTTATCTACATTTTCTTGTAGGATATCTCGGAAAAAGATCCCGCACTTTGCGACCCGAACTTATCCCTCTTATCCAACATCCTAGCCTCTCTTTCAATCAGCAGCCTTGCTGCAGCGATATTGCTGCACATTATTCTTAAGTACATGAAATATTGTTTCCGTGGAGCGTCCCCCGCCCGCTCCAGACTTTTGCAGACCTTGGTCCGAATACCGCCTCCACATCAGAATAGCAGTCCATACGAGCCAATGATGGCAACTATGCTCACGTTCCTCGTTCTCTTCGTTTTTTTATCGAATAAAGATTGCCTCGGGCTAAATCAATCTGAATGCAAATTCTCAGCAGCCATTTTGTACACTGTCTTACTGGCACAGATGTGCTGGGCAGCACTGGCTGGTTTAAACGCCTTCAAAAGTCATTATATTGTATTTCACGAGAATATGCTTCGACTAATTACGCAACGAAAAAGTGGTTTAGCCATGAGCTTTGGTAAGCAGACTAGAATTTCCGGCCACAAAAAGGATAAGGCGCTTCCGTTTTAGCCTTTCCACTCTTTACTACAGCAATCGAATATGCGGCGTGCAAAGATTTTTTTGATCGTGGCGATGGATTGTACGGTTTCCTTTGACCAGTTTACAAAGTTTGCCACTCTATCCAAAGCGTCATGTTTGCATTTGATTGCAGCTGTTGGATCCGTCCTCGCTACGTTGGGATGGCAGTCATGTTTCCGCTCTCACTGCTCATTGCGGGTGATATCGTCCTGACTGTCTTACTGGTCAAGAAATTCTTTTTTGTCAAAACGGTGATGGCCGTGTCACGAAAAAAACATGTGGATGTGGCGCGAAAATGTGTGGTATTGTTGACAGTGCAAGTTGTTCTGGCTTTTCCATGGGTAAAAGACAAGAAAATCGCAATTGTCCGGCATAACAAAAATTAAATGTGGTATTTTCAGGTTTTCCAATATTTTACAATTGGTTCTCCTGAAGTAACTGAACTTCACTATCTATTTTGCTTCGCTTTTGGTTTGCAAGGATTCATAATCGCCCTCCTATACCTGTTTTCGTATGCAAAATGGTTTCAAAGAGTGCGGCGGTCCCCAGCAAATAGTACTCGCACAACAACCAGCACATCCAAGTGGTCGCCAGCTCTTTCGAAGATGTCGACGTCTTCCCCCAATCCGAGTGCACTCTGATAGTTTGTCGTGAAGGTCTCTAAACCGTGGCAGTCTGGTTGGTGAATCAAAAGGTTATACGAGTAGAAATGATATCGCAATTCGTGCGACCCTTGGCCGAGAATAAGTAAAACCACTGGTACATACGCTGAAGGTTCGATTACGCACCACGCGGTCGCTGAGACACCAACTGGCAAAGGGAGTGATGCAGATCATAGAGCAGCCACCTAGACTGACATAGGAACCAGAGGGAAGATCTCCTTGAGTAAGTCTGGGTCCGCAGTACTGTAAGGAGTGGCTGATGGACCCATTGCACCGCGCCAAAACTGAGGCACCCAACCAAGCCTTCTGAGTAGGGACCGTTCTCGGAAGCCAACTACAAAACAGTGATTGAGAGAATCCGTTGAGATCACCGAAGCTAGCGTTTCATGATGTGGTAAAGCAGGAACGTGAACTGTACTTAACATTAGAAAACAGGGCTGCTTCCTTGCGCATGAAAAGCATCGCTTCTAATCGAGATGGAGCGAGTTTCTCATGCGCAAAAGTTATCATTCTTAAATTATGACAGAAACCAAAAATCTGCTGAACAACTCTAACAGGTAGAAACAGGAACGTAAAGCATTTCCTGGGCCATTATTGGGCAGCACTGGAGTTACCCATCACAGACCCCTTACTCGGCTATGTTCAAACCTTCACTCTTCATGGTAACTGTGGCACCAAGCATCAACATCAACGTGCCACCAGTGAAACATATTTTCAATCTTTCGTTCCTTCTTCTCTTTCACGATCCGGCACAATTCGCAGCCAGGATCTAATTCTGTCTTGGAGAATACGACCTGATATTTTTCTCGCCACTCGAAGTACTGGAGGAAGGCAGTCATGTTCTGATCGAGGTATGAGACGAGGTGTTGGACGCGAGGGAAATCATAACCATAACCATAGGGCCATCGTGGTCTGAATCGTATCGATAGGTCATCGTGAGATTGAAGAAACTGCCCTGACCAGCTGCACGAAAATCGTGATAAGTGTGTGGCGGCGACTCATGTAGAATGAACGCGTAGTACTGGCTGAGCTGCCTGTCAGGCGGAATATCCTCCCAGTCGATCGATCGCGCATGGAATAATATGGCTGAACTATGGCTCACCGGTTGACGATTGTGGGAAATAATGCAATTGAGATTAGCTGGGAAATTCTGGAATAGTGGGTCAACATTCGGCTAGTAGTGCTCAGTCCAGGCGAGGACGATGGTTGCATTGGCCAATATAAATGGTCGCTTTCATCCGATCTGGAGAGATTGTCCCAGAGATTAGGCAGTGAGTGCATGGATGACTGTTCCAATAGTATTATCATAGTGAAAAGGACAGCACCTGACGCGGCGGCTGACCATATTAAATAGCGAACAATTTTTTGTAATGAATACATCGTGATCAAAGATACTTACGATTAGAGTATCGGTCTGTGGAATGTAGGTGTCGTCAACCACACCGATGACATGATTTTCTGGTTGAACCTAACTGTTAGGGGGATGCAAGACATGAAATAGTTGTGTACTATGCAAATGCCACTATACGGCCTTCGTGCCTTGGGCCCTTTTAATTACATCAGCCGATCGGTTATGTAGACAAGCTCCCTTGTTATTTGTTTACTACATACAGTTGCGCTGATAACCTGTCATTGGTACCTTTTTCAGTCTAAAAGCCTGTTGGCGTCCGGTGAGGTCGAGTAAAGTCAGCAATATGCGAGTATTATAAAACTAGTGGGTCCTCTACCCCTAGTGCTATAACATGCATTGGCGTCTTTATGTCTGCACGGAACGACATAAAGAAAAGAGAGTTGAGTTCCGCCTACCTTCAGTAGCAATCGGACTATGCCATTTCAGAGTGGGAGGGATTTTCTCAGTGCGGAAATGGTGAATGGATTTGTAATGCATTCTTTTGGAGAGAGCGCGGATAAACTCACCGAAGTAATAAAATTGTCCAGCCAAGCTGCACTGCTATTTGACCTTGCGCCAAATAGTGAAGTCTGGCGAGGGTCACATAGCGTCCATAACCAAAATCTTGGTTGAAAAATATTCAGTTTTGACTGTTGGCTTCTACAGTTTCTACTGTCTCTAGCGAGCATGCCAAGTTTCCGATACATGGATGGATGCTAAAGGTTGCGATGCTTGCGGTGTTTTTCAAATAGCAGAATCAGTGTTCGCTTGTTCCATAGTTACTTACATCGAACCATAATACCAACATAATCGCTGGTCATTCAATCATGTTCTTTGACACCCAGCATGTGGAAAAGCAGGGACAAAGTGCCTCCTTATCACACACACGCTGTATCTTATGTATGTCTAAGGTGTCATCTGATCACTACACAGGGGTCACCAAACGTCAATCCAGTATTGTCATCTTGTGCATCGCACGCTCATCGCCATTCTCTTTGAGTAATGGTGCCTGTCATGCTGTATTTAGTATGCCAAGCCATTTTCTCAAATATAAGACTCCGCGGGCTTACTATTTCAAAGTTTGCCCACGAGAAGACTTATTCGAGGGGACACATTCGAGGGGCTCTTATTGCTATTGTTATGATGGCCCTTCAATGATCCATCCAATAAAGTATCGTGCAAGATTTTAGCCCACGCCTGTCCCACAAGTCCACTTAGTGAATAGTAATCATAGACATATTCCTTACTCACTTCACTTTTAACGCTCACTCCCCTAAAAATTCGTCCCATCCCAAGTCCTGCTGTATGCATAATCCTATCGTTTATCTTCCAGGGAATACAGCTGCACTCGCTCCTAGAAAACTCGACCATTCCTTCTCGAGCTGCAAGTAATAGGCCATACTATCATTTCTCGTTCCTCAGCTTTGTGCCAGCTTGCACGTGTCAGGTCAGTTACACGTGTCGGGGAGGAGTTGATGAGTGCGAGGGGCAGGAAGAGGAGATGGAAATAATGTTAGAACATTAGCGGCTCGCAGCAGTTGACCGATTCTTCGTATTACGTAAGCACTGTTGAGCGAGGACGGCACCAGCTCCCTGCGGAGGCCCGCCGAAAGCTACCGAGACCATATTCCGGTAGGCTATCAGCTAAGAAAGGGATTGCAGAGAACGTGTGAGAAAGCGTGGCACCAGCGAGGCTGAAACCAAAAAAATAGTAGATGAGAAACTTTCAATTCCCTCATCGACATTACTCGTACTTGCCGGCTTGGTCGGCCCATCGACCATTCTTAAGACTATGTATCAACAACACGAAAACGCCTAAAAGCAGCTTGGCCGATGGCGTTGGCATTTATAGCCTTGGCGTCCCCAGTCCCAGTCCAAAGAGTCAATTGCCTCTTCCTGCTCTCGCTTTGCTGGCTCGAATTCGTTCTGAAGCGGAAACCTCCAAATAGCAGTGGTATCACAAAAACAAACTCGCTGAAATGTTCAAACATATTTTCAAAAGGCGCCGACTCCCAGCCACGCCGGTGAACTTGACAGATGCTGGACATAGTTGGAACGAAACGGCGCAAGGGCCAGGCTCCCAGGACAGCCCGTCACAAAACAAAATTAGTCTCGAAAGCGCTAGTGAATCAGGTGCCCTTCCTAATCGACAGACCAACGGCGAAGCGACCAAAGTCGTGGGCTCCCAAACTCTGGATTTTACATTACCGGATCATTTACGACAAAGACGATATGCGTTCGAATGTCTGGCATCGCCGGACACGCCTTGCTTCACCTCAAGTTTGTAAGTACAGTATGATGCTGATTGTGAGCGCATTCCCCTTTGCATGCATGCACATTGGCGGTGTGCTGTACATGGAGACGGGCGTTTCGAGTGCACTGGCAACTACAGTACAGCTCGTCGATGTCCAATAGGTTCGGCGAGAAAGTAAGGCTAACTGTAAGTGCTGGCCAGTTAGTGGTGCACCCTGGCCACATGAAATTCCCGCAAGGTTCCGTCTTTGTTCCATACTGGCATACAGTACGCTTTATTCTGTCTTCCTCTCTTCTCTTTATTTTGACTGGTGAGATACCTTGTTCAGGATTGCTTCCTCGTCACCCGCCGCTGCAAAGACCCCATGATTTTTGTAGACTAGTAGGTATTCTACCGCTCGTTTCTAGTGCCTGGCTTTATTTTTAGTTCAGCAGTGCCTCTCTCGCGCTCATGAACAGGACAGCTAAGAAGTGGTCGTCTCGTAAATTCATAAGAGTGTGAGTAGGGAAGAAGCGTGTCGGCAGAAAGAAAAGCTACTGCCGCTATTAATTGAGGTAAACATAGTTGGAAGTGTTTATATTGCTATTCACAGAATTGGATAGTTTGTCGTCGCGGCCACGGAACAATACGTTTCCAAGCATCGGGTTTCGTAGCCAAGCCATGGCTTAAAATATGTACGCGTCATCGGCTTCTGATAAGTAGGTGGCGCCATTGATCAGCTTGTATGGTCTATTATGGGGCGGCTATCGACCCGAATGTCAGACCTGGATGACGCTTACCATGTACCAGTTTCTACGGTTTCCAAAGCGGCAACACGGCCGCACGTCGACGCACAAACTCGAAAAGCCAGCCGACACTGTACTGCGTCAACATGCTAGCATTTTCCTGGCACGCAAGCCTCGTATGAGCAAGGAACAGTGCCGGACCAGGCGCTGGCTAGATAATGCTGTTGTAAGGTGGAATCTATTCCCACGTCCCTGCCCTTATCGCCATGTACAGCGCCAGCGGGAGCACGACCGGAACCATCACAGCCAGGTCCGATTACAGCGCATCAGGGCGGCTTCGTTCTCGAGGAAGAAGACGTCCTCGAACCAAACGAGCTTATTTGTCACCATCGCGGCTGAAAGAAGGAGGAGGAGGCTTGATACAAATAAAGCAGTAAGTGAATATGCGCTTTTCAGTTTTTTCTTCCGAGCGCAGCTTTGGCTCTTCATGGGAATGAATGATGAGGAAATGGTGTGCGAGTGGGCCCTTTAGATAACTACCTCTAATTGATTGTCACCCGATAGAAGGCCCACGACGAGCTGCTAGTGACGGCATGGGCAGGCCACAAACGAAATGGTGGTCAGGTACTGTTTGCCGAAAATGGAGACCAATGCAAACTAGTTAACAATGAATGTATAGGAAATGTGACGAGCGCGAGCCTTTTTCTACTTCCAACTCGCCTTCGGTCAATCTAGCTTGTGACTTGGGCCAAGGTTGGACGGTAAACGGAAACGAGGGGACTCGATTGCCATTAGCCACCCTGCCGACAACAGGCATCGGATACGGCTGTTTCGATGTTTGCGAGCGTTTTTCTCTTTTTCGACAAGCTTCGCCTCTTGTCTACCCGAGTTTCGTTTTCCGTTCGCAATTAGGACTCGAGACCTTGCAACTACCACCCTTTCTTTGTCGACCATTGCTACGCATGTGCGCTGTTGAAAATACCGCCCAACCCGGCACCAACGATTTTTGCCTCTGTTCTGCGATTTTGTCAGTTCAAGTCGTTTTTCGTGCTATAATCTGCTCTATTGCTTTGTCCCTCGAGGTCACCTACCACCGCCAAGGAGCCGAGAGATAGAAGCGGAGACAGAGGAGCAACACAGTCTCTGCCCACCTTGCCTATTCATATTCGCTCTTTGGAATCAGTCTCGACTAGTCCAAATAAGGAGGTGCTCATCGGAATTGGCCACTGCCGATTGTGACTTCCATTCCAGCCAGCGTGCCTCCAGTGGAACGTTGGTGGGCACCGCACGCCCAATCGCCCAATCAGCGTTTTAGTGACCAATGAATATTCATCTTTGGCGAGTTATGAAGCTAGCGACTAGGCTGAGTCGCTTTCCGGCGTTTGGGAGAAGATGTTCGCTTCTATTCGATTCCTAACCGACGAAAAGGCTCGAGGGCATTAAAACATGGCTAACATGGCTAACGTAATGAAGCTCATGCCCGCTTTGGGCGATGACCTGCAGGCTCGCCAGTAAGTATCTGTACACACGTGTCTGTTATATTTAGGCTTGTCTCTCATCAGCGGCTACTGACAGCACAAACGAACCGCATTGAATTCGAGCGAGGTCCAACCGAGAGCGAACGCTCTCCTGCATAAGCAGTTTTTTGTGCGTGTCACCAGCCAGGCAGTGCGGACTTGCTAGAAGTATGCATATTGAAATAGGAAGGGGAGGAGAGGTCGATAAAGTCTTGATTTCCTACATGACCAGCTCCTTATTCGCCAGTTTATCTATACGGTCACTTGGTCACGGCCAAAATGGCTTGTAAGGCGAGCAGGGCGCGTCCAAGCGAGACGAAGCGCTCGATGAATATCTTAAAAGGTGGGCTTTGTTGTTGGCTCGTGGACGGCTCCCAATCATTCGGTCGCCTCCTCGCCTCGTCGTTTCGTCCATATCCCAAAAATGTCCTAGTCGGTCAGTTTGTCCATGGTGGTGACAGTGGAAAGAAAAAAGCCGTTTCGCGCGGAGACGGCTCTAATAGCGTGAAGACGAAATGACTCGGTTATCAGTAATGGCATAGGTTTGGTCAATGCTAATTCAAATCCAAATCGTGGTTCGTCTAAATTGAATTTTTTCAAAATGATGTACGCGGCGAGAGCGGGCGGTGGTTATGGCAGCTTCATGCTACCTAATACGCCGCCACAGGCACCGCGTCGATACGCGTCCCCGCACAGAAGGTCGACCAATACGGCTTCGGGCATGCATCAATTTTATGATGCTCAACAGCGCCTGCTGTTACATCGCTTATCACAGTACCATACGGCAGCAGCAGCAGCTGCTGCCTCCTTACCTCCACCGCCGCCACTGGCGCCCGAGCTACTGGGTAATTTGCAACAGTCCTTTCCCACCAGCTGGCCGGCAATCGTGGCCGCTTATCACCGTGAATCTGCCGCTTATCACGAGCGTGAAACAATCGAGCAACAACAACCCATTTATCGATGGCCTTCACTTCGCAGTGTCAGCACACTGAGGTAACAGTTTCTTATCAGAAGTTCATATCAGTGTATCATAGCTATCACTGCGAGGTATGTTATCACTACAAATGTCGGTGATATCGAAATGACCACACTATGGATTGTCATCCTCACTTTCTTCCTGCATCCTTGCTTTTGGTCCCTGCATCTGTAGCATGCCTGTCTGCAAAGTCTCTTCATCGTCTAAAGTATTTCCATGTCGCTAGCCCGTAAGCTGCAGCAGATTTAACAGCTCGTTTCATTACTACCTGCGGTTTATCCAGGTACCTTCGATTGGATTGTGGGAATACTTTTTCATAAGCACCTCTTGCACATACTGCCTCTCTGGACAGGCAGCCACCCACTTTTACTTTGAGTGAAATAGAGACTTTGTGTGATGACTGTCGTGGTGGTGATGAGTATCTTGACACGCATTCGGTAAGTAACATGATCTTTATCAACTCGACTTCTTTTTCTTTTGGCCGCTTATGGAAGTTCTTTAAGCGTAGCCCCTGGTTTTTGGAAGCACTTACACGAGCAGATGTTCGAAGTTTCCAGTCAAAAACAATTGGAGTGCGGCCCAGAAAAGGCATAGAACGAAGTGAATAATTGCACCCGAAGCCGCGGTTCGTCTTCCAATTTGTCATGTCCAAGCTGTGTTTGATTTTTGATCAATGCAACAGCGCGCTTCTAATCAATAGGAGCACTAAATGTAAACTAGGCTGCACATAAGCTTCTAGGGTTTGGATGGCGCGAAAAAACAGAGAAGCGAGAATGCCTTCAGGAAACGAGTGCGATTAAAATGAGAAAGGCTCGCGGAACGGGGATCAAGTAAAATGGCTCCGACTGGGCATGTACACACGGTTCATAATCGGCGTCCAGAGCCGGTTGTCACCAAAAGGAAACGTAGTAATGTGCCAGTCTGGCTTTAACTGCGCTGCCATAAGCTCAACGCCGGAGTCATCTAAGCACGTAGTCAGGCGCGCCAGCGCTAATTTACTCGACGGCTCCCACACGCGGCCACTTCTGATTTGAAACGGTTGTTGGGAACTGAGTGAGCCTTCCTGCTCGGTCTGGCCCCCGCCCCGCCAATGGGCGCCGAATGGGCCGGGTAAGCGCCAGCTTATACGGCGACGATTATCGCGCGCCAGAGACAGAGAAGGAAAAAGACCGCAGGGGCGGACGCGAATGTGAGAAAATAGGAGCTTTTCCACCAACTTCAGCTCCTATGGCGCCGTTTTTGAGTTCACGTTTAGACGCCCGAATTGACTTCCACGCGGGCAGCAGTCATCTCGAGGCAGCCGTCTTTCGAACTCTGAAGTTGGCATGTGAATAAGGGCGACCATGCGTGTCGCCATTGGCTCGGCCCGAGGATACGCCTGGTCAGTGGCCTGTTGCGACTCGTCCGACTTAACCCACTCCTAATTAATCGTACTATCAGGCCATTATCACTATTATGCTCAAATCTGCCTCCGACTAGTACGTTGCACGCCTCTCGCATGGTTTGTGTGCGTCCCAATATCTGCAGCACACCTCACTCGTCCTCCTCACTTCCCATCAAAAAAGCTTCTATACCTTTCAGTGCCGAACGGCTGAACCTGTTCCTGCACGCCGACGGTGGAGATGCGGAGGACATATCGATGCCCAGTGATTTTTTGCCCAATAACATCGGTGCATTAGCGTCGGCTCGCCGAGCGGCTCTCGAAGGTGACGATGGTCAATTTCCAGGTGCTGCTAGATTTGGATTCTCAGCTGCTGCTGCGCAAGGAGTTTCACTGCGACGAGCTACACTCGCTGCTCAACAACAAGTTGGCACTTCGCCCAGAGATGGAGAGAGCAAAAAGAATTGGAAGCAAGTGAGTCAACCATTTGACATTGACCCGACTCTGATTTGACTTGAAGTAAGCAACTAGAGCAGGTAAAGTAGAATCATGGACGTCTGCCATGTTGCGGGACCTAGAGTCAACAGGTGGCATCGCACACGGTGCCATTGTCACACTGTAAACAAATGAGTATCGAACAGCGGTTGGTTCTAGCAATTCTTACAAAGTCAATAAAAAGCTTATTTAATTGGCCTTTCGCCGGCTAAGACGGCTTGTTTTAATTCAATTTTCCCTCCACGAAATTGTTCAGCGACGAACATTTGGTCGATAGAAAAGAGCCAATATGGTGAACAAATCTCGCCTCTCGAACCTTCTGTCGGCAAATTTCTGTTCAGGAAGTGCTTGTGTATTTTTGACATGATTCCTTTTCAAGCACTGTATGTATCAAACCGGCAAGCGCGCACAAACCACAGCAGTCCCTAAAATGTACTGCGCCGATAGGTTTTTAAATATTTACAAGATATGGCTGGAGTGACGCAAGATTTTCGTGTGAGACGATATTGTGTTGTGCGTACGCAGAACAGTGAGTAGGTCAATCTGTCCCAGCAAGACTGTGATAAATTGTAGTTTTTATAGTTTTCTCTGTTGCTAGAAGACCATTCTTGGTGCCACTTTCTAAATTGGCTGATGCTTTCTTTGGAGCCACAAAAAGGAAGTACTTCTTTCTGAGAATCAATCCTCAGAATGGTCATGCGAGCCTATTTTTGCTTCGTTGTCCACGATGATGAAGAGACTGACAGAAATCAAGTATGTGTACGCAGGGCTATGTGTAATGTACGCAGAGAGGAGGCATGTCGGCCTCAATGAAGGACCAAAAGTACACAGAATTTTCCTACAGGCTCAGTTATGAAATGCAATCATCAATAAATTTGTACCGCCAGCAAACCCTTCCCAATGAACGTGCTTCCATCTGTTTTTTCTATTTGCAGCGAGCAAAGATCATCTTACCGCACGTGGGCTTAGTACTGATGTCCATATTGTACACGGTGCTTGGAGCGGTGATTTTTTACGTTATTGAACGACCATATGAAGTTGATCAAAAAAAGCAAAGCCTTGAACAGATTCTACGATTTAAACAAGACTTTGCATCTAAGTTGTGGACCTTGAGTCAAAATGCGAGCGTCGACGCCGAATTATGGACGCAGATGGTGAATGGCGATTTGGTTAGTTTCATGGAGACTTTACGCGAGGCCTTTACTGACCACCATGTCACTATGGACGATATTAAATATAACTTGACAGAACACACTGTCAAGTGGACGTTTTCTGCTAGCCTTTTCTTTTCTGCTACAGTCATTACAACCATTGGTAAGTCACACTTGGGGCCAGTCAGTGTTCAAACGGCAGAGTGGCGATGAGCGCCTGGTATTCTGAATAGAATCTTGAGCCTGGCCCTCTCCTAGCAAGGTCCCCAGGTTTTCTTACAGCGCTGTACATATGAAAGTCTTCAAAAGCTGTTACAAAAAGTGCCTAGTTGGCGCGTCTTGCACATGCTGCTCTTTCCGAGTATAACGTTGTTAGCCTAATCTGTAGCAGCGCTATGTGCATAAATGACCAGAGACTAATACAAAGGCCAAAACATTGGATCAATGTTTCTCACTTCTTTTTTCAATCTTGTCAATCTGATCTGAAGTAATTACAAAGCTGAAGCTTTGGGGACGAGATGCTATCTACGGTGGCGCAGGCAAGGCCCCATATTTTCTAGTCTATCGAATTATGAATAACTTGTTTTTCTCAATTTTATCCTGGCAAAAACAGCTAGGGAATATTGAGCTTTCCGCGTTTATTCGACCGATCATTACCAGTGACGATGCTGTCCCAGGAGAACACAGCGGTATACTAGCAGTGCATGCCTGATGCGGGTGTGGTCAATGGATTTTGCCATGCTTTTTCAAGGCCAGTTGCGACTATGGACACTCATACCAAAAACGAATATACGAGTACCAAACTGACTGATGGGTCTGGAAGAATCAGAGTGCAGCAGATTATCTTAACGGCGTGATTCTGTGAAGGAAAAAAATCTATTTCCGATGGTCCAAGTGTCTCTGTGGTCTGCCTATACTGGCGCTTTTTGTTTCAGGCTATGGTCACCTGGTGCCGCAGACTCCGACTGGTCAGATCATATGCATAGGATTTGCGTTAATAGGTATTCCACTGATTCTAGTAACGATCGCTGACATGGGTAAATTTTTGTCCATATACGTGATCAAAATTTATCAGTACTACGCCAAATTTGCACGTATGGTAAAACAGAGTTGTGCCAAATTTATTCGCCGGATGCAACGACGTCGTGCTGCTTGGATGGCGCGTCGGGCAGCGAAAAGGAAAGGTAGTAAGGCGCCCGGAGAGGCTAACCACAATCCGAACGGTGGAGTCGAGGACGAAACTCAACAAGTGCCTGGAACTTCAGCGGCTTCAGCGGCTGGCGATGATGTCTCGTCAGAAGGTCGATCTGAAGACCAATTTTCAGAGAGCGATGAAACTATATCGGCCACATTTCTTTTGATTATCCTTGTTGGATATACGGCGCTGGGCGCCGCCCTCATACCACTTTGGGAACACGGTACCGAATGGAGCTATTTTGGCGCATTTTATTACTGCTTTATCACAGTCACTACAATAGGCAAGTTTCTCTGAATTATGGGCTTCGACTCCCTTAATCGTTGGATCTACCCCACTGATGGACCCGATAATGAGTCTCCACGATCTAAAACCAAGATACTTGCTCGACTCCTCAGAGTCAGCTCTTGACGGCATACAACTCTAACCTGACATTCTTTCTTTTTCAGGCTTTGGAGATATTGTTCCCGAGAACCAAACATTTATCCTGGCCACCATCACATACATTGTATTAGGATTGATTATCACTACCATGTGCATCGATCTCGTAGGCTCTACATACATTCGCGACTTGCATTTCTTCGGTCGTAACGTTAAACAAATGTTGCAAAGGCAGGCTCTTATTCAATTTGGTGGTAAAGTGGTGAATTTGAGTGACGTATTCGGCTATGTAGCATTTCTACAACGCTCTTTTGGAGTAACTGCTGAACAAATAGGGCAGATGGCCACATTGCCCGAAGAATATTTGTTGGAATGTTTAGTTCATGGACGACAACCGAATATACGTTATTTCGCTGGAGCTAAACCTTTTATTCCCAATGATATTTATTACATAAAATGGATAGAACAACCTCGAACATTGAGCTACACTAGTGAGAAGGTGTTGGCCAGCTTAGAGAGTCTGGATGTGACTTCGAGATGCAGCACTGTACGTACGCCCAGAGAATGGTATTATCATATGATTATGGAACATATGAAGGATACTAAAGTTTAGTATTTATTTTTCAGTTCGCTTCTAGCCTTTTAATTCAGTGATTGTTTTTAAAATGTAAGATGAAATAGGGGGGGCCGAATTTTTCAATTTTGTATTTCTTAGTCTGACTTAAGTCCTATATTAGAACTTTTACTGTTGGCGGTCCGGTTCTGGTGAGGTTGTGTCTTGATGTGTACGATGTAGGCAGACATGTAGTAGAGCTTTTAGATTTGCTTAGGGCGGATAGATTTCGTACTGCGTAAATCCTAGGATGCAAATTCAAAGTGGCTCTAATGGTGCAATGTGCGGTGAAGTGTCAAACGTGCGTCTCATTGTTGATTCGAGGAAACTCGTTTGGAGAGATGCGGAGATATTTTACAGAAGTTAAAATGTACGTAGTAAAGCAGCGGTTGTTGCCGCGGGCTCTTGCTAATCGTACGACACGTAGTGGCAGAAGATGACACAGTTACATGGTTGAATCAAGAACCTCACAGAAACATGGCAGGTTCAGTCCCCCTAACAAACAATATAAAAACCGCATCTCATCAAAGAAAAAGAAGCCCAATATAGTATCAGCGGTCACTTTAATGAGCAGTCAGGACTGATAAGTCACCACAAAGATTACAACTGCTAGTAAGATTATTACTACAACATTCTTCGCCGCTATTTTCACAGTTCTTGTCAGGTTCTGTTTAAAAACAGCCGCATTTTGAGCCAATTTGGCTCACTGCAAGAAACATTGTGTGATTCCAGATCAGTGGTCATGTATCCAAATTACCCACCATCAGTTATGGTTGGCGTATCCTGCAGACGATAAAACGTAGGATCTGGCAAAGGTGAGCGATAAATCTCCGCTAAGAGGCTGTTAAACTCTGACCGACTAAGTGAAGTCGCCAACGTCATGTGAACCCTGGTCAAGGGGAGTCTGTACTCAGGATGTGACACTGTGGCATTTCTGAAAGCGGAGAATTATCCAAATGTGAACGGTCACGGGTCCACAGTTAGCTTTCCAGTCTTACCTGAAGCACGTGACCGAGCCCGTCATAATGCGATCGCATAGACCCTTTGCTTGTATGACTCTCAGTATCTGCAAAATTGAAGAAGAAACTTTTGTAGACTACAGATAAAATCACAGGACCGCTTACGTCGAATTGGATAGCCTTTATAAATCCGATGTTGACATCTTTGTAAAACTGGAGGTACTCTGGTGCTGGATTCGCAGAGTAAGTAATCGCATCGCGCATAAACGTGTCATTGTAAGTATAATTAGCCAAAGTGAACTGAACGCAGTAATTTGGCTGGATACCTGTTTGCAGTGTGATAAACTTACTGTATGTTGTATTTACTCCATCCATGTTCATGGTTTACGACATCATTAAACGCTCATGCGCACTCGAGGGTGTAGGGACATTTTACACACGAAATGATTTATCAGGCCGCGAGTCGAACCCTGGAGTGAAAGGTAGATGCCTACCCCACCTGGCCACGAAGCCGTTATATAGCATTTCTGCAACTCTCTTTTACGGGAAGGGGAGGGTATGCAAGGGGAAAAAGAAGAAGCTATGGTTCCGTTAATTCACACCTGCCGAGGGTCACCGCTGTAACGTTTCTGTAGGGCCAGCGCGTTCTAGGGAGGTGCGCAACAGACTATGTACAACCGTCTGACGAACTACTTGGTACGGGGAATCGTTAATCACCTTTCCCATCAAAGGCATATTCTACACGGCGCCTCGGGGTACATATTTCAGTGCGTGGGGATGGTTCTAATAAAAAGTCTGCGGCGCTCCTCACAGTAACACAGCACAGTACGTACCTGGTCGACATGCTTCTCCAAAACCAGGCATCGAGCAAAGAACGGCGATTGCAGCCAAGGCAAACCTCATTATAACAGACGTGCTTGACGGGACCAAAAGGAGGACCTAGTTATCACCGCCGTTGAAGACTCTCGATCTGCGTACAGGGCAGACATTTTCTGCGAATCTTCTTCCTCTGCATTCTTGACACGAGAGTTGGTGTTTTGTAAACAACATAAAAGTGTATCTTCTATAGGCACTACAACTCAGGAGTGGACGGAGCATTTTGAGTCATAACGTTATGCTATTTAGGATGGCCTAATGCGCCTCGATATGCTACGCGTCTAGATGTTATAGGAAGTCATTGGTCAGCTATATGTGCTGAGAATAGCGGCGCCTGGCACCGCACTTTAGAAATTCTCACGTTATTTACCCTAATAGGAAATATGACAGCCTGATCACGTATGTATGACCATGTACATATATCCTGACTGCCCAGGTTTCGTCTTTATGACGACATACATAAGCCTGAACTTCTCACTCGTAAAAACGTTGCAAGGCGAAGCGGAAAGATAAATGTTAAACGTATGGCTCATGAGGCCACGCAGCAGGCCTTTATGCACTCGCTTTAAATGTATCATGTTGTCGAACTTTGCTGATAAGGCGTCTTTGGTAATAAGTATATAGTGGTTGTTTGGCTGTTAAAAACGTCATTTCTTCCGTATCTTCTGATAGCAAAATTGGGTTCAGTGCACCTACACTGAACTGCGCTGCCTGCCAAAGAATTGCTTCACAAACTGAAACCCTCAATTTTTGACTCTATATTTTGGTCCTTTCGAGTATGGAGACACTGATAACATAGCCCGCCCAGAATTTGCTGTCCAAATCTGTGTATTGGTGTATTTATCGATCCTTTTTTGAGAGTCAGAGTGTGCTCTTATACCGACAAGATGTTCTCTTTTTTGCCTGGTGCCTTACTGTTGCAACTTTCTGCGCCATGCGTCTTCTGTTTCTCAACCGCGTCGTTTTACAGCCAACGCCCGGCCAGCCAGGCCAGCGTTGTAGCATGGCCTGTAATTGTGCTACCTGGCTGGCGTTCTTATGCAAACAAACCTCGATGCTTTGCTCCCCTCCTCCTTCACCTTATTGAGTTCGCCTTATTGAGCCGGATATCGCAAGACCAGTCTTTGGTGTCCTTGCGACTCTGTATTATCTGAACAAATTCGTTCCCGCATCGCCTGCCCCACAGTCTACAAGAATAAAATCTTAGCTTGACTGCACTGGTCTGCGAGGTGGTGAGCTCTCAATTTCTCTCCTCTATTTTTGAGTTGCAAGAATGGACGCGAAGCTGTGCGACACTCCGATCACTGGGGTGCATTTGGCAGAATCGTTAAAAGAAGCACTTGGTCCACTTGCTATATTGCGTTCTGCAGTAGCGGAAAAGGTCGCTGCTGGTCAAGGATTTATGTCCCATATCCTTCGAGTGAAACTAACATGGGAGACGCAAGATTCATTGCCCTCATCAGTCATCGTGAAAGTGTGTTCCAGTGATACTTTATCATCAGCATTCGATGAGATGGTATCGACGGAAGAACACAGAAAACAACAAAAAGAGATAATGTCGAATGGGGTTAAACTATTTCACGACACTGAGTGCCTTATTTATGTGCTGTTCGGTAGCTCACCTCCCATTCCGACTCCTAAATGCTATGCCCTGTCTCGTGGGGATGCTGGATCGCTGGCGTTCATAATTTTGGAAGATCTAAGGTAATACTCTAAGATTAGAAAGATTCCTGCTACTTGATTTCATTTCTTCCTTTTCAGTGAGACAGCAGGTGTGATTCCCTGTTTAGTGGCCGCTTTGTCAATGAACCAAGTCTTAGAAGCAGTTGCAGCCGTGGCGAAACTTCATGCTTGGAGTTTAGTGACGACCGTCGACTGGCGCAATCATGTGGACGACATGAAGAAGCGAGAAGAAATATTCAAGCCGTTCGAACACACCATGCGGCATAGTTATGAGACGGTCAAGGAGAAGTACTTAGACACATTTGGGACCATGGATGTGGACAAAATCCTAAAGCATGCAAGCATATCAGCCATGTCCCAACTGGCCGTGGAACATCGTGAATATATGGACGATGTCCTGCTTCACGGCGATTTTTGGGCCAATAACATTTTATTTGAGAAACGCAGCGATGGATCGGTAGGTGACCGCGTCGCTGCATTGATCGATTTTCAATTAGCTGTGAAGTAAGTATGAAATTTTTGAGACGCGTGTAATATTGATTCATATGGTATACATATTATCAAAACACAAAGAAGGCTTGTAATCTCCTTCAAGCTGCCAGGCCTATCACTATTGCAGGGGAGCCCCTATGGCTGATCTGGCACGCCTATTATCTTGGAGTGTCACACACGAGCTTCGTCGAGAACGAATTCAGGAAATCTTACATCATTACTACGACACGGTCAAGTCAATAGCTGGTGACAAATTGACAGCCAATTATAAACAGCTAGAGGAGAATTATCATCGCCAGTTCGCTGTTCAATCTATGCACACGCTGGCCGGTCTTCCCCTTATGGTAAAATATATGGTCAAAAGCGAGAAGGAACAACGGGAACAGGACGAGAGGCTCTTCATTGAACGTATCAAGGCTGGCTATGAAGATGCAATGAAGACATTTGAAAAATGAGGGCTTGTAGTTTTGTGGTTGAGCTTATTTCACTGAGGCTTACGTGCAGTATTTTCTGTACGCGTGAAAGAGCATTAGAAAAAGAACGATTTGAAAAAGATGACCCGTTGAATGTGATTCCTACGGTCTGAGTCGACCCTTTTCTACTTCGTATTTTGCTCTACTATACGCGTAAGAATATGCACGAATAGTGTTACTTTGATTTCAGACATAATAACGTGAAACACCAATAATACCACCAAAAGCAAAAGCGTATACCATCAGTTTTTTATGGCCCACTTGTGGGGTCTATGTAGACTGATTTTTGTCATCTTCATCATCTCTGAAGTTAAAACCCGAAATATGCGGACAGTTATTCCATATATTTCCTCCTAGCTCCTCCTAGTTACTATACTGTAGATCCTCCATCTTGATATCGCTGTAACCTCACTGTCTGGCGGGTCATGCCAAGTAGGACAGAATTGTTGATTTCCCCTGGCTAGGAGACCCCAACCCCTCAGGACGGTGTTTCAGCCGCAGGCATAGTCGCGAGACTAATTGTTAGTCTGTGGGATGAGGCAAATCTTATGTCGGTCGCATTCTTTCCTCGCCTACCAGGCATGGTTGCACCGTCTTCAGAAATACGAGTCGTGGAGCACATTAAGCTTCCTTACTTTTTTCCGCCTTGAGCAGGACCTATTTTGCCCTCATCCAGCCAGCGACTGCCTCCACGAGCCTAACCGTTTGATGACCAGACGCAGGGATAAATATGGCTTTGTTCGCATCAGACCTTTAGAGGTGTGACTTCTGACTTGCAAACGCCATCTATGTTAAAAATATTCAAAACTCCCCATCGAAACAACGATCAAATGTTTCCCAAAGGACATACTGTATCGTACTATCAAAATGAAAACCATGTCGTAATTCACTGACCCTAGCAAGCAGCCACAATAAAGCAGCAAACCAGAAACCTCTTGCATCACAAAATCACCGAGCACAGCTAAATCTATGATACTACAATCAAGCAAGGACACAGTGCAATACACAGCAGCTACACTCAATACTCAATATCAATAAAGCCTTTGGTAGTTCTCAAAAAGCTCCTCATTCGCAACGTTGATCACATCAAGTCAATCATTTGAGTTCTTCATAAAAGTGCGTCTTCTAGCTGCCTTCCGCTTGCCACCTTTGACTTGTTTCTTGTACTTCTCTAAAGTATTGCTTTTGAAGTCGGGACCTTTTAGCGTAGGTAACTCAGTCTCGAATCGTTCGCATCTTATACGACACTCATCAATGGAATGGAAATTGTTGTCGTTGCCTTTGCAACCACCATAGATGAACGGTCGACATATGGTGAACACGGGATCGTAGTAAAATCGCTGTAGAGCATCGGCGCATGGACCGGGCTGCTTTGGAAGAGCGCACGGATCTGAAGCAGAATTCACTGATTTTGCGAAGTAATTAAGAAAAAAGAAGACCTACTTTCTTCTCTGGAAACGCAGACAGATTCGCAATCCTCTCTACTTCGAAATCGGTTCAAATTACCACCACAACCAGACCATAGGAATGAGTGGCAAGTCCCTGTTTTCAGGTCGAAGTACCACATGGTTTGCATGTCATTACATGGCCCTATGTCGGCCCAGTACATGCACTGCTCTGAAATGAAGTTATGCTAAAACCGTCCCTGTTTGATAGTCGCAACTTACTCGACTTCGGCTTGAATGTCTGTTGGCAGGTGCTGTCGCAGAACTCTCGACTTCCGAACCGATTCGTATTCCCACCGCAGCCATTGTACATAAATTCTTTGCACTGGCGATCGGTGTAGTCGTAATAGAAGCGGGAACGCGGTTTATTAGGAATGTAGTAACAGTAGCCTTCTTTCTTTTCTTGGAAACAATCTGATATCGAAGCCCAACGGATTTATACTCCTACTTCACACTGGATCAAGCGTGGACATCTCTCACCTCTAACATTCCGAAATGGCATCATTTTAGGATGATGCCTCAATTTCTGAGATCGTCCGAGACATTTTGACTTACATTCATGTTCTGTGACGAATCGATTCACGTTTCCGCCGCATCCTTGATACCAGAATCGGCCACACTCATCGCCATCTTGGTCGTAGAACCACGCGAAACTAGCATGTGGTTGGCACTTTCTGTCGTACCGACCGTAGCCATAGTCAACCGGTTGCAGACAGTCGAGTTCTAGAATCGGAAGGGGATAGTAGGCAGCTGCTGCGATTTGTAAGAAGTGCCAGATCAAGGTTTCGAGATGTCATCAAGAAAGGCCTGTGGAAATGAGTTTTCAGTGTGTTTACCTGGGGTATGAGGTGGCATCAGACAGGTCTCCTCGCAGCTAGACTTAGTCAAGAATCGATTCGCATTTCCACCACAACCAGTGTAAATAAACGGAACACAAGCTCTGCTACTTGCGTTATAATAATACATGAAATAGGCGCCGTAACAAGTGCCCGGCTGGCACGGCATCAGACAGTGCGAGCCCACACTAGAAGGTGGCGGCGATTGGTCAATACCAGTTGGCGCATATGTAACCAACGCTGACGGGTATCGGCGATAGATGGTTGCTAAAAAACACAAAAGTTGCATTCGCAGCTGCAACTCAGGATGCTTTTCGGAAAAGCGGTGCACGTCGGTTAGTTTTAGTTCTTTTAAGACACACGCTCTGCTTTTCCGCCGCTTCCTGTTTGCATCGACTCTTTCATCGACATGTACACGTCGACACAACAAGGGTGCTGGAAGGTGCCCGGCCAGACCTTATCACAGAGAGAGAAGAAAATGTTTGGGTTACCCTCAATCACCGACGACACTTTGCCAACATTACACCTGGCTATTATCCAGAGACAAAGACGCAATGGAATCACAGGGCGAGCGCCCACCAAGAAGCGCTTGCATTATCGAAATTCTCAAGTTCCTCCTCGCTAATTGACAAACACCCAGAAACTTTGCTGGTTTGAACAATGCCCTCGTTTCATCCTCATTAATCATTTACTCCTCCAACAGCTGGCTGACGCGGCGTCGAGTCGTTTTCTTTGCCACTATCTCGAAGATGCCCTCCCTCTTTCTTCGATCAAAGTGCAGCCAGCAACAGTCGCGACGAAGCTACAGGGTCTTCGTAAATGAAAAGCCTAGGCTACTACGAGAGCGAATCAAAATATTTTTCATAAACAACGATCATGAGTTTGAAATGGTTCGATCTGGTCAAGGTCATCTTGCTGTGCTCTCTGTCCCTGGAATTAAAGATTTTACTCGTATTTGCCGCTGCAGATGACCTCGGCACTACGACTTCTCAACCGGAAGCAATAACCGACATAGTGAGAGAAGTTGACAGTGGAAGACAAACTGAAGATGACTTGCCTGTAGACTTCCCACAACCACCACCATTCTCGGCTGACACCAGTACCATGTCAGCCATCTCTACTACCACGTCTACCAGCTCAGATGCATCAACACCTTCAGCGCCGATCCCAATACAGCGGATCAAAATTTTCCCAGTTTATCGAAAAGGAGCTGGTTATTGCTGCAGGGATGTAAGGAAAAGTAGCGGGAAGAAGCCAGGTGAGTGAGTGCAAGTGGGTCCGCATGGAAGAGCCGATATTACCCCCTTGTCTTTACGATGAAAAGCCTTACACCAGGATCACTTATGCAAGCCATGCGTCATCCCCTTTGTAAGTAGACATACGTGCAAATCGCAGAGTGTGCCCGCCAGTAACAAAAATATTTTTTTGCGTAACGGAGCCTCGTGACGTTGACAGAGCCTTTCACCAAATGCCAACACGTGGGTGAGAGTGAACATTCCGTCCGACTTGATTGAGTGCATATGAGCATGCCAAATATGCCACATCCCACTTACCACACGTGAATTGGATGATGAACAGTGAGCAGGTTGGGAGGAAAAGCTGGCGAAAGTCAGTCCAAATCAACATTTCACACGAAAATACTGCAAGGTACTAAAGTCCATTTGTCCCAATGATGTTCAAAGTCATGAACCATGGCCACGCGGTATGGGAGTAGACTAGGTTGAGTACCCACTAGTACCGTACTCGTGCTGTACAATCATAAAAGGCAACTTTTTTCAGCAGGGTAAATTTACACAAAGCAAAGGGGTCCCTTCAGGAGCTGCCTTTACCAAATTTTCTTGGCGTATCACGAAAAAAGTTTAAATTCACTTTTATTTGTAGGGGTGCCAAAATCGCGCGAGTCAAATCCCAGGCGCCAAATGGCCTTTCGCGGGCTGTGCAATGTGGACGATGTCTATTATTATGGAATGATCACCATCGGCACGCCGCCACAAACGTTCGAAGTTGATTTCGATACGGGTTCCTCGATTCTTTGGGTTCCCTCCACATCTTGTGTCGATGGTGTCTTCTGTCAAAGGCCCCATCAAAACACGACGACCAGGAGTCAAGGAGGGCTGCGTGATTTCTATGATATAGAGAAATCCAAAACGGCCGTTTTAACTGACCGAGCATTTCGTAATGACTATGCTGACGGGTCGCATGTTGAAGGCCGGGTCGTCCGCGATACAGTATGTCTGGCCAATATCTGTGTAGCTGAGCAGATCGTAGGAGCTGCGGATAAAATCAACGTGACGGGCGCTACCTTGATCGATGGTGTACTTGGATTAGGATTTCCCGGCCTGACCACTATCGGGACCCCTTTATTTACGAATATGATCAGGCAAAAGTTATTGAGACAACCAATATTCGCCTTTTGGCTGAATCGAGATCCAGATGTTCATTGTCAGGGAGGAGGAGAGATCACACTGGGTGCGGTTGATCCCGCTCATTACGAGGGCGAGATCTTTCGTGTACCCGTTGTCGATCAAGGATACTGGACTGTTATGCTGCAATCAGTGACGGCCACCTATGCTACGAGTGGAGAACAGACTATTGGGGTAAGCGTGAGCATTCATGCAGTATTGTCCAAGCAGGGGCATCCGACCGTTGATTGTGTTATAGAGTGGAACACTAGCCGTTATCGATTCTGGAACGAGTTTTGTTATCGGCAACGGAGACCTGGCAGCCATGTTGGACGATCTTCATGGCAAATCGCTCATTATCATGAACCGTCAGCTGGGCTACTACGAGGTATCTTGCGACAAGGTGCCTGAACTGCCAGTACTCACCTTCCTAATCAACAACCGCCCGTTCACATTGGAGCCGCTCCACTACACTTTTCCTTCACCAGCTTCCTCTTCGACGGCACCACCGTCATGCACACGGGTCGTGGCCCTCTGGGGTCTGCAGGGTGGCAAGGAACGATGGGTGCTAGGCGACTCATTTATGGGAAAGTATTATACTGTTTTCGATTATGGCAGCAATGCCATTGGATTAGCCAATGCACGTCGCAATGTTACACGCTGCGCCTTGAAACTGTAGATCTTCTTGTAATCAAATACTAGCATGTACTGTATGCCAGTATATGGACGGTGCTCCGCATATCGCGCTAGAGACGCTATTGATCCTTATTCTTACGGATAGATGCGTCACGAAAGTACAAAAGAACTGCAGATTTCTTATCCCGTTGTGACCCTGTTCGGCCGTTCAGGAGTGGGAGACGCCAACCACTCTGGCTGATGTTTCAACCGCAGGTATATTCATGGACTTACTCGTTTTGATTGGAACTGTTTGACGCTCTGGTTTGAATTGAGAAGGGGGCTCGGGTCCATTTGCGCGCTCACAGAATGATCGGCACGTGTCCAAATCGGGAAATACATTGCGGCTGGATCCGTGACAGTTGTCGTACCAGAACATCCGACATTGGCGGTATCGTTGATCGTAGTAATACCGTCGTTGAAAGTAGGCTTCGCCGCACTGCTCTCTGTACTGACTGTCGAGTGGTTCTGAGCAGACGCCTAAGAGTGTTTCAGAACAAGACGGCCAAAATAGCCTAATGGCGAGAATCACTTTACAGTGGGTACGTACTTCTATCTCTTATACAGAAGAATCCAGTGCCAGCATATCCACCAGGGCACTTACAGTAATACGACCCTTCCGTATTGAAGCAAGTGGCCTCAGGGGCACATCGGGCAGTGCGTGTGAGGCATTCGTTGATATCTGCAGTCCAATATTATCTCTTTGAGGAAGATGAAGAAGAAGACAGGTCTGGTCTGCTTACCTCCGCACACGGCCCCGTCTCCAGTGAACCCTTGCTTGCACTGGCATATTCCATACCAGCAGGTGGCATTCTTGTGACATCGTTGGCAGTCGTACCACTGGGGGATAGTGGGGGTGAAATGGGACGGTAACCAAGGCTCGTAGGTGATTAGCTTCACAGCAGGAGCTGTTGTGGCGAAGTGCGCGGCGGGGGCCGTAATGGCTTTAATTTTTATGGTGGCACCTAAAAATACCAGCGCACTACGCAGACGAATAATGCAGCATGACTTACCAGAAAAGTTGTAGGCAGTCGGCGTGGCAGCGGACTTCACTGTGACTGGAGCCATTGGCAATTCAATAACTGTTCCTTTGCTGCACTTATGACCGTCGCCCATGAAACCAGCCTGAGTATATGGCGCATATGAATCAAAGACTCGGACGTGGGGTCAAGCATTCATACCATGCAAGTACACAAATAGGAGCCAGGGGTATTGATGCACCAAGCATTATGATCACATTTGGTAGTTTTTCCAGACGCCGTGTCACATTCGTCTTCATCTACAGTAAGACAGATGCGAGAGCCAGGGAGGGATTTTATGATGTGTGCTTACCCACGCATCGGCCACTTGCATCACGATGAAAGCCTTCTCGACAACGGCACCAAAATGTCCAATCAGTTTCACGACTGCATAAGGATGTCGAAGTATCGCAGTTGTCGCAAGCTAGAAGAATCCGTGAGTGACAGATGAGTGATAGGTGCGAACACTACTTCAGTGTTCACGCAGTAGGCCAGAGAACTGGAAACTCAGGCGCTTGTTTGGGCACCCATACAGAATTTGGCAACCTACTTTGTACTTTCCACCTAGAACCTAAATGGCTACACGCCATTCGGCAATCGGTTCCAGTAGCGAATCGGTTATTATTCCCGCCGCATCCGTAGTATAAGAATTCTTCACAAGACCCAGAAGATGAGTTATAAAAGTACCAGTACCGTCCTTGTACAGCTTTCTCTGGCGGGCATAAGGCCGCGTTTGGTTCTTGCAGACAGATGGCATCCCAAGTATCAATCGCAATAACGGGTGGTGCACCACCTTCTGGTTTTGTCATAGATGCGTCATTCTCTTCATCGTCACCACTGTCGATCAGATCAGTTCCAGATCCAGCTCCGGTACAAATCCTCAGACAAGCGCGTCGTGACTCGAATCGGTTAGCATTGCCTCTACATCCTCCGTAGGCAAATCTAGCACATCGGCGGGTTTGGTGGTCAAAGTACCAGATTCGGCGCACGAACGAGCAAGGTCCTGGATCTGGATCACGAAAGCATAAAGTAGGGGCTTGAAATTTTCGTTCCAACAAGGCACAACGGACGATGGGCGAAAAGTGAGACCAGAGACAAAACCAGCAGACCAATATGAACAATGCCGAGAAAAACTGCCTCGCAGCAAATAATGTCATGGCATTGAGAAGATGGGTCTACGCGTTTATTAAAGCCAACACCATCTCCTCCTCCGTTAGGCTCTAATAGAAACGAATATCAGTAGTTGATAAATGGAGCTGAGTGGTGCTTAGGTGAACCGGAAACCACTACGCCCATATTGCCGTGTCACATTGATTTCTAAGACTGCAAGTGGCATGAAGTGGCTTGTACGGCCAGCTAGCTCCACCTTTGTGTTATTCTAGAAGAGGTCGAATAAGGTCCCGCTGTGCAGTTCTGTTTCGCCTTCCACTCTCACCGTCAGTCAGAGTACCGGTTTACATTCACTTTAGTAAGTGCTATTTTTATCCTCACCTACTCTGCCAAGCCAAGAACTATGCCTGTGCCTCATAACTTACCGTTACACCCTCGCCTTCAAAGTGCCTTAAAAGTGGGTGAGCGCTCAAATAAAAGTTAATCTCCTGCCCTGGAAAAGACAAGTTTTCCACAAAAATCATTCCGCTAGCCTTTAGTAGAAACCAGCGACGCGTGCGAAGTCCGAGAAGAATGTTATAAGACATGAACAGCAGTGAAGGAACGCACGAGGCCAAAGTTCTTGGAACTGACACTCGCGAATGCTTCCGTAGTTTTGGTAATAGCGACAAGGCAGCAATCAATACTCGCCATCGGAGGGTACAATTAATGGAGGGATTATTGCAAGCTGGAGTTGGAAAAGAGGAAGGCTAAGTTACGGGTGTTTAAATCTCAAGTGGCAACACCGGCCCACATTGAAGATGAAGCACTGACTTTTAAGAGCCTAGGATCAGCAACGCTTACACCAGACAGCCGTTTTTTTGTGACATTTTAGGACAAATGAAGGATTGGACATCTGTAGAGAGGTACCCATTCAATACCGACAAGGGAACAATGCATGTTGAACGAGTACTGCTGCTCTGGAAATAATGAAATCCAGTTTTCCTCAAATATCGTACTTTTTCATTTCCTCAAGCACCCCCTGGCTTGCATGAACAGTTTGCAAAGGATTACAGTAGTCTTACGCTTATATTTGCACATCTCGTGATATGACCATTCTTACGCTTATCAGAGAGGAAGAGCCTGCAGCAAAGAGCTTTCCTATTGCTCGAGCTGGGTTGAATTAAGCCACTTGAACCAATCGTGGCCATTTCCATTCCGTACGCTTCATCCCAACCATTTCACCAGACAAATATCACATACGCACGATATATTTGCACGAAAGACATTGATCACTTGGCACGATCACAATGCCAACCTTTCTCCTATCGCCCTCCACATGCCTTTCAGAATGGTCACGCTTGCTATTAGCTGTTTCTCGTCGTCACCACCGCAGCGTTGTTGTTGGATTCGCCCCCCCCCCCCCATTGTTCGGAGCATTGAAGACGATCACGCACTTGAAATTGTCACCAAAACTGTCACCGAATCATGCTCATGCCCAACCCATGCTTTTTTGGTGCGCACGGATGATGCAGTCGATTTCGTGACGAGACAGGGAGTCGTCCAGACCGAATTGATGTCCAAGACCGCGAGTGCGAAACCTAAAGAGCGTTAGAAATAGGCCTAACTCGGATATCGGACCGATCATCAGCTCACCATCAGACCAGAGGAGATCAGCCACCACCTCGTTGTCTAGGGGCATGGGGAGGTCGAAACTGCACAATTTCTTGGCCGATATGGGGGCTCGGGCTCGACCATTCGGCAACGCAGCCACTAGAATTTTAAAGGAAAGTACTTGTCCTGTGCAGTAGCAGAAAGCGCAGGCACTTACATTTGTAGTGGGCGTGTTTGGCCTGTGGAGAAGGTAGTGTATCTGGTTGCCTTAACTGGCCGCCTTATACACGGAGCAGTATGCGGTTGCCTTGACTGGCCGCCGCATACAGCGTATCAGTTGCCTTCGTTGGCCGCTCGATACGCTCCTCCAGGCGAGGCTGCAACCCGTCGGGTTGATGTCTCGGGCACCTACGACTAGGTGACCTGCCTGGAGGGTTTTTGAGTCCATCCGCTCCCCGCGGTATCTTCTCCAATGTAGGGCTATTCCGCCTATTACATTTGGCGTCACGGGAGGAGCGTGTTGGTGTGTACCGAGCATCGAGGTTGACTCGTGTCGGGAACTCCCTTGCCTGGGTAGCTTACAGGCCAGGTCTTCGGACTTGGAGGCTAAACGTATGCTTTGTGCATTTCGTGGCCCAGGGGTTGTTCCGGCGGACGCTTGTGAGCAACTGTATGCCAGGTACCACCACACGTGAACCTGTTTCTCCACCTTCTTCCGGGTGGAAGCGATGGGGACATCGCTTCCACCTGTCCTGTTCGCGACGCCAGTGAAATCCTTGGCTCGCCCTAGGGCAAACTAGGGCTGACCAGAGGATGGCCCAAGTCAGGAACAGTACCACGCAGTCCACGGACACCTTGTAATATCGTTTATTAGCCACCACACCACAAGGGCCGTGTAGACTCACAATTCGGGGAGCAGCCGCACGTGTCGGCCGTCAAAGGGGTTCTGACGGGCCTGAGCCCGAAGTGCTCACAGAGCAGTTCAGATCAGGTGATCCAGACTAGTTCTCAACCGATGTCTGCAATCAGACCAGCCACTCGACCTCAACCTCACTCTCGGTCTCGTGCTGGCCCTGACATAGGAGAGGCGGACCGGTTCCCTGAACCAGTACACACATAGGCCGGAGGACATAACACATGCCTAGTCCATGCCTATTACACATTGAACTCCAGCCACAGCTCCTCGGTGAAGCCGTTGACCTTGTTGAATTCCCTGGCCTCGTGGTTGCCTCGCAGCAGGTAGACGAACCTCAGATGAAACAACTTCATGGCCAACAGCAGACACACCACCACGCTCTGTCCATGTAATAGCCTAAAATTCGGACTTCAAAGCTCGTGATAGGATTACGAATCTTATCATTATGTACTTGCGTAGAAACATGTACTTCTGTTGCATCGGCCGGCCGAGCTTGTTGAAGATTCTCAGGGCGTCCTTGAATTGGCCGTGAGTGTCATCGTAGACGTGGCCCGGCGCTTCGACTTCGATCAAGTCGGTTTCTCTTCAGCATCGTTTTGACCTCGACGAGCAGGGTCGAGATTTCTGACGCCAACAGCGGTTTCTTCTTCACGATCAGATGGAGTACAATCTTCTTCAGCGGTGTATAATTCTTGGTCTTTCTTTCTGATTCTCGAGCTACACTTCTGCGACAACCCTTGGCGGATGCTGGCTTCGGGCTGAGCAGTATTGTTAGCATAACTTAGCTCAATTTACAGCTTTACTGCTTTTTGTTATTTTTTGTTTTTGTCGGCAGGAGCCCCTTTTTGCCTATAGCCGTCAAACCTCATAAGCAGGGCTGTGCGGGTACCAGCACACACAATAGCTTCCCTCTGCGAGTGGACCTCCACCAGGTGCACTTCCACGTGAGGGCATGCTGGACTGGTCACCAACTTCCTCGGACAATGGCGGGTGGGCTGAACCCTTTCGGTGTTCGGCAGCCGAGACTGTCTACTCATTTGGCTTCCGCCACTTCACTCGGAGCACCTCGGCGGTACCGGGTGAGTCACAACGGCCTGGTGCGCAACGTCAGCGAGGGTTTATGGTTCGCAAACCGACCTCCATCACCGGGGATCGAACCCGGGACGAGTTCAGCCACTCGCTCTCAAGCAATAAGGAGCGACGAATGCCAAATCGCTGCCCCAACGGCCGCAACAGCTTTTTGTTGCAAACCTAATTTACAAAAACATGATCCATCGACGAATTCCCTCCTGATCTAACGCAGTTGGTCAAATTTAGCGCTGACCCAGAGAGCACAGAGTAGAGCGAGCTTCTTTCTCTAACTGGCTGGAAGCAGATAATCGGTAGGCCAACTTCTGACAATAGCGTTGTTCTATTTGCAACTAAATACAAAAAGCTATGCCCAATGACCTGGACAAACATTTATTCTTATAGAGAGAAGAAGTGTTCTTATCCATCGTAGAAGTCATCTAAGCGGGGTCAACAATACGGCTGCGACAATTGTTGCTAGACAGGCCAGAAACCCATCAACCGGCTGGTCTCGTCCGGGAATCTCGGCCCTATTCAAAGTTACATTCGTACCAAGCGAGCTCTCCATGTTGCTTTCTTTGAAGCTCAACGGTTCCAGCTCAACTCGTTTTTCTCCAAAGTCAAACGTTGTGTGGAAATTGCTAAGAAACGTCGTCCCAAACACTGTAAATGGCAATCCAGCGATGTACTGCACACCCACTCGCCTCCGGCAAGAATCGAGTCCGAGTGGGAAGGTGTACTGCTGGGGTGACAAGGTCGTGACCACGAAATGAGTGCAGTTGATGGTTGAGCAAAATGAAAAACGCAGGGTGGGCAGGTTGCGTAACTGACGGCAATTCGTGACCAAGTGCTCCTTATTTGATTCAACCCAACCATTTTGTAGCCACCGGTCCAACTCCAATTGCAACTTTTGACTAGAACTCAATATGTATGTGCTTCCTGTATCGAATATGGCTTTAGCACCGTTTCTTGCGTCCGTCACCAGCGGCACAATTCGATTGTCATTACAAAAAGAGTCTGGCAACGATTCTTCACAAAAATACTGGAGCTCGAATTGGGACATAGTGGTCATCCAATACCCGCTGTTATGAATCGCCAAGGGAATTCCGAGCAAAACCGGCCCTCGAATAGTCCTATTCACGTACCCAATTGTCAATTCTCCACCATCGCCCTCCTCGCTGTTCGGTGTATTTCTTCTCAGCCTCAGTCCAAATACAGGCCTTGCAGGATAATTTTTGCTCCGTGATGAGTCAACAGTCATCAATTCTGGGAGTAAAGACGAGTCACGATGACCAAGTCTCGCCAGTGACCCAAACCCCAAGCCTAGCACACCATCAGAATACATTAGGCTTTGCGAGATCCTCTGTACAACACCCAAAGTACGGTTGCCCAGACATGCATCTTTTGCCAGGCATAACCGATCTGTAACCACGTGGCCTTGCACTAGGATGCCTGGTCCGTATGTCAGATTAAATGTTCTGCCAAGTTTTTCAAGACTCATCGAAGAATTGCGAACATTAAATCGTTTTCTCAATAAACAAGTTGGACTAGAACAATCTGACGTCATAAACCAAGTGTCAGCCGATCCAGTATCGATTTCTAACCACACTCCGTAACCAGGTGTTCCAATTTTCACGTAAGCAGCATAAGCATAATTACCAATATTGCATAATGCTATTCTGGCAGAGCCAGCTCCGAAAGGAGAGCTGTCCAGCCTTCCAACGCATGACTTGTGGTCGCCATGGGGAGGAAGGGGTGGCGGGAAATGCACAGGTTCGATACTTAATTCCTTAACGAACAAAAGAATGAAATAGACGATTAGTAATATCCATCGCCGTCTAGCAGTCGACATGCCCATATTCGGGTAGTCAGTCCGCCGAGTGACCGATGGCTGGAAAAAGGATGACGAAGCGAAGTCTTGGACGATGACCGAGTTGGAGTAATCTCGGGTGCGTGAGTCGTACACGCCCAACGTATTCTCTTTGGCGTGTGATCATTGGTGTGCACGGTTGCGAAACTAGTACAATACTAGAAGTAGAAAGGGGTGCGTCTGAGTTCAGAAAAGAACTACTCATTCTACAGGCAGTAAACACCGCCTACCCGCTCCTGTAACTAGACAGCATTGGAATTAGAGGGGCGAAGATGGACTCGTGCCTATTGCCGTCTTTCCATATTGTGATCATGCCCATGCAAGGCCAAAAGTACGCGACGTCCTTGGCTCAGAAATTTCGAAGAAACCGGTTACAGCCACCATATGCGGTTATATGCTGCGGTGATTCCACACCCGGCATCCCTTGTATACTTTAGAGGGTACACGGGTGTAACATAGGTCGCTGCTGTGTATTGTACTCAGATTTTTCAACGGACCAATTGTATGATCCTGGCTCGAATTTCATTCGACGCCATTGACATAGGCGTCTGCAATTTTAGGCCAGCCGAAATCTTTACTCGTGTTGGTGCGTGCATGATGTAAATGGAACCTGCGCAAATGCTCAATGCCATTTGAAATCTGTTTTACGATATTTGATTTTTGAAAATAGACCGCCTCTAACTGAGCACAACGGATGATATTGCGTAGCATGCAAAGGCAAAAGTATTTGCGTAATCAGGAAGAAATCAGAGCATTCGCAGTCTGGCAGCTGGTCTTCGGTTCTCATAGTAAAATACTATTTCTACTCGTTCTATCACCCTACAGTACTTCAATCATTGGAAACCTTTCACGAGTATGCCGTTGTTTTTTTAATTTCCTCTGCAGTACACACATCCCTAGTTGCGTTGAGGCTGACAACGCGCTCGGCGTCCCTACTCGATTGAATTTGAGAAAAACTTGCAAAAAAATTTACTGGGACTAACATAAATTAGTAGTGCCGGTTGGAGTATCTGGGTAAATGCGAAAGAAGTCAGCAAGGTGTGCTATTTCTAGATAATCTGGCCGTGCAAAGGGGACAGCACTAAGCGGAATAGGGTGATGTCAAATACGCGAGTCGCCTTGGTCCACATGATAAATGATTCAAGTACCCGTGTGCCACCCGATCGACTGATGACGACTTTTGTAGGCCCCATTTCTGATCATAGAAAAACAAGGACGAACTTCAAAATGACAGTAGGGGCCATCCTATTACGCTTACGTACCGCCGCCGTTTGGTGACCAGTGGGATAAATGAGGACGATGGCATAAAACTATTTTTCTTATCGAAGGTGACTGTTTTAAAGGGAACAGGGTTGGTCACGAAAACCTGTTCCACAAACCGGAAATGGGTCTTGGCCTTAGAATGGCAATGCGCTCGAAGAAGAGCAAGGCTGTTCTACGGCATGCTCACACTAGTCTCCTTTCTGTAGGCACGTATTTTTGGCATTGCTTATGCAAAAACGAGTGTCAAAATGTATTGCTCCTTGGCGTATCTTAACGTTATAATTATCACTTTTGCATTTTTTGATCTCACTTGTTCTTACAAAATGACCTTGCAAAGACGCATCAAAAAACGACAATTCCATCCTCATTATCGTCATCATTGTGTGGTCGACCCCGAAAATAGGCCACCTGGACGCGGAGTAGAACATTTATGCAACCTCCATGATTACGCCTATGTGGGACCAGTTCAAGTTGGGGAGCCTGAACAAATACTATGGCTAGACTTCGATACTGGCTCCGCCGATTCGTGGATCATGACTAGCGGTTGTCGAACAACGACCTGCTTGGTATTCCCACGATTTGAGCCCAGTCTTTCCTTAACCTTCCAATCAAAGAATGAACGTTTGAAATCAGTTTATGGGGTCGGCGAGACCACCACCACCATGCAAGGCTATAGAGCAGAAGATAAGATTTGTATGGGCGAATTATGTGTGCGAAATATGGACTTCGCTGCCGCCACTTCCGTCAATCAAGGCAATGCATTCATTGACGGACTGCTTGGGCTAGCTTATCCAAAGTTATCCATTTTCGGATCCTCCTTTATTGGGCGAATACGACCTTTGTTGGACAAACCCCTCTTTGCGGTGTGGATCAATCGTGATACCGATCCTTTAGCGGAAGGTGGGGAAATCACGTTCGGTTACACAAATACTGAACGATACCTTGGTCAGATCAGTTACGTGCCTGTCGTCAATCAAACATTTTGGACCATTCATGTGGAAGATACGTATTTAAGCGATTTGAATTCTGGTGCTATCGAAAAATTAAACGCGTGCCCACATCCTTGTACGGCCATAATAGACACTGCTACTAGTTTCATTATTGGACCCAATAACGCAACAGCCAGCCTGATCGCGAAATGGCACAGGCAGGGTTTAATTTATCTAGACAAGAATATGAAGTGGAGTCTGGATTGTCGTACCATGAGACAATTGCCAAATCTGGTGTTCACTTTGAGCAAACGCGTTTATACGTTGACGCCCGAAGACTATACATTGGCTGAAGATGCCTTTGCCCCTTGTGATAGGAAGTTAGCCATCGATGGGCATGTACAAGATGTTGAATTTTGGGTATTAGGCGGAGCTTTTCTAGGAAAGTACTACACTGTCTTCGATTTTGGTAATAACCGAGTTGGATTCGCTCAGTCATTCAAACCATCATTGATTGGAACAAAGCCACCGCCAAGTCCTGGTGCTTTTTTTCGTGGCCAAGGGAGATAAGATCTTGTTTCGTCATTGAGTCCATAAGTTTGTATAAAGAATAAAAATTGCCCTTTCTGTATCTGTTAGAATGAATGTTTATCCAGCAGAGGGACCTGCTTGGGCTGCCACCGCCTAGCGCTTACAGGCAAATAGTGCCTTGGGGCCAGTTTCACAATCAGCTAGGACATGTCCTAATGTTAGGACGATCAAATCGCAATGATTTAAGATAGGACTTACGGTGTCCTAATATTTAGGACATGTCGACATGGCGATTGTGAAATTGGCCCTTGGTGCCTCAGCTGTGCTGATCGCCGCTTTACGAGAATTGACTACAAGAATGACTTACTTTACATTTTCACTGCCTTTTTGTTTGGCTCGTCATTATGCTGATCATTACTAGACTGTCTTGAACAGCGAGTAGTTGGGTTTGTGCTCTCCTCTTGTCGAACCTCTGCAATAAAACGCGCATTTACTCGAATCGTAGGGCGGATCGGCCAAGTAGGGTAGCAATTTTCGAATCGTGAAAATGTACCTCTCGGAGACCGTGCATCACGGATGCTTCAAAATCGACCCGCTCGCCGATTTGAACAAGCAAACGGTGGAACTTCCCGTAAGTAGCAGGCTTTCGAATGTACTAGGTTGGAGGTATGTTGAATCAGGGTCTCCTCGACGCTTGCGGGATATTAGCTGCAGTTTTCTTGGCTTTTCATTGAGGGCCCACATTAACAGGGTACGGGAGCAGAAGGCCGGGAAAAATATGGGCCTTAATTCTTTCGTAATTGGTCGTATTGGTCTTATATACTGTACATATATATATAGAGCGAGCCAGGAACCCGCGTGTCCGTTCTCATCGGCGAGACTGGCGAGTTGCAGAAGCGACAATATGACGATGTGACAACATTGTACGAAGGCATCCGGCGTGGAGCGAAGATGTCGACCAGTGGGGAATGCTTGGGATGGAGGATGGCTGAAAGCGAAGACAAAAAGATGCCCTATCGCTGGATAAGCTACAAGGATGCCATCGCTCGAAGCGAGCAACTCGCTCGTGGTCTCGTGTCGAAAGGACTGGCGGTCGGACAGTCGACGTTCGTTGGGATCTACTCGCAGAATCGTCCCGAGGTAACTAAGAGTATCTTTCTTTCCCTTTCAATATTTTACACTAGTGAGGGAGTATGTATTCTTCGACTCTTTGCTCTTTTAGTGGATAATAACGGAACAGGCTTGCTACGTGTACAACATGGTGCTGGTTCCGCTCTACGACACGCTCGGACCAGACGCTTGTTCCTACATTATCAACCAAGGTAAGCCTCTTCCTGACTGATCTGTCCGTATCTTGCAATTTCGCCTGCCTTTTGCAGCTCAAATCAGCCTGGTCGTGGTTGACAAGCCGAAGAAGGCCCAATCTCTGCTGACAAAGCGAGACCAGTGTCCGTCCCTGAAGATGCTGGTTCTCATCGAAGCCGCTGATGAAGAGTTGACGAAGAAAGCTGCAGAGACTGGTGTCCAAATCATTCAGTTTCTGCAGCTGGAAAAAGATGGCTCTCAGATGGAAAATCCTCCGGCGCCAACGCCCCCGACGCCCGAAGATCTCTGTACTATTTCATACACGAGCGGAACAACGGGCACGCCCAAGGGTGCTATGCTAACGCACGGGAACGTGGTAGCCGACTGCACGGGTATGTCAGTGCTCAAGTACGCCGTGATCGATCGAACCGCCACCATGATGTCTTTCCTTCCTCTGGCGCACATGTTCGAGCGATTGATTGAATCTGCGGTCTACATGTGCGGTGGACGGGTCGGTTTTTACCGTGGCGACATTAAGCTCCTCATGGAAGATCTGCAAGAGCTGAAGCCAACATTGATGCCGGTTGTGCCCCGTCTGCTGAATCGCATCTATGACAAAGTCATGATGCAGACCCGTCGCAACTTTGTGAAGCGATGGCTGATTCGAAAAGCGATTGAGTCGAAAACGCAACAGCTCCGCGAGTAAGTGTTTTAATTATCATCGCGCCTCTCGATCACGGCACGCTCGTTTCAGACGTGTGGTCCGCAACGACTCGCTGTGGGATCGCTTCGTGTTCAAGGCAGTGCGCAACAACATGGGAGGTCGCTTACGCCTCTTAATCACAGGAAGCGCCCCAGTCAGCGGAGAAACGCTGACGTTCATTCGCTGTGCCTTGGGATGCGTCGTGCTGGAAGGGTACGGGCAAACGGAGTGCGTTGCTGCCTGTTCGGTGACCTTTGAGGGAGACCACACACCTGGTAAGACTACCTGTTATGCTGACATGGCCTTTTTCTGGTTATTAACAACATTTCAAATTTAGAACACGTCGGACCACCGATGCCGTGTTGCAAAGTCAAATTGGTCGACGTGCCCGATATGGGGTACTTCGTGAAAGACAATATCGGCGAGGTGTGCATCAAAGGCGAGAACGTGTTCAAGGGCTACTACAAGGAGCCTGAAAAGACCGCCGAGGCACTGGACGCCGACGGGTGGCTGCACACGGGCGACGTTGGACGCTGGACTGAATCAGGCACCTTGAAACTGGTGGACCGCAAAAAACACATGTTCAAACTCTCTCAGGTAAACCATCAGTTTCGTCGACGTCAGAAAGACAGGATTCCTGTTTCAGGGGGAATTCATCGCTCCAGAGAAACTGGAGAATGTCTTCGTGAAAAGTCGATTCGTTGGGCAAATCTTCGTGCACGGTGACAGCTTGCAATCGTGTCTGGTCGCCATTGTTGCCCCAGATCCGGAGGTCCTGCCAGGAGCTGCTGCTGCCGAACTGGGCGTCAAAGGGAGCATGGATGAGTTGTGCAAGAACGAGGTAGCTTTTTAGATTAGACCAGTCTGCTGTACGTTCAGGTGAATGCAGCATCTCTTGCAATGCGGGAACTCTTATAGAAAGTGAAAAAGGCCATCCTGGCCGATCTGGAGGTTGAAGGCAGGAAGGCTGGTCTGCTGTCCTTCGAGCTGGTCAAAGAAGTGCACCTGCATCCCGAACCGTTCACGATCGAGAACGGAATGCTGACTCCGACCATGAAGTCCAAGCGACAAACGCTGAAAGAAATCTTCAAAAGTCAAATCGAAGACATGTATCGCAAGCTGAACGAATCTGCTGGTGCCTGAATGGTGTGTTCGTTAAATGATCATCTGACTCTGCCAAAAAATGTGAAGGAATTCTTGAAGAAAATAAACTAACGGCCGTCTCTTTGCGTGTGAATGAAGCTGAATCTGACGTGAGGAATTAGAAATTATTGAGAGCTTGATGTTCGATATGTAATACCGGTATTTAGACCCCATCGTGCCCCGTTCGCTCTGAGCAATTAGACTCTCTTACGTACTTGCCCACAGCTACGGTTTTTGTGGCAATATTATTCAGTTTCACTATAGATCGCCATTCTCTCTATCTCGTGTACATATCTAGCAATTTAGGTTACAACATACAGCAATAATTAAAATGGCGGTGGCGACAGTCCGCATGGCAATCGCAAATTCAAAACTGTACAATGACTACCATTCGTCAACTGGACCCTAGATATAACTAGCAAAAACGAATCGCTAACACGAGCTCCCTACTCGCTAATGATCAATTATCCCGCCCTGGGGATGTCGACGGGGGTGGCCGTTTTCGCTTTCGCTAATCCGACCCGATGGTACTTAAAATCGAACACGGTATAATAAGCACCTAGGAACGCGTCGCCTAGTACCCAAAATGGCAAATCGCTAACATCACCGTCGATGGCCAACTTGCGATCGCACGGACGATCATAGTCTTCTGTAAACGTATACTGCTCGGGTGTGAGTACGAACGACTTTCCGCCTAGGACAAATGTGAGTCTGGGTAACTGAGCCATTTGCACACAATTCAAACTCCATTTTCCCTCAGCGTCACGTTGAATCAAACCTTCGTTATGCCAACCCCTCACCAGCTGAACCGTCTCGTTGCCAGATCCCAAAATGAAACTGGTGCCAGTGTCAAAAACAGCTCTGCACTTGCCACTGGGACAACCAACACTTCTGGCCGTTCTTCCGTCATCGAGCACTACATCACTGAGCTGCACGGTCCAGTAGGTTCTGTTGATGACTGGTATGTACTCGAGTGAGCCGATGTACCGATCGTGATTTGCGTATCCAAATGTGATCTCGCCTCCTTCTTCAGCTACGTTAGTGTTTCTGTTAAACCAGACCCCAAATATCGATTCCTTTAGGGTGGATCCCAAAGAGTTCATAAAAGGTTTGTCGAAGACAGACAGCGCCGGGTAGGCGAGGCCTGAAAAGACGGGGCAGATATAAATCTATATTCAAGTTGGCACCACTCAAGTTTACCCATTAATCCATCGATGACCAAATCCTCGTCGGTCACCAATGTGGCTATTCCCACATCTTGGTCTCTTAAGCAAAATGATCCGATACACAACTGATCTCGACCATGGTATCCTCTGACCGCATCGCCCAATCCGTAGACAAACTGGAATCGATTCCGACCAATCCTGTGAAAAGTGGACGATGCTCCCGGATTAAATCGCTCTGCTTGAAGACAACTTCGACTTCGGCATTCATTGGACGAGACCCAAGTGTCGGCCGATCCTGTATCCAGCTGTACCCATACTGTCTGATGGGGAGTACCCAAGTAAATGGGCGCTACGTAGAAATAGTCGTGTATGTTACACAGTTGCTGCCTACCCGTATTTTCGGCCGCGCGCACGATGTCGACAGCGCATAAGGCCCGGTGCCTGAAAATGGAATGATAAAAACTGACACGTTGTTTGTGCTATTTGGATCAGCAAATTCCCGGTGACGAAAAACACTTATAGTAGGTACCTGTCATCAGACTGTTTTCCTATTTCACCTACCTGGCCGAAGCAGCTCTTTTTCTCCTCAACTGAAGAGCGGTTGGTGAGGCGCAGGGAGGAGTGAGGAGGAGGAAAAAGGCAATTAGTGTAAACGTGACCGATAGGGAGGTCGAATCATGAAAGTAAGCAGCGATCGAGTTCATTTTAGTCACCTCTATCCGCAAGCCCACGTCCACTCGGCTCGTGCCACCTGAATCGTCCTAGCGAAAAGTGAACTGTGCCATCCGTAGTGGGCCTGGGCCGGAGCGCAAGCGTGAAAAAGAAAGCTGAACTGGTCGTTGATGGCAGCTTGTCATTGCTCCAGTTTTGGACAAGCGGAACTAGTTTAGTTAGAAAAAGTATGCGCACACATTTGTTGGCTGTTACTGATGCCAACCGCCTTTCGTTTGAACAAAATTAAAGAGCTCCTATGAAGAAGTGCATTAGACTACTTACATAGAGACGCGTCTCTTAAGAAAAGCTAGTTTTTGTTTCTTTTATATCCAGAAAGCGTTCTTCAGATGAAAGGCTGCTGGTAGCTTGACACCTTGTGGGTGCTGATACCTCGCTTGGATGCACATCAAGTTTTGGGAGCACAGGTACGAATTTTGGGAGTACCCATAGTTACACTTTACATCAGTGCAAAATTACTATTTGCAGACACATAATCCGGTTTGAGGGCGTTGCATGGTGCATTTTCACCCGCTGCATGATCCTTAAAGTTATTTTTTATGGATTTTCCAACTGCCTTTTGTCGAGTCAAAAATAGAATCAAAATTACGTCGCCTATTGAAATTTGTTACCTAAAGCACCAAACATAGTCTAAAATTACTGCACTAGGAAGCCTGTGCGACCCTGGTCTTTTTTATTTCACACAGACACAGACGAGTCTATAATCCAGTTTTACGTTTTTGCACTTTTCCAAGCGAATAAATGGGTCGAGATGTTTAAAACGTCTTTGAAAGGAAATGACTATTGAACAATTCTAAAGTCTCTGCGGGTGGTGCCCATCAGATGACAAGTACGGAAACTAGATCTAAAAATGGACGACATGCCCCCAGTGCCAAGTGTACGAGCGACACTACAAAACTTAGGAGGGACTCGTGCGACTTGTTTGTCACCAGACGTAGGGAAAATATAAGTTTATTATACATCTACTCAAACGCAGATACCAAACAACCAAACAGCGCCTAAAATGGACTTTGGATTAATTAAAGAGGCAAGAAAAGATGACAAAGTGCGAGTAACGAGAGACATGACGGGGAGGCTCAACGTCCCTGGTCGGGCCAGTGTTAGGGGGTATTTTTATCCATTTTCCCTTAAAAATTGGTTAGGCTTTATGGTTAGGTTATATGTAACTGAGTTGCAAGAGTCACCAGGAAGAGATGGAAGCAATACTCACGAAATCCCAGCTCACGATCTTGATTTAAGAAGAAGCAAAAAGCTTGTATCTAGGTCACAGATAGACGACGTGGCTGTTGCACACTGTACATGTTTACTGGAGTCCGTCCACACTTGGCAGGCAAGCTCAGTCGATCGATAAATACAGCCCAAACATGATCACATGAAGATGGAAATAAACATGAACGAAAGTAAATGAACACATGAAAACCACTGCCAAATACTCATTCACTTAATTTCTCACAACCTTATCACTGATCTTTGGTGCTTGACTGTCCAAGCGACCACCCACCGTTTTGCCAGTGGTTGATCTGTTCTGTTCAGATCGACTTCGTCCCATAGGCCTCAATTCGATATCACCCCAGAATTGAGGGATAGGATCGGAAATAGAAGGGGACACTTTCGAGCACCCATTATCCATTTGTCTGGCTATGGACCAAGAATAGAACGTTGTGGACATGTTTTTGGATGCTTCTATGGCAAAATACGATACGAGTAAACACTCTGGACGAACGCTGGACAAGTGCAACGAGTTCAATACTGAGAAGTTCTTCGAATGCGAACCGAGCGTGTCAATGCGCGCTAAAGAAAAACATGGAAATGTAGGGAACTGACTGTTTTGTAGGAGAGCAGAGGAGGACGGCGAAGTTGTCTTCTGGCGCAATAACAAGTATAGACCGCCCACTCAGTGCGTGGCAACCAGACATTGTAGGCCAAGCGAAAACAGACATACAAATGTTGATGCAAGATGGCGCAACTGAAAACTAACTTTGCTTGACTAAACAAGTGGGATGCACCTGTCCTGAGGCAAGGCACGTGAATGTCAGATTTGTGACGAGCCCTGCGAAGTTTTAGTGAACTCACTAATGGATGCCAGAGACGGTTAGCAAGAAGATGATGAAGATGTCATCTGTCACCTGACCTATTCTACCCTACTTGGGGCGAGTCAGATTCTGGACCAGCAACGTGATAAGTACTATATCGTAAACTTGGGCACCTGTCTAGCTGGGCTAGGTTAGGAACGTTTTCCGTCATTGCCTGCAGTTACTGTAGAGTTCACGTGACGCGGCTTTTGCCTGTATCTTGACAAAAATTTCAAGGACGAAATGTTTCAAGGAAGACTAATGCAGTAGGTTCTGCCGAAAGATGCCTATGGCTGTGCTTTAGTTCATCACTACCCCAAAATTTCCCGTATATGAACATTTAAAAAACCCACAACTGCTTCACGATAAATGGTTGCACTGCCAGTTTCTGCCTCTTTGCAAAAAAGTGCCTCAAAACGAAGAGCCGCCATCTACTTCATCCATGTTAAAACAGCTTCTCATCAAGTCTGATCGTGAGATTCTCTGAGCAGAAATTCACGATCGTAGCGGCAAGATTTAAACACTAAAAATCACAGCCTATTGAGACGATCTCTCAACGATCTGTCCAACTTCGTACTACTAAAAAACGCTGCTCCTACAAAATAGTTGCTCCTCCGAGATTTTGGTGGAACAAATTCGCCCCACCAAAATCTCGGAACTATACTGCTATTTCTGGAGCGCAGCAGCGTTCATCCTTCGAATTACTGCGACAAAAATCTGATTTTACTATTTTACTTTATCGCCATGCTACATAATTTTTATTGTTTTGCATTTATTTCTATTGCTCACCCTGCTTGGGTAGCTCTTCTGTCAGTATTAAGCCGTGCACCCGGGTGCATTCTAGGCAAACGGCATCAGAACCTCCCTAGGCAGAGCAAGTCTTGTGTCATAATCCCATCTTTCTACAATTGCCATCACGCCATCCTGAATTTCTGGCCCAAGCGGAAGATGAGTCAGCGGCTCAAATAAGAGATCTATCGCCTCAAAAATGGAGGACAAACTTATTTTGCTACGATGCACTGCTTGCCACGCGAACAAGTTCCAACCCGGTTTGCTTGTAGCTGGCTAGGAGTCACGGCATGATAAGCAAGGCCGTGAGGCGACCAACCACCGCTCGTCTGATTCTTCAGGAGCACAAATGTGTTCACTCCATTTACCTGTTCGTTTAATCCACGGCGTATATGGTGTCGTGCCCGAGTGGGAATCGTGTTCCATAATTCGCACTTGCGCAAATGTCATATTTACAGCATTCATAAAGCGCTTTCACTCCATCATTGCAACTAATCCCAATTTTTAAGGGCCACCAAAAGGGCCTGGGGTCGCCTCGCTGACCTCCGTCCAGCCGTTCAACCATTCACACAGTCTGCAGACACTGCAGCCGTAATGCACGCGTTTGTGATCTATTGCCACATACTATGCAACCGAGCGTAGCCGTCTTGACGAAGAACTCATTGTCAGTATCGCCTTCAAATTATCATAATAAAAACTGGCGAAGTCGAAAATTCGATCGGCTGTTCGTATTCGTATGTCTGGTCATACAACGGCAATGTTTCATCGCTGTTGCTTTCAATTGAATCGCTATGACCATCAGGACACGAGGCAATCCTTTTTGGATCTTTGATATCTTGTCGAGCACGTATAGCTCGACGTGGATCTAATTTTAGTACCAATGTAGTGAACCACCATAAAACGAACCAAAGCATTGTTCTTAGATACAATGCAGAACACTGGGCCTGACTTTCGTTTGAGTAGTCGACTTATGAACCCGCTCGCATTTGGGTGCCGAATAAGAACACAGCGGTTCCGTGTCCGTATCCGGAACAGAGGGTATTGGAACAAAGAATGGTTGACTCGAGCGAGTTGACTAACAACGCAGATTTAATACGTTTGATGCGAAACTAACTCTTGCGTCTCCGGTTCATCCGAAAACGGACACGGATGTTTCCTGCTGGTGTCTTCATAATGAGGTCAGCCAGCAAAAACGACACCAGGCCATATCTGAAATAACTTTGTATTTTGCCAGAATAGAGTAACCGGACTCAAAGTTTTTGCATTGGGAAATGCAAGGCTGACAAAACTACATACCAGTTTGTGAGTAGAAATTGATACAGGGCTGCAGTTACAATACAGAAGTTTTCTGTCTATGGACTATTACTTACAAGTGCTCAGGATGTAGGCATCGGCCTTCGATATAAAGTGTCAGTAGAGTTGGTATCTCCCGCGTACATACCACGTGTAGTGTGCGCTTCTGTACGGATTCAGCTTTCTCGCGCGGTACATATCACTATTGTAGTGCCGATAGTGACAGTGAAGCCGTGCTTGCTTGCTAGGGCTAGAGCCAGAGGCGCCGCATACGGTATAGGTAGACCGTGTACTCGGATAGTACTGTATTTTGTTAGTTGGACCAAGTGTTGTTATACTCACATGGCGCATAGTGCACAGTATCCATACTTCACACTGTCTTCCAGAAACAGGTTCACGCACATGGATACACTTTGATCCATGTTCACGCATGTTTTGTGCAGTGCACTGACTTGGACCCTCCAGACTGGTCCTTTCTGATCCTTTCTCGCTATGTCGGAGATCGTGAATTGGTGGGCGCTCGCTCCGCTTTCGATGGCAGCCGCGATCCAGCTCGGTACATTAGTTCATAGCATTTGGAGGAATCGATCAAAGAAGCCGATGACTGACTACGAGCGGGTGATAAAGACTGGAGCGACGCTCAATGGTTGGCGATTGGTTATACCGTCGATGGCTGGCTTCACGAAGGATATGGATCCGCTGATCGAATATTGTGCAGTGTGTCCCCAGTTTATTGATATCGAAGGTCAGAAGAAGCCAGTAACGTCTTCGGATTCCAGCATCACCTTACATTTCAAGCATCCTCTCCCAAATGGTCGCAAGCTGTTCAGTGTCCGCCGATACCAACCGCTTCGAGCTGGCGAAAAGATTTTGTGCAATGTCGAGTTCAGCCCCGAGGAATGGGACTTCTGTTTCACGGCCTACGTAACCCCGCGCACGATCATGAGTACTTTTCGACGTGTTGCCGATTTAGACGAGAGTCAGGTTCGAGAATTTTGCATCGTCCTGTGCGATTCGTACATTGGAAAAGCGTCAGAGTATTATGTCGAATCGCCTAATCGATTTTCGCACGTTTTCTGCGCATACTTTCTAAAGTTACCACTGCCTCAACTTCATATCGTCTATTATCACGCTGAGATCGAGTCTGAAGAAGGATGGCACACGAACTTTATCGACTGCAAGTACGATTTCCCGCTTAGCACGAAAAGCGGCGTGCCCACTCAGCCAACATCCTGGGACACGATATCAATACCAACTGGCAGCCGATGGTATCGGTACACTCTCCATACTGGACACGAGTTCGTGCTGGCACTTTGCGACGAATCGAGTTTGGACGATTCTGACGCTCATTTATGCGTTTCATTCAGCTACGCGAGGACTTGGTGCTTAGAAACGTTGACTAAATGGCTGGATTCATTTCGGCGAACGCAGCTGGGGGCGAGCTATCTGCATGCTTTGAAAACGTTCGATGCTCTTTCTCTACCGCAAGAGTGGGGGACGACTGCCGTTCCACCACTTCGACTCATTGGACGGGTGGCTCCTCATCCGAGTGGAAACTGCGTGCTCGGTATCACGGATTATGAAGGCGTTGTACGTCGATGGATCGCGCCATCATCGCTCAAGCAAGCCGCAAGCGAGTGTGCCTTCAAGCTGATATTAAGCAAGGCTATGCCATCTTTAAAGAAATCGGTTGGAAGCGATATTTCGGAGGGCGTTCCATGGGAAGGAAGTGAAGGCACAAATGGCGTGATTTGGCTGTGATTATGGTCGATTTCTGCTGCTCTTTGTTTTCTCTCGTCCCTACTACTTTTATGCAGTCCAATATTCCCGGTCGCCTTGGGATTACAGTAGTGTGATAATACTGATCAGGGAAGATTCAAGTAACTGAAAGTGCAGTCTTCTGGCACAGGCGGCTCGTTGTAATCTGCCTAAAGCTGAAGCAGCTTTTGCACATGCATCCACTACACAAGGTAATATACATACAGTAGATCAGGAAAATAAGATTATCCTGTCCTATCGACTCCCCACCGACACGAGGCAACAGAAAGACAATGCGGGTGCTCCAAATCAAAAAGCAGTGTGAGCAAAGGCTAGCGTGGACACATCGACAGATCCACGCGTATACACGCGAGAAATAGATCATTTCCTCATGTATAAATCATAAGATGGAGCCAACTCTCATGAGCAGTTATAATTAAATTAATCGGCTTCAAATACTGTATTTAGTTGTCATTACAATTTTTTTGCCTAAAGTTACATAGCTCAGTTCTTAGGCAACCTGACAGACGACAGGACCTCACGCCTCACTGGCTCACGACAAAGAGCTAAAACTCTGAACACTGTTTTTAGAATATGCCCCAACAGGGACTGAACGAGAGAAAAAAGTTTCCCTGCATGTAAACTGAAATATTATTCTTCCACTATACACTTCTGTGTTCAACATTCCGAGCATGTGTTACCTAGGCTCCTTGCCCTATTCTGCTTCGGCTAACTGCTGGATAATTTGAGGATATGTGGAAAGCATCTGCAGCAGGAGAACACCAGTGCTCACCAAACTCCAGCTCAGACCCAAATTCCCGTCCTTTGGATGAGTCATCAAATTCATCTTTACTTTTTTAAGAGAGCTACTAATGTTTAGAAGCATCTCTTTTCTTTGGAAATGTACACGCGGCCTATGCGGCAACGTGGGAGCGTGCATATTCTCAAAGAAAGCAGGTTATAAATTCCATGCATCGGGTCAAAAGCGCCAGGCACGCAAAACTCCTGTGTCTGAATTTCGGGGGTGTAGGCCAATTGCGCCGGTCCTAGTCGCGCTTTTCCCATTTGCGCCATTCCCCGACTGTGCCGTCACCCAGTTCCGCCGTTATCACTTGCGCTGTGCCTCAGATGCGCCGTTTGCACTTGCGCTATTTCCATTAGCGTCATTTCGGCGAGCCCGTTTCAAACTGGATTAACACGTGATAAACCTGATATCAGCGAAGCGAGGGCAGCCTGGACCCGACACCGACTTCTTCGGATGATTGCGGGTGGGCTTTGACCCCTGTCGGTGTTCTATAACTGACAATGAGACTGTCCCCTCGTTTGGCTTCCATCTCTCCATTTGGAGCACCTCGACTGGTTGAGTCACCCACGGCCTGGCGCGCAAGGTCAGTTTATCTACAGGCTAGCTTGGTCGGAAACTGAGCTCCTCTCAGTGGGAATTGAACCCAGGACGAGTCCAGCCTCCCAAGCAATATGGCGGGGGGCGAATGCCGAACCATCTCGACTGGCTTGATTGTTGCACGTCAGATCGGACTTTTATCGATTATCACGGACAGGGCTTCTCTCAGGGCCGGCTCGGGCTTTCCAATTCAAAATTTTGACCCTTAGGCCTTAGTTCAAGCTGACTCTTACGATTAGTTCAATCAGGATGTTATTGCGGACAGAAGTAAGCGTCTTTTGACGTTGCAAAACAAATTTGATAACAGTGAAATCGATGCATATCAATGCATTTAAGGGGTTTCCTACAACCTGGCAAGTTTAAAGTCTTTCTAGTTTCAGTTGCATCAGGGGTTTTTGGTTTACACTTTTTTGCTAGTTTGTTGAAAGACAAGTTCCAATTTTTTAATAACAAAGACCAACTGCCTATGGTAAAACTAGGCGCATGTGGGATACGGCGCAATTCAGCTATGTCGTAATTGGGAACAGCGCAAATGGGACACAGCGCAATTGGGAATGGCGCAACAGGCTACATCCCGAATTTCGTTGCGCCCCATTGCTGCAAGAAAGTCTCGCGAAGCTGCACATTCGTCAAAATTCCAGCCTAAAGTGGGAGATTGTTTAATTGAAAGAGGGACCTGTCCTGCAGGTACAATAACATTTTTCACAACACAGCTCCTGAAATATCCACCATACAAGAGCTGCAGATGTGAGCATTTTCGAGCAGCCACCTTCCCCATGCTGGTAACATAAATGAGGCTAGTTATGATGGTCTACTTGTCAACCCTAAAATCGTGGGTACACGTGACCAGCCAGTAGCCAGGCAGGATCTTTCTCGATCACCTTTTGTCAGCCTGGACTGGCCTGCTCCGAAGACGCATCAAACCACATGTACTACCTTTCCCAGTTTTATTTCATGAATGTTCTGCTAATGAGAAATCAGGCGGCTTGGTTCGAATCCGGCACCTACCCCTCTTCCCTAAGATATGTAGGTACACATATCTCAGGAGACTACGGTAAGTTACTGGCGAATAGAGAAATGATGCAGGTGGACAGCTGATTCGACGGTTGAATCCATTCTTCATAGTAGCCGACATCTATAGTTCAACAGTCTCCAAAAGACGTAAAATGACAAAGTGCCTTGCATAAAAGAAGCTACACCCACGTACTTGCTATTGCTTTGACTAGCGATCACTCTACTCATCATAGGGTCACTTGAGGTGCACTAGCGCCTTTTTTAATACGTTCCTTTACATGGCAAGATGATGGCACGACACTGACCAAGATAACTAGAAACACACCCTTATATACATACGCGACGACTTTGGTTCACTTTGCAGATCACCGAAATGTCATTCGGCCTTCGTTCTTCGATCATCTAGAATGTTCGGCTTGGCACTGTGATAACCAGTAACCGGTGAACTCTGTGCAAGTGGTGCAAGGGTAGGCACAGACAACAGACACTACACGCCTTTCACTTTGGCTACCTCAGGAGCTAAACCGGCCAACCTGGTGACCGTTCTGTTGCTGAATACTTCTTTTGGTCCCATCTTCGTTCAGTCAGCGTCCCGTTGCGGCCAGCGACCCGTTGCGGCCAGAATCCCCTTTTGGCCAGCGTCCCTTTTTGGCCAGTCTCTCGTTTCGGCCGGTTTCCTTTTACAGCCAGTCCCGATAGGGTCAGCGTCCCTTTACGGCCAGGCTGCAAGGAGCGCAGGATCCTCTCGAAAACGGATGCTTTTTGTTGCATCAAGATGCAGACACCCTCCTATTTTCTTTGGACACTGATTTGTGAACTCTAGGAATGTCAGAATATGTAATTGACGATGGGACGTTTGAGATAGTCCCTAATGCATATCCAGTTCTATTCGCTGCACGGTTTCAAAATTGGAGAATGTAAGCTACCAATCTAAGTGACCATGGGTTCAAATTGCATTCATGTTTCTCAGATATAGCTTTGTGCCACGCTCTGCTGGAGAACAAGCGGAGAGATACGTGCGAAAGAATGTTTGCGGCAATCAGAGATCGGATCGATGTTCTGTTGCAAAACGATGAGAATTATACTTGATTTTGAATGATGAATCATACTTGGCGATGAGATAATACTTGATGAGTTTTATACTTGATTTTGAATTAGCATCCTACCAGGCCGTTAGAAACGTGTAAAATACCCAACCTCTAGGCTGCTTATTTCATTTCGGGCAATCTCTAACTCGATTGATCCAGAATCACGGCTCGAAAGTAACTTAAGACAACGAAAACACTGGTTTAAAGCGATGGGTGCACACAGTTAAAGCTATGGCTTTGCTTCCGTCTGATTTAACACATGTCGCTTGGAATCATTTGGTGCAATCGATGCCGCTGTTGAATGAGCCGCACTCACGTGATCGACTACTCGAATTCATTCAATATTTTCAAGTAAGGGAAAACCCATTAATTATTTGCAATTTTCGCAGATGCCAAAGCTTCCTTTTCTTCAAAACACTTGGCTTTTTAGTAGCTTCAATAAGCCAGCCTGGAACCATTTCGATAATGTCTGGCGGAAAGTTGATCGCTGGCGTGGTCTACCTGGACCTAAGACGACGAATCATGCAGAAGGCTGGCGCTCGAAACTGCATCGCGACTTTGCCCTCCCGCTCCTAGCATTGAATACGTTTTTGGACTGGTTGCAAAGAAGCAATCACGTCAATCAAGTAAGCTCAGGGTCGCAACCACCTTGCTCGCCGAAACGGGACTGGCTGAACCGGCATTCTGGCTGAAATGGGACTGGCCGAAAGAGGACCCTGGCCAAAAAAGGATCCTGGCCGAATCGGGACACTGGATGGACTGGAAATTTTTTGGCCGGGACGGGACACTGGCTGAAACGGGTAACCGGCTAGAAAGTGACACTCGCCGAAACGGGGCAAATCCTTCTTTTACCCATTACTTTAACGCTTAATCTTTCAGTCATATAACCATCCTATGCATCATTTCATTGCAACTTACAAATTTACAGTCTTTTGTGGGAACCCAGATTCACACCCAGGACACTTTATTTTAAATACAAGCATCTATCACCTGCCCATTCAAATCATTAATTACGCCCTTGCCTACACGCATATGAATCTCCATATTAGTATTCAGCTACAGCTTACAAAAAACCTTTTGTTTCTTAAAAAATTGTTTGACCATCTCTTTATTTTCTTACAAGTGCTGCCACTCTTGAGCCATCCACTGCGTTCCTGCCATTTCCATCTTGTTCACGATTTGCTCGGGTACATTCTGCTGCAGCCAACATAATTGCAAGCGACGATACAAATCTCGATTCAAATGCAACGGGTTTCCACGACGGAAGCCGGGATCAGTCTCGCCGTATTCGTCAACGTATGGTGCCGGCATGATGCAACCTCGTTGTTGCTGATATTGGAGAACTATTTGACAATCACGGACCCTGAAACGGATGCGAGCTTTAAATCTGACACGATCGAGGATTACAACAAGCTTACTTTAGAAATACGCCAGTACCCGCCGTGCAGTTGTGGGCGTGGTAAGTACACGCGCCCACTTGTTGCTCGCCCAAGGTCTTTTGGCAACAGTAACTTTGCGAACACAGTAGTGCGCCACACGCCAAGCACATGGTCGGCGAGCGGGACTCGTCACTGTTCAACGACGGACAACTAAAAATGAATCACGCACTGTTGAAAGACCGTACAGGACATCCTTATTATCAGCCTCACTTGAACATTGCCGCCTTATTAATCAGCTCACTGAAATCATACGGCAGCTGGACCAGAAGATTAACTGTCAACGGCTGACGTGTCAATTCTTCTTTCATGATCACATCTTTCACTCGAGGTTGACGACACCAACTGAAAATGAAATCCAAGTTTTAAAAATCGAATTCACGCAAACTAGCAAAAATCAAACCTCAACAAGCTTTCCATATCCAAAAACTTCGTCACTACATCGGAAAGTACGACTGGGACACCCAAGAATCGGCATAGCGGCCCAAATTCGTTGATACTGGGATCCTTCAACGCTTCTGGCGGCGGCACGTGAGTCAAGGCGTGGAAAAACAACGCGGCAGGTCTTAGAAATCCTCGCACAAGTCCGATTTTTACACGGGAAATTAATCCTGGCCAGATGTACGAGTAACGTGCGGCGAGTGCAGCCGGGACTGATTCGTCGCCGAATATAGTCTTGTAGATTGTTTCCAGAAGAGAAGACACTGCGTTCTCGTCATCGGCCGTAGCGTCGCTCGTATCGTCCATGTTCTCCATCCGTTCCGCAGTGGTGTGGTGATTATCGTAGTCCATAGTCAACAGAAGCTGCATCAAGTAGGCGGTAAAGACCAATCGGAATACATGGTATTCATTGACACCGCCCACAGGGATCGTCCACGCATCGTCGTCATCAGCGTGAAGCCAGCCAATAGCGTACGTCAATTGGACCTGAAATTCGCCATCATCAGATTATGCTGGCAGAACTGTAGTCAAGAAATAGGTACTTGAGGCACAAAATAAAACACGAGGCCCTAGTGAGAATCGAACCCCAATCCCGAGATAACAAGTCCAGTGCCCACAATTAGAGGTAGCACTACTGACTACTGCGTAAGACATTTTCACACGTCAAAGACTGTCTTATTGCCTTCCAGTTCAGGTCTCTTACCACCGTTGTGAACAAGTCCATATCCAAAATCGTTATCTTTGCGTCGGTGCTTGTGGCCAGGAACGGCTGCAACAATCGAATTAAATGCCTCCGAATAACTGGCGGCTTCGACACCAGATTACAAACGGCGCCATATCGTACAATGGCGTACAAGCAATCACGCTAAAATATAGCCAAGCGTGCAATCATTTCATTATCTTGCAGTAAAGCAATGCATACCTGACGAGCCGAGAAAGCTCCAAACAATGGTTTTTCGTCGAAAGCCAAACAAGAGTCTATGCAACGGACCGTAAATGCTGTCGTTAACCAAGACATCACCGGGGCACGAGGCGAGTCGTGGAACGGCGCTACTTTAAGACCATGCTAAAAATCGGATCGTTTTAGTTCCGTTTCACCGCGCCTCTTACGATTAGATGAACCTCAACTTACACTGTATACAGCTTGTGAGAATGTCCGCAGCATTTCGAAATACGAAGATGACATTGGTACACTGAAAAAAGAAGCTCATTGCACCATTGAAGGCTAACAAATTTTGTTCATGGCTTACTTTTCGTTGAAGCTGCTCAAGCGTCGCCACACTCGCGACAACTGTTCAACGACCGTTGTGGGCATCGTTTGCGTCAAAGCAGCGATCACGGAGTTATAATTTGGTAGCAGGTCGACCAGTGATCCCATTCCGACTCCCACAATAGCCACATCTACAAAGAGATGCACATTTAAGGCCCCGAACATACTAAATCCATTTCTGCCTTACCGCTTCCCGTTGCTTGATTCGGTTCATCGGCAGCAGCAGGTGGCTGCGGCTGCAGGTCCATGGCTTCGACCAACGAAGACGACGACGAAGACGTTGATGAATCCGAATTACTGTTCCTCACTCGCCAGGAGTGAGGGCCGCCCGGTCTTGGAGGCTGGCAGGCCGCGGGTCCACTCGCCGATGACGTCGACGTCGTACGAGAACCACGGCCATTCGACAACGTAGCCACAACCGCAGTTTCCAAGCCGGACAACCAATCTTTGTAAAGAACATCAGGGGCTTGCTGCGAGCTGCTACAAATAACATCGTTCATTGTTCTGAAGGTATATATGGAGGGGCCAGAAATAGCGCTTACCTTTCAAAGTTCAAACGTTTTAGAGGCGGTAAAACGGGTAACACAGTGTTCGACAACCGTTTGCACAACGGACATAAATACTCTCCATTATCCACATCGAAAAACGAACTGAAACGCCACCGCAATGGTCGCCGCTGTTCCTTGCTCACTACGCTGTCATAGAAACTAAAAGACAACTTTTTAGTCCTTCCTTGACTATGGTGAAAACACGAGCATCACTTACTGCTGCCAACAATCCGAGTGCATAGTGTGACCGCACGTCGACGTCAAAACACCAATATGAAGATCAGCCGGTGCGTACAATGGATCATGCTGCTCCGGATTTTCAATCATTTTTCCACGACGCTTAGAAAATAAAGTTGAAGTTTGCACGAATGCCGCATACACGATTGCCCGTCCGTTGAATGTCACTTCTTGACTCTCTTGACACAAAACGCAAGCCGCTTTCCTCGTACCCAGCTCGATCAACTGGCTTCTCGCTGGCCCCAAAGATACCGGGAAACTTTCGTCAGCCGCCAACTGGCCGATCTCCATTTCTGTTTCCTCTTCGTCATCCACTCCACTGTTTCCGCCAGTCGTACCACTTTTCCCACTGCCACCAGCATTCTCCAATAAAGCTCGATTGTTTTTCATAAAGTCTTTTTGCAGTCGTTGCATTTGTTCCATGGCGCGTTGCCGCTGTTTCATGGCGATTTCGCGCCGTCGCCTTTTACGTTCTTGCTCGCCATCGTCATCTTGTCCACCACGCCCTCTTGTCAAATCCTGATCGCCCAATGTGATCTCGACCGTACTGCCCATTTCTTCATCCATTTTCTCGTGCATTGCCGAAGCTTCCTTGAACTTCTAAAACAACTCTGTGTCACTCGCCCTCCACGCTAACACTTGTGCGTCCCACCATTATCATCCACCTCAGCAGGTCCTGATAATACTGTGTCTGCGCTTGGCCCAACAAATTTTCCAACAACTCTAACATGCTCGACTGGCCCTTTGACTTTGCAAATTCCATCGCCGGTATGGTGAAAACAAACCTGTAATCAGAAGCAACTACAAACGACCGACACCTCACAGCGTAAGTACCAAGACCGACCTTGCAAAAACGCGATCGGTCTCGCTTGATGCAGACGACGAACTTGGCGTCATCTTCTTTCCTCCTTCGTGTTTCCAACTCGGGTTGTGCTGCCTAATTTCTTCCCTCAATGCCAGTCCGATCACGTGTAAAGCCCGATGCAGCTGGCCATCCGTGTGCAATCGATCGTAAGCTTTTGCTCGCTTCAAAATGTTCGTCAAAATTTGCAGCATCACATCGCAAGAGAAAACGCCCACAATTGATGAGAAGTGTTCCGTCAATGGAGGCGGCAACGGGGGTGGACACGCTGAAGTGGGATGAGACAAAAATAAAGACTCGCCACTAAACACACACGCAATTATCTCACCTCTTATCTCCAAAACATCGTCCCTCCTCTCCTTTCTTTGCAATTCCTCAGCTTTTGACATGTCCGTCTTCGAATAATGGTAGAAAAACGAGTTATACTCTCCTCGACACGATGGTTTCAACTCGAAAACACCAGCGCTAGTTCCAGCTGGCTCCCTGCAGTAACAGAGTAAGTCTCATCGTCAGTGAAATGAAATTCCCAAAACAATGCCTCTGACTTACCTAAAGTCAGCCACTGAACGAATAACTTGCTCTAATCCAGTTTTCTCCAAATGATCTTCGGGCAAGTTCTTGTCTAATTTGCTGTAGGGCGCAGGTCCCTTGCACAGCATGTGGATCACTTCACGACGAATAGCTTCTTCTTTGGTCGTTTCCCCGACACCAGTCATCCATCGTTCACCTATAACAACAGCATCCGATACACCAGATGCTGTTGCGAGCAGATGCGAGACAAACTCCTTCGACCCTCACCTGTGACCATCAATACCAAGTGCAAGAATTCCTCCGCAATGGTAACCACCTGCTTGATTGATTCTTCTTCGCCAGCCGGTGCCTCCGTTCCTTCCCTATGTACGAAACCCCATTGAACAGTGTCTGACAACGTATCTCTTACACTTACGGGGCAGCCCAACGCAGCAAATTGAATTTGTCCAACAGTCGAATGACGAATTGATTCGGGTCCATATTGGCCGCTCCTATCTGCAGCATGAGGATATCCTTATCGAACATTTCCGATCTGCATATCGACGAAGCGTAGTTGTGAATCTGAAAGACCATGCATTTGCAAAAAGACAGTCAAAGTCAAGTGTCATACCACTCATCACCTGATTCACCAACGAATATCCATTACGACGCCACATGCCAGCCGATGACTGGGCAATCATGACCATCGTTCGCAAAGGCAACTCAATCAATCGTTCGATGCTCAATGTTGCATCAGCGCTATTAACATCTGGCGAGCTCAATTTTAAAGAAAACTTCTGGAAGTTCAGATAAAGCCCTGAAAATAAGACAAGCCAATTAAAAGCTCAACAAAACAGAATAAACGCCAAATTCGCTCACCAGCCAACAAGCGACTCAATGGCAGATGAATACTGACGGCTCTTTTCGCGACATCGTAGATAATACAGTCGGCTTGATGATCACCGCATTTGGCCACCGAGGTTAAAAACGCAACATCGGGATAATGGTACAGTTTGGCCATCGTTTCATTAAATGCAGTGACCAGGCATTTTTTCTAAAACATCATCAAACCGCATTAGTCGCCACAGCAATGCATACGATAGCAACTTACATCAGTACTCGTCCAACGCTGAATGAGCGACAAAACGGGCGATAAACGAATTTGTATGTTAAACGCAGTTTCCCACTCAGGTTCCCATTCTTGATGTTGACCAACTTGACGCACAACTTCGTCCATGCCCTAAGTTTCATGTTCTCTAAAATCTCGCACCGGAACAGAATCTATTACCTACTCCACTTACCTGCATGCACAACAGAACATCCAACAAGGCACTAAATCCAGAAAAGAAATGGTGCCTCAACGCATCTGTCCATTCGTCATCAGTCGGTGGAATCGTTAACAAATATCTGCCAGCATGTTATGTCGCATCAGTTACAAAAGAGCACTACAATCAATGCTTACATACCTTGCGTCATTAAACGCAACTAATCCTCGACGTAAAACGGTCGCTTGGGTTGCTCGTTGAAATGAGAACCTCCCTTTGTCTAAAAATAGAATGTCGTTACCTCCTGCCCACCACACTTGTCTAATTATCTTACTTATATGCCTCTGCGCTTTAGAGTAAAACGTTCGAATGACCAAGGAAAGAGCATTCTCCTCCGCGATCAACAGTTTGGCCTAAATGTAAGAAGTCTAAAAACGAAAAAAACCTCCAAGACATACTCTAAGAACTTACGATAGTAGGAACAGTAAAAATTTGAACCGTCAATGCCGTTATGGACAAACTGTGATCATGATCATCCTCGATATGTTTGTGCATCAAATCAGGGTACATCTATAACTCAACAAAGACCACGTTAGTACAGTTATGGAGGATGAAACCAAGTCAATGACACCCACCTTGACAAACAGTTTGGCAAAGTCCTTTTTCACCTCACTATCCATCAAAACCGTACGCATTATTAGTTCGTGCGCGGCTGATCGGGCACCTAAACAAATAAAAATCAGCTCTCAGAGAGCAGGTTAAATGCATCAGGAATAACTAGACTTACTTTTCCACAGCTTGAAATCCCGTTTCATCAATTTTGTGATCAACGTATCATCGGACGGTTGTTCCGCAGCGTCGCTAGAAATATATCTTTCACGCATCAAAATTTTTGCGACAATATTTAACAAGGGCGCTAAAAACAAGATATTATATCTCCAGTCGCTGAAACCACAGCAACAGGACTTACGCAAAGCTGCCACAGCATTGGTCAACCACTGCAGCAACTTGATGGCGAAATGTTGATGCGCCACTAAATTGCTATCCATGGTTTCGACGATCAGAGGCGCCCTAGCTTCCCGAGCCGTTCGTTGCTGCAACAAAATCATATTTTCATTGTTCAAATCGAAAAAATACCTTCGCCCACTCGACGTACCTGTATGATTGTCTTGGCTCTCTCACAATCGTCTTTGGCTCCAGACCTCACGCTACTACGTCCTTCCCGATCCACCACCGTTGCCAGAAACATGGCTCGTTCTTCATCGCAATCGATCGCCTTCGTCAAAGCTTTGATGACTTGATCGTATGTGTGACTCTCGTCATTGAACAACATCGTTTGATAGGGCAACGACATGTTCCTACATAAAAGGGCACGTTGAGGGACCAAAACTGACACCTAAACTGGACTCCACCAAATTCCCCCTTATGGCCAGTATGATAATTAAGTGAACTTACTGATGCACTAAGCCGGCTGGCAGAATATCGCAATAGTCCCAGCAGATCAATTCGACCGCGTATCGTAAGATAGTCGCAACAAAAGCAGACATACGCTGTTCGTCCATTTCAGGTAGTTTCACCGTTGACCCGTTGTTCTCAGATCCTTGTTTTACCTCATCGGCTGGTTTATGACTTACACAGTACGGCTCGCGCTTCCAAGCCTCGATGTCTCCGCAATCGCAATACCCGGTTCCTCCGCTAGCGTGCATCTTAACGGAGAACTCATTACACTGGGTAGCAAGCTAGCAGAACAGCCCACATACCCGATACTTATGCGATTTATGATCGCTTTTGCTGAAACAGTCGAGACATAAAACGCAAGTCGGATCTGTCGCGCATTCCCTGAAAATTAGAACGATTAATGTAAAACGGAAATAAATTTTACTCTCTTACTTGCAACTGTACGTCGGTTCCCCATTGCGAAATAGTCGGCCACAGATTTGACCAGGGCGAGCGCAAGTAATATTCAAACTTTCCGCGTATTGCTCGAATGTCAGCCCGGGAGAACCGCACATAATATTAATACAAGGCGTTAATAAAACGATCTTTACAGCCTAAAAAGTTAACTTGCGACTTATTCTCAAAAATCTGAACGAATAACGAGAAAATATCCTCGTCTGAACCTCATCAACTGATCAATCAGTAAGACTCTCACTTAAACCCAAATTCCAAGTTTAACTAGGCCCTCAAAATACCCCACCAAACCAAAATCCGTGCGTACCTGCTCATCGAAAGCCAGTTCCGTAGGGTTCGAACTGGGCTTAAAAATTTTTGGTACAAAAGACGACCAGTAGTCTTGTAACAAATTGTAAGCACATTCCGTTTGACCTTGATTGAACAATGCCGTAAGTTTCTATAAGGAAGAATCTGGCGATAGGTGCCAGTAAAAAAGCTGTAACAGACATACTTGAATGCACTCGGTTGGTGAAACTAAACTCGGTAGGCGAGCAGGTGCAGAGTCCGAACCTTGTTGCCCACTACTCTTTTTTCTGAACATTCTCGTAAACTAGTGGACGAAACTAAAGACATGGATTACATATCGAGACGAAGAGAAACAATCGATATAATAACTTGGATATAAACCCAGATCATATAATGCAAAACTAAGGAATAATATTTTTACTAACTTAAAGTTTAGTACAGTCTCGCCAAGAACTCACCAGCTTAGTCTCAAACGTAAAGACATAAAAATTGACTCGTTTTTCGCAGAAAAAGTCATTCATAGGAACCAAATTAAGTCTTAGAAGGCGTTCGAAGAAATTCAGACATGATTCGAAATTCGACAGAGTGTTGTAAAGCGACATGAGCGAATACCGAAAATCAGAAATAATCGACGGCGTGAGGAGGGCGTAGCCAGAGTTTTAACCGGAATGCGTCCACACCGTTCAGATAATAGCGAAACAGCCGCTTGTCCCGTGAGAAGCCCAAATTCTCATACAATCGTAACGCAGAATGATTGGTTACCTCTGTTTCCAAAACCACCTGGAACGAAATGCATGAAACAGGTAAACATAAGTCAGAAGTAAGATACATTACTTCATCGCAGCCTTTTTCGAGCATCGAATCGATGGCGCGTGAAACGAGTCGTGTTCCTGAGTACCCAAAAATAAAACGAAAAGTAAGATGTGAAATAACTGGTCAATTTTCATAGGGAACCCCTTGTTCAACACTCAGCAAAATAGGGCTTTCAGAATTTGACTGCTACTGGCAGATAGATCCCTCAGTTGGTTCGCTCAGAACCAAGCAAAAAGCAAGTGCTCTATCCTCGAAGCATCAGACTCAAATACTACGGAACTATATGCCTTACCTATTTTCAACCTTCGCCATCGTTCGTCTACGGCTAGCATAGCGATGTATCCTCTCCGAGTACCCTTCGGATGCATGGCCAACTTGCAAATGATCGCGCCGACGTATTCGCTGGCTGATTCGTCGACATTATCCGTCGGCCAATAAACTCTCTTGCCCTACTTTGAGGAAAAACTGATAAGCAACTAATATAAGACCAAGGGCAATAAACATACTAGAAAACACAGCTCTGGCCAATTGTGGATAAAATATCGATAAGTATAGATGGAATACGGCTCGGACAAATCTTTTGTAATAAGGCGCATAATATCGGGCATTTGCAATTCATTCTCGTACGGGACAATATCCAGGACTGTATTTTGCTCTTCAGTTGGTTTAGAAATTGTAGAGCTAAGGCGAAGATTCTGAAAGATTAGTTGAAAATTAAAAAAGGCAAGGAAACGCTGACTCAGGATGGCTCAACTCACGATACTGTATGAGTTACTACAGCTATGACCTAATTGCCAGAGATTACAGGTTAAAGTCCAAAAACCGATCGAAAAGTCCAACTTAGACAAGGCAATCAGCAATCTACCCACGAAGCATGGGCAAAATTTTAAAAAAACTGCGGTCCATTCAGGTCTACGGAAAGTCGCGAACCAACATGAACCAGAGTCCTCTCTGAACCCATGAGAATTTCCACAGTATGACCTAGAACTATACGTGGGTATCAGTTACGCATGGTTGGCCATTCGTTGCACGATCGGCTTGCTCAGGTCACTCACTGTCATCACATACTGTATAGGCCTACCTGCAGTTCAGATACGCATTGCTCGCTCGTCGCCGCGCCCGTTTCGTCGACTTCTAACTGGTCACTCTTCGACATTGCCCGTACGTTCGTGCCTGCCAAGTGATAGAATCGACCCAATCCAACAGTTGGGCAAACGCATAACAGGTCTGCCACTATTGCAAAAGCCAGAAGTTCCACCCCTTCAACTTTTTTGTGACACGAAGAAGCGAAAAGGATAGCCGAGTAGTGAGTGGGCAGCTAGGCAAGAGAGAGAGAGAAAGGAGTGGAACACTAGAGAGCAGCGCGAGCAGCGAGAACTGCTGGGGATAAATATCCGCGCACTCATGTTATCGATTCAGGGTTGGTATAAGAAGTGGAGATAGTAAGCACTTTATGTCAAATTCAAAGATGCGTGCGCTTTAAATGAGGTTTCGATCGCACGCTGTCGATTAACGGGGCCTGCTAACGTTATCAGTGCCATGCGCATGCTGTATTGAAACGTGGAGCTGATCATGCTGTCTGCGGTCGCATCAGTATTATTTTCAAATTTCAATATTCGACAAGAATTATTTTTCTACCACGTTTCCCAATGCGCATCAGCTTTCTTCTAGCATTGCGGACAGAATCCTGCAGTTAATTCTTGTTGTTTTCAATCGTTTTTCGTATGAAGTGATTTAGCATAAGATTCCACGGCAAGCATAACTGTAGGAACTATAATTCTCCTGCTAAACCGGACTGTCGACTTTCGTTCAAATAGGGTGCCAGCTATGCTCCCTAGTTTCTTTTTTCTTTTTTTAAAATTTTTTATTAGCTGAAGCCCGTTTTGCCTATAGCCGACCAGGAGTCAATATGATAAGAGGCGACCATCGCACACAGCAGTGCCTCTACGTGTCTCCACTAGGAGCACCTGCGCGCGAGGGCATCCTGGACAGGACACCAACTTCGGACGATGGCGGGTCGGCTGTGAACCCTGTCGGTGTTAGACAGCCGAGACTGTCTCCTCGTTTGGCTTCCGTCTCTCCACTCAGTGTACCACTAGGGTACTGGGTGAGTCACTCACGGCCTGGTGTGCAAGGCAGGCGTTGGTTTATGGTTCCTAAACCGAACCTCCATCACCGGGGATCGAACCCGGGACGAGTCCAGCCACTCGCTCCCAAGCAGTTCGGAGAGACGAATGCCGAACCGCTGCACCACCACGGCCGCTGGTGGTCCCTAGTTTTGATGTAGACCTTCGAAATGAGTGACACAAAAATTATTCGCACAGTACATATGTATCAGTCGAGACGGAAGTGCCTGTCTAATGAGCGCTTGTCGGTTACCTGTCGCATGACAACAATGGATCTTACCATCAAATCGCCGGGCACTTGGATTACCTGACGATGAGAGCAAACGGGGTCAAAAAGCAGCGAGCTCTGTCACTGAGAGTCGGACATGTCAGTGGAGCATTTCGTGCAAGCCTGAAGGACGACAGCGATGTCAGATCTGTCCACCATCTGGATTCTCTAGGTGGGTAAGGTTGGAGGTTTAGGGGGTTTCTAGCTGGATCTGCTTGTCCTGCAGTGTTCGATTCACCTTGTACTGTATAATGGGTCGCGCCAAACGAGTATAGAATCCTGCGACCACTGATCCGCTCCAGTTTTTTGGCTGCCTGATCCCCACTCTGGAGGATTAGCCGTTTCCGCCCATTATCACACTTGTAAATATGCACTCCTTTTAAAAAATTTTTTGGGTCGCGCCCCGTGCCGCCCTAGCTCCCCCACTGGACTTCAAACCCGTTTCGCCCACAGAAGGCCAGCAGTCATGATATGATGAGCGAGGCCGTGAGGTGACCAGCTCTCTCACGGCAGCTTGCCTCTGTGTGTCTCCACTAGGAGCACCTTCACATCAGGGCATCCTGTGCCAGCACCAGCATCCCAGGGTGATACTGGGCGAGAAGGGAGGGACCTTCCCGACTAATGTTCGGGAACCAGTTTCCTGATGCTCTACTCGTTCTAAGGGGTGAGTCGCCCACAGCCAGGGTGAAACGCCAGCGACGAACTTACTAAACGGCCGTCCTCAGCCGGAACAGAATTGCGGCCTCCCAGTCAGGGTTGATGGCCAAAGTAATGCGGGGCCAATACCACCTGAGCCACCGCGGGTCCCTTGTACTGGTGCTTGCTCTATATTCGAAGGCGAAGGTGACTAGAGGGGCCCTGCCATGTACGAGCATGCTGATCGCTTAATTGCCCCTTTTGTTATGAATGCTGGCTATCATCAAACAAATTCCATGCACCGATGGAACTTGTACGACACACAAATTGGGTAAAGGCCATGCATGACGACTCATTGTCAGGTCTGCAGATCTTTGCTAAACTCATACGATGTGCTGGAAAGGGTTTCATTGAAACATAACCGCTCCACCTGAATTACCCGCAAGAATTTGTCGTAGCGCTCGATGTATTTAATGCATACTGCGGTCAAGGGGACTGCAGCACATACAGTAGTAGGCCGTTGCTGATGGCCTACTGATCCGCTATCGTTATGACTGCGAGTTTTCTCAGAAAATACTCTTACGGATGATAGCGACACGTTCCTTGATGCACACGTTGGCGTACCATGAAGATCAGGGCGACTGCGATGTCACGGACGAATTTTATAGGCAACTTCAATCGCCAATCAGTATCCCGGCTAGTCTCCAGGACAAACTGAAATACGCATGCTGGTCACGGCTCGCCCACGTTTTGTGCAATGGTGACTGATATCCGAGAGACATTCATCCACGACAAGCCTAGCTTCAGACATTTCTATGTCTCTGAACAACTCCAAACGAAAAAGTATCAAGCACAGTATACATAGCCTCGAAATTAGTTCTCCAAGAACTTAGAAACCCAAACACCGCACGCACGTTTCATATGATTCACCCAAACATCGCAATTCGTTTTCTGTGTGACTTGAACGCGAGGATCATTTCTTTCCTAAAAAAGCAAGATTACCTAGATATTAAAGAGGACCAACGGGTGATAACAGCCCGCAGATCTCCATACCCTTTGACCCTTGCATCCATTTTGGCAACGCGTCACTGGATGGAGCTCCGCTTCTCGAAGCCCCTCCGTATTGCTGGGACGAATTTGGCTGTCGCTGTGAACCCTCGCCTACTATAGAAGGACGGAAAGGCACAAAAGCGGTATTCTCAGCGAGACTAAAAAGCAAGGCACAAACCGTAGCACGCAACAATCATGCGCCTGCATTCCAAGCATACCTCTCTTCGGCCAGACGATCCGCTTCAATAGGAGTTTTCAAATGGTCGATCAAGCTGCTGGAAAGATAGCTTTCTAAAAAAAACAAAAATCGTCTATTTATCAGACGTTGGACAACCAATTCATACCCACAGCCAGAGAATCTTCAAGAACTTTGTGCTTAAACAACAATGTGGCACGTGGGGCGAGACCAGCTTGCAGCAGACTATGATCTCGCTTGTCGATAACGAAATTAGGAGGCAAACCTGCAACAAATCTTCAATAATTCAGAGATCGCCCTCCCGAGAAAATTAAGGCAGACTTACACAAAAGAAAATTTGGAATTTGATTTTGCAAACTTTCTTCAACAAATCGATATACAGCCGATACTGAAACAAAGATAAGCTAACTTGTATCACAAGAAAAAGAGAAAAGTCTCACCGTTTTCTAAAGAACGAAATACGCCCTGCAAGACAGTTCGGTCGGGCATTCTGATGCGCAGGACAGTAGTTTTCCAAGCTTCCACTTTGCGTTCGAAATCTTTTTGTCTGATATAGGACTCGGGCAATAGAGCTCGCTCTTCCCTAAATTGGAGCCCATTTGCATCAGTCATGATAAATATTTGAACAGCCAACCAACGACTTACGACTGATCCTTGATATCTCTCAGCATCGATTGCACGTCGTTCACCGTAACGTCGTACACTTCGGGCGGCAAGTCATCCGAGGTGACTTCTGCGACGTCAGCCAAGGAGAACACCACAGAACGGCGATCGCATGGCTCGATTGGCTTCACTTGGGTTTCGCTTGGACGCTGAGTTGCGCGCAAGTCCATTCCTCTGGTTTCTTCTGGAAACTGCAAAAACAAAGCAAGATTGTCACATCGCAGTCTAACGTGACTGTTTACAGACAAGGGCGACCTCGAGACAAAGTACAGTACACTAGCCGAAAATTATGGTCTACCAATGCTCACTTGCAAGTCACCTGCTCTGGCTGTAGCCCGCGAGCACGGCCCCACTATCACTATTATACTTTAAAATCGTGATTGTGCAGCCGTGCAATGGAGGAAGCTTTACAATAGCGTAGACTATACTATATCTACGCGGGAGATGCAAACTCCACAATGACAAGGTCGTGAAAAGATGCATGACTCACCTTAAAATTTTCAAAAGTAGCCGGAGCCGCCTGCTGTCGAGATGGAGAGGGATCCCACGGCAATTCGCTCCCTTCTACAATAGATCGATCAACCATAGCTAGCATTGATTGCAAGGCGTCTAATCGCGCTTGGCGGTTCGAAATTCCAGAAGATGCACTTGACTCTCCATGATCATCGGTTGACGTATGTTTTGGCATCGTAGCCGGCGGCCCAGTGATCTCTGGTGTTGTTTCGCGCATGTCATCAGTCGTCGAAGCTACTGACATCAACTCAATTTGTTGTTGGCGTAGCTGCTCCAAAGCTTCTTCCTCTTCTCGACGCCGTTGTTGATCTCTTTCATATTCGAGATTATCTTGAAGTTTCTTCTCGTACGTGGATTCCATTTTGCGTTGTTTGGCCCGTGTACGTTCAATAGCCTCATTGATCTCTTGCATTTTAGTTGGATCGACCTGGCGTGACGCATATCTAAGGGCCAAGAAACTGGTTCACGTTTTCCATTGAATTTTGGAAAAACCTCGACAGCCTTACCGAAACAATGCCCGTCCCCGGATACCCAACTGTTTCAAAGTCGTCGAACCCAAAGCCTTAGCTCCGATGAACTAAACACACATTATGTGTAATCTCTGGACCCTAAACGCTTACATATTTCCAAACTCTCACTTCATTATTCAAGTAAAAGCAGACGGGCTGCATATTTTCCCCATCGTTTTCGGGTTCGACCAACTTCATGTCACTAAAACCAAACCATGCGGTCATGTCAAAAATCCAAAGCTGGTTCGGGCTTACTTCAACTTTTCAAAATCAAGTAACGCATCTAATAAAGTGGCATCGGAAGGAACATTATTCATCACTCGTCGGCCATCGGGCAATTGAAGGGCTACTTGAACTTCTTCTGCTTCGTTCTTTCCCTGTTGCTGTTGCTCTGGACCCAGCTCGGCCATCTCCAGCGTACAATTCTGCGGCAATCCAGACATGCGGAACGTCACCGATAAATCAACAAATCGACCGTGATGTCTAAATGGGACAGAGTACGAACAGGGCAATAGTCTACATAAGCCTAATTATAAGCGCTAATCGCGGGTCAAAATTACTTACTTCAGGCCGTACTTCTCCGTCATAAAGCCTTGCTTCTTACACGCCTCGTCCAGAATCTAAAATGTACATTACATCATTCAAACACAGGAAGAAACTCGGAAAATGTCATTAGGTACCTGATAAAGCGTCTTTGCCGCGCCATCGAATTTGATATTTGCGCGTCGATTATTTGGACAGACTACTGTCACACCACTCATTTTATCTAAAAGCAAAAGCGACGGGGATGTATAGGTGGGATACGTCGCTTATATGTACGTATAGGCATACACAACAAAACTTCACACGAAATGGAAAAACCGAACGTAGAACATATGCACACTCGATTTCGTACCTGCACCTGTCTCACAATATTCCTATCGAACTACCGAAAATCGTGCGATCTTAGTAATCAGTGGCGAACAGTTTTTTAAATGAAACAAGTAAAATGCCGATTCACCACTTTGGTCAATTATTTCTGCCATTTTTACCTTTTCCCGCCTTTTTTGTGGTCTGCTAGCACTTTACATCATAACACACTTGTGAACCAGACGCGCACGGATTCAAATGCAGCTGTCAGCAAGCTTCCGGTTGACCTTCGTGATCGGACGCGGCGACCTTTGTGACCGTTTATCAGATCGACCAGATCTTGGTTATCGAATCTTATTTTTCTGAGAATTTTTGATCATAATGGACAAAGCTCGTCGGTCGATTCGCAGAAGTGCTGCTCGCTTGATGACGGACGAAAGCGAGAGCGATTTGAATGTCGCCTTGCAAGAATGGAAAGATGTGAAAAATGCAGCTTCTTCCTTCGCTCAAATTCAACGTGAAGCGGCAGAATTTTTATTAAAATGGTCATTGAAAGAAGAGAATCGGGCGATTAAAGATGCAGCATTTCAGTTGAATGAATTGGTACAGCTGTGGTCGGAGGCCCAGTCACGATTCTCAACTCAGTTGCAATCGGCTATCGAAGAACTCAATTCGATTCGAGAAGTTCACAAGGTGGTCAAAGAAGCGGAGAAACGTGTCGTTGCTTGTGGAGAGAAAGAAGAAAAGATCAAGTACGTCCTTTCTTCAGGTTTGCTTGCTTACTGGTGTACTACTCTAATCGACAATTTTAGTACAGTACCCAAGAGACTTGATTAGTTACTTATTGTAACATACCGATATTTCTTGCTAGACGATGTCGCCTGGGTTTCGGCTAGATGTGCTGTACCTAATCGCTCTTTTGGTAATGAAAGGGGGAGACGACGCATTTGACTTTGGACTGCATACATGCAGTAGTAGTGCAGTGCCTATCAGTTTTTGTCCACAATCATGTTTGCGGCTGTACATGGTCGTGCTACTAATTTACCGCCTCGATCCCTGTTAGTTATAACACGTTTGTTTGCTACAGGAAAGAACTTCAAGCAGCTTGTCGCTGGCGCAAGGGAGGCGACGTTCGTCTTTTGCAACATACATTGCAACAAATCGCTCGTGAGCGTCAGTCAGCCGAGCAAAGAGCCATGGAGACGAAGTTGGAGCAAGAAGCGGCAAAAATGTTACGTTTTAAGAAAGCCATGAACATTCTGGCTCAATCTTATATGAAAATGGGCGAAGCTTGTACTTTAGTATTTGAAGCTCATCAAGATATCAGCAATCAGATCCCTGATGGATGCGACGTCGGCCCAACTCAGCTGCCGTTCTTGCAATATGTTGGCGCACCGTATACGAGACAACGCGTCGAAGTGGTTCGTCGTCGGATGAGCGAAATCGTGAGCGGAACTCGTCCACTGCCTGTCCAAGAATCGCAGAGCGTTCCAAGACGACGAGCTAGCGATACAGCCGCTCAGACAAATCGCTCTAGCACTGTTGGATGCTTCGCATTTCCTGGTCGAATGACAGCTGGCCACATGGAACCACCTCCGCCTTATGCTCCATAGTTGCGTTGGCTACTTGAGCTTCGAAGCTTTTGCTTCTTTATTGATCAATGAGTATGTTTTTACTTTTTTTTTGAATTGCTTGGCCAGACAAAGATGCAATACGAGTGTAAATGTTTGACTCGAATGTTCCGGCTAGTCATTTTTCGTAGCTTGCATGGAAATGCCTGATGTACATTTTTGTCATTCTTGTTATTGTGCTGGTGGCTTTTGTACGTCACTGAGTGCAAATTTTTGTTGTGCAAGCATTTTCTTTTTTGAGACTGTTTTGTAGGCTTTTGCTTATTGCCTTTCATTAACTTTCTCACAGTTGCACTTGTGCATGTGTCTGATTTGAATTGTATTGAGACATGACAGAAGGGAAGTGATTGGGATCAAGGTTTATGAACGTGTTTTTTCACTAAAGCTATGACACCCAGCCTCGTTGACCCACCAATTTCTGATATCTATCCTCTTCTCCTTTCTTGATCTGACAACGCTGCATAGGCGGCAGCCAGGTGCGAACTGCGTGCTGGGACCGATTTGAAATGATTTGCGCCACTCGAAGTATCGCAGGTACTCTGTCGTGTTTGTGTCTAAGTACCTCAAATAACTGACCAAGTCCTGGACATTGGCGAAGTCATCGGCAGCGATGAATGATCGATTGAGGGCCCGGGCAGTTTCGGCATCGGACACTGTGCCCAGGACTATCTTCCTTTCCAACACGATCGGCACAACGATCGCATTGTCCATGACCCCGTAGAATTTTTCAGTGACGTAATCCTTGCACAGACTATTCTCGAGGGACAAGTAGAATTTGTAGTCGTTGGTCAGGAGTCGATGGCACGAACTGGCATCGCCCGCGCCAACTTCTCCACCCATGTTCTCTCTTTGACACTTCAACTGGCCGCACTGCCCGTACACGTCCACCTGAATGAGCTGTCTCAGCTCACTCGCGAACACTTCCCTGCGACTGGGGGTGGCACAGTTACTTACAAACCAAGCCACCAGTTTCGACTTGCCTCCGACCACTTCCACTAGCTGCTCAGTTTCTGTGTCAGTGGCTGGCCATGGCTTCCTTACGAAGCTTCCGTACGGCCACACTGAATCCGAGTCCGTGCGGTAGGTCATAGTCAAATTGAAGAAGTCCCTGCGGTTGGACATGATCACAGAGTTGTGTGTATGAGGTGGGGATTCCCAAAGGGCGAATACGTAGTACTGGCCGGGCCTGCGCTCGGATGGGATGTCACTCCAGTTTAAATCATTGATGTGAAACACGATGGCGTCGCTCTGGTCAACGAGTCGTCGATCATGGCTAACCCGACAAACTTCGAGGGCTGAACAGTTTTGAAAAACAGGATCGATGTGGTCCCACCTTTGACCAAAAAAGGTGGTCCAAATAAGGATCAAGGGGTCGGACTGGTTGATTGATGTGTTATTCGTTGGGTCAAGCCTCCAAGGCACAGTTGTGGTAATCGCACTTTGATTACTTTCGCAGCCAGTCTCGCAGATTTGAAATAAATGAAGCAGAGAAACTGCTTCGTCAGAAAACAAGTAACACGTCAGGAGCACGAATAATGTCAGAGCCATAAAGCAGAATGGAACTAGTTTGAGCTTCTGGTAGTGTGGACGGATCCCGGTTGCCGTTGGAGTCATTTCAGTACAGTTAGTGTCGACCTGGCTACAGGCAGTTCTGGATCAAAAAACACGCAAAAGACCGACATGAATGCATTTCCACTTTAGCACAATCGAATATTCTAAAAGAATGCATGCACATCAGCAAGTTCTCCCAGAGCCCTGGTTTCTTTTAGATCGTCAAAAGCCATAACTACCAGGTTGATGCGGCAACTCGCACGTGACGCCTTGGGCTATCGATTAGGACCATGTAAAAGTCAGCTAACATCGATGGCTGGCCGAAACCAAGCAACATCGCACCTGGGATACAACTATACGAATGCATACACCATATTGGGAAACGTACATAAGCCACGTACTCTGCAGCTGCATTGATTCGAGGAGGCAATCAACATACAAGGCCCTAGTGGACAACGATTCAACGAAGCCATTCGCAGAAACCAGTCTTTAGCTGAGGGAGGGGAGGCAGCGACTATATAGATGTGCTGTATCAATATGTTTTATTGTGACTACACGAATTGATAAATGTGATTTAAACCATCCGCCCACCAGTCTCGGTAATGATCTCTCAGACGTCATTTATGATAAACGCTTATCAAAAAAATTGGTTCAAGTTTGCTTATCCGAAGCGAAAAAAAGGGATCGATACGTATGAGCTGCCGTAGCCTTTTGCAATGTTACTAGGGTAGGCCAGGAGAACAGCACGAAATTAAAGGTCAGAATATTTCTAAAGATACTTGTGCAAGTATGTTCAAACAAGGTCCTATCGGCAGCTCCAGCCGCCAAATGCGTCCAGTATAGCAGAAATAGTGAACTACATTTTAGCTCTGTATGCACCACACCCCCAACATTCGAAGGTTTCGAAGGTGCGCTCAACTATGTATCAGTACACGTACCAACTGCCAGCAGGTAGAGTTTCGTCTGGCAATCGAGCCCTAGCAGGAAGCCAGTTAAGATTCGTTACGCGTCACAGTGATCTTTCAGCCATGGACCAGGAAGATTTAGGTGGGTGCCCCAGATTTTGGCCCCACCAGTCGCTTTCTATAGCGTTAGTTATATAGGGGCTACAAAGTGCAGCTTGTTGTGATCAGTAAGCTGACGGCACAGAATCCTATCGCTGCCTTCGATGCAGGAACATTGGCGGCACTAGTGATTTTTGTGGGGCTGCAGAATTGGAAAGGTTTAAGTAAGCACTTTAGCTACTGCACCTAGATAAACATGGTTCTCGGCTCCTTTGTCTTTGCAACACCACCCGGATACTGCCTAGTGATAAAAGTGTCATACAGACATCATGAAAATGCTGACTTGATGCGCCTAATGACTGGCGTCACAGGAATTCTATGAAGAAATTTCCAAGCTTCTGAACTCTTGCATTGGACTGATTGCTGGAGCCCGTGCACCTTATCATTGAAGAGATCCTGGCCAGAGACTACTGATTGGCCCAACTAACATTACTCTTTTATCCCAGGGTCCGGCCACTGACCGTGAATCCTCTGATGTCAAAACGTTGGTGTATACAGTAATTTAGACGAGGTTGTGGCGACGGCGCCAAGCAACAGTCGTCCTCTTCATGACATTATTCTTCGTTTACCTTTACGCTATTATCTTCATCTCTCATAGGCCTTTCCGATTGCTCTCGACTGGTCGAACTGTAACCACACTAGTTTATTAAGCTGGAAGTATAGTTCGATGCGTTCCGTCAAATAAGCTTGCGATGCGGCATTTTAGGCATCTTTTTACATTGTCAGGTCACCCCAAAGTGTTGCATCGCACGCTTATTTGACGCATCGCATCGAACTATACTTCGGGCGTCGCACCCGACGGCAACACGACACATACTCCCGATAGAGAAAGGCAGACGTCCCCTTATATACCTCCCGCTAGTTCAATTGGCATATATCATCAGTATCACCCAGTCTATCGCAAGAACCAGTCTTAGGCCTCTGGAATATCCGTCGTACTGTGACCAGGCGATGTTGTTGACATTGTACCTTGATAACTCGGTAAACCCCATCTGGGCGCTGCCATCTGGGCGCTGGCCATCTGGGCGCCGCCGACTCATCGCCTGCTTGGTCAACTAGGCGCTGCCGAAGTAGGCAATCCCAGCTAGGCGCCAAGCCTTGTACAAATTGAGTGAGCGGCAACTTTACTCGTAATTCAGTCTATATGTGGCCATCACTCGTGCTGCGGTGCGGTCAGAACTTTTCCCTTTTGCCATGAATGGTATTGAGTCACAGCGTGGTTGTCTGGAATGTTTATGAACGTACAATAGCTGGTAATGAACGAACCAATAATTTTTCAGAAGCTTCCACAAAAAAACTTCTGCTAGGATTTGGAGTCAGCCATCCAAACTTGTGGACTTAAAAGCACTTTAAAGAAATTACAAAAAAGGGTTCGACGCCGAGTACGAGCGATTCGTTTGAGGTCATGAACGAGCGCGAAAACGTCCATGGTACGAAGAAGCTGATCAACGCATTTTTTACAAGGTAATTGCCTACGAGCGTGACAATTTGGTTGAGTATCTTCGTGGTCTCATAATTATCGCATGTAGTGATATTTTCGGTTTTAGCGAGTGCTATCTTTTCTCTTGGACAAGTACACAAATGATCACGAGTGACATTGAACTAAGAAGTTGTTTTAATTGCCATGCGCCGAGTTTCTCTCGACGCTGTCTGCGGTTTTTTATGCCCTAGCGCCAAGATGGCCCGAAGCCTATTTGACCCAGCGTTGCCAGATGCGAAAAATGAATTCCACTGCAAGGACACCTGAAGTCCACTACCAGCCGCTACACATCTTTCCGAAATCCACTACAACAGACACTAAAAATTTTCATCGCAACAGAGCGATAATGCAACATTTTTGGTCCACCCTGGATACAAAATAGCTTTCCATCAACCAAAATTTCGAGTTTAGGTAGGCTGCTTATTAAATAATACCACGTGATGCCGCGCAGCAGCCCAGCCAGTCGATACAGCCCGTGATGCCTCGCAGATATTTAGCACCCTACCTTGAAAAGTTCTGCTTTGCGCGTTTCGATTCATGAAAAGGAAAATACCTAATCATGATCATAAATCATGAATCTGATCATCACTGAGGAAATCTTCCCAAAGCAATCTCCGAATAAGTAGGGTAGAATGCGCTAATCCGGAACGGCTCCTAAACCGGAACACCTCGATTGCCCATCTAATCCGATGACTTACTGTTTTTGACCAGGCTTTTCGGCTGGCGTAGCGAGCGAGCATGTTTGTTTACGGCAAAAAAAATTGCCATATACGAATGGTCGGTCCTGGCAACGTGAGTTTTATTTTTGCACAGAAAAGGTGAGGGCGTAGAAGAGTTTCATTTTTTTAAAGCAATGTTAAACTCGGTTTTGGTCAAAAAGAAGACAGAAACGGTGTTGTTTCAATCTAGGCTTTTAAAAAAAACCACAACGTATCTATTCTCCTAAGATCGTCTAAAACCCCCAAACCTATGGGTGATCCGAACTAGGACCGAAGAGAGCAGAAAGCGGAATGAGTGCGCAGTTTTTGAAAATACCCTTGCCGAGCGTGTAGCTGGGCTTAAACCAAAATTTGGAGCAGTTTTGGTCGCGGGGGACTGCTTAGTCAAGCAAAATTGAAAAAACATCGCTCTCTTGATAATTTTTAGGCAATAAGAGGACTTGGGTGTTGAGAGTTCCGGATTTGGGCACTTTACCTTAACAACTACAATTCACTGCGTGGCTATTACACATGGAAAACCACCATAGTGGCCACTACGCCACTACGGACACCCCAAATCCACCAAAGTAGCGGAATTCCACTACGTCTGGCAACGCTGATTTGACCAGCGCCTAGTTAGTCTTCTAACGTCCAGTTGGCCAGCGCCCAGTTGGCCGTCGGCCAGCTGGCAGCGCCCAGTTGACCGTGACCGTTGATAAGTGGTAACCGGCGCTGACTGGGTGAAAGGTCGACACTACACACCTTACAGAACCACGAACGGGGCCACATTTAACTGGACCGAGTATGCGTTCGAAGAATCGAATTCATCAGTTGTTCCTTCTTGCCCTACTCTGGCCTTCTCTGATGTTCAATTCATGCTATCAGAGAAGAAGGCAGAGAACATTACTGCCGAGTTCATGAAGCGGAAGTCGACCGACTGACTGCAATCCAAACTCATCAGTACCCTTGATCGAGCCTTTCCGTTACTGCCGCAGACATTTGAAACAATTCTTGCCTTACTGTATATGCACGCATTTCTTCAAGAGCATCTTCACGATTACACAACTGTCGTGGTCCGACAGCCCGGGTAATGAGGCATCCTTGTCTTCAAGCAAGTAGCTTTGTATAATTCAATGCAAATGCACAAAAATTTTACAATATTCGAGGAGGCCCTCTCACTAAAGGTCACTGTGTCATTGGATGGCTAACTAGGATCCCCAGACCTTGGTACTGACTCTCACGATTTACGAAGTCTGTGACCTCACACAAACACTGGACGTTGCGCAGCTCTATAGACTCTGACAGACGTGCGTTGGTGTCAGAGCCATCGTGATATGTCCTATCCACGTTCCATCAGCGAGCGACTGTTTTGACCAAGTTTTAGAGGGAGATAGACAATCTGTACAACACGCATCTCCGCGCCCGCCTAAAATAGGAAAATCGCACCATCATCACGTGACATGGCACGGCTCGGAGAGGCTGGCTGGCTAGCACGATTATGCAATATCATCTTCGTGACGAGGCGACGGCTGCCAGTGCACTGTTTTGTGCATGGTCATTATGAAGACCGTTCTAGAATGAGGCGTGACGGCCCAGCCACTGCCTATAAAACCCAGCCACCCTGCTCCATTCGACATTGTGCACTTTCCAAGGATTCTATTAGGTTTTGTGTTTTCGAAGATTCTACGTGCTTTGAGCC